>CM056995.1:55940571-56260571 GCA_029891345.1 Dryococelus australis
CCAGTACTTTCTTTGTCTTATTGAAATGACTGAATGACAGTGCAGTAGAGTGAATGCAATATCGCTGCTTTTTCTTGTGATGAGGGAACATGTACTTTTGGAGTGTGGTTGTTTTTAAGGTAAGGAAAGTAGAGTTCATTGTTACAATTTGCCATCTGCTGCCTATTTTCGAACCTACCAACGTATTCTAACACTCAAATGTTATTTTTTTTGTGAAAATATTTTGTTTATAAAAATTGTCTTATAAATGGTATTAAATGTTTGCTTGTTCTGTGTTGAACAGTAGCTGAATAACTGTGAAATGATGAGGTTTTTTATAAATAGCAAACTAAACTTAGGTTTATTCTCACTTTCTGTAGCAAAGTCATTCTTGAACATGTAAAATTTAATAAAATATTTTGTAAATACTATATCCTATAGTCAGTTTTTTGTAGATAGCCTACGTATAAAATAATGGTGTGTTGATTACTAATTTTCCATCTGCAACAGAAAATAATAATATTTATGCTGACTGATATTGAAGTATTTGTAATTGATGTTATTATTAAACCCAGTTGGCTTTGGCAAATACTTGGTAATTGAATTACGTGTGCGCACTCGCCTATAATATATGAAGTCAACAGTAACAGCATATCTTAAGAGATGTGAATCACAAGAAAAAACCACCACTTCATACACCTGAACTCTTTGCAAAAGAAATTCATTGCAATTAATCAATATCTTGAAAGGAAGTTAATTAATTATATTATTATTGTAAATTAACACAAATTTGTGGAGGTGCCGTGAAACATGTAAATTAATTCTTTATAGAGTACTTTAACTATGAAGTATCTACATGAACGAACTTATGCTGATGATAGTAGCGAACTAAGAAAGTACTGTATCCTGCAATGTTATATTGGAGAAAATACTGGCAGTGTTTAAACTGACAAACGGAAAATCGTTAAATTTTTTTTGTCTCTAAGAGTATAGTTTTAATCAGTGTAAATGCTCTTATTATTGTAAAGTGAGTTTTATACCATTATAGAATAGGGGAAAACACAAAGAACGGACACACAAGACTTTATAGCCAAAAAACCGAATGGGTAAACACGGTGGTAAATTTCGGAATATCATTCGGGAGGGCCTGAGTTTGATTCCCAGTCGAATCGCCTTGCCCAAATCACCCCATGGCGAATGCTGGGAGGATTCCTTACTGTGGGCAATGGCCAATTTCACCCCCACCTCTTGTTTCTGTGAACAACTTGCTCAGTCTCTAAGGACCTTCCCAACTAGCAAACAAGCAAAAAACAGTTGGCCAACTGTTGACACAGGTGGTACATGTTCGCCCACATGACTGTAAGTGGTAAACCATAAGACCACGTGAACAATAGTGACTTGTGAAGTATTTTTGAAGTGGGCCATTAAACACCAAATGATTGCCTGAATTTAATGTATTGCCCTCAAGCGAACATCAGTGAATCATCCACCGGCATCTTAGAACACGTGGAAAACATGTGGCTGATGTATGCCAAAGAGTATGAAAATACGATCATTTTTCCATATAAAACCTACATGTGGTAGACAGGTTCAATTCTGATAGTTGGGCATCATCATGTGGCCAATTATGGACCACTTATCACAAAATGACTGACAGAATTTCATATGAGGCCCACAAGCAAACATCAGGGAAACACCCACAGGTATCTTAGAATATGTAAATAACGTGTGGCTGATGTATGCCAAAGAGTATGATTATAATATCATGTTTGCGCATAAAGCCCTCGCGTGGTAGGTTAATTTGTGATAGTTGGGCATCATCATGTGAGAAATTGTGGGCCATTTCACAAAATTACTAATGGAATTTCATATACGGCGCACAAGCAAATGTCTGTGAAACACCCACAGTCATCTTAGAGTATGTAGTGAATGTGTGGGTGATGTTTGCCAAAGAATACATAATATAAGATCATGTTTGTACATAAAGCCCTCACGTAGTAGAACAATTCATTTTTGACAGTTGAACATTACCATGTGTACCCAAGTAGCAAACGAGCAGTAAACAGATGACAAACTGTTACCAGTGATGACAACGTTCGTATTTATGACTGTTAGCATTTCTTATATAGTTGACAATCAGGTAATATAAACAAAAGTGACAGTACCTATTTTACAAATACTCGTAATGTGGGCCAATGCTCTCGCGACGATTGTTAGATTTCAACAGACGCCCCACAAGCAGATGATAAAGGAAATTCTAACTGTTACTCACTGTTGGGAAAATATTAGCAGCATGTTTATAGGCCATTTACAGCATGCCAACTGTTGACTTCTGGGGACATAATAGCGACATTTTACGGCCTTTTGTGGTATGCCAACTGTTCCTTATTACTGTACTATTATTGTAGGAAACGTGTGGACAGTTTGCTGGCGGGTTTTTGTCGGCGTACTGCAGTTCTCTCGCCTTTACATTTCTTCGCTGCTCCATCTACACCTCATTTCACATAACACGCGCGCACACATAAATCGACATTCGTTACTAACGTATTTCTGCAATGGAAAAAAAAAATCGTTTATTCCACATGGGATTGTTTTGTGAATACGCGGAACATAGGATGTTAAGATTTAATTACATACATATCAAACATTAAACTGCTTAATCCCATATCTACCGTTTTTACCGATTTTCATTACACGTTCACACGGTTTAGAAACAATTTTTTCCTAAATATTCGTTAACTTTCTTAACCTTTACAAATCTCAAGCTTTTATTTGCAATACATATAGACCTGCAAAATTCGCATTATTATTATATGTATTACTATTTGGGAATAAGTTATTTTTAACATGTGTTTTTATTTGGGGATAAGTAATTTTTAACATGTGTATCTTTGCAGTACGTTTTTAATTGGTCATACTTAATCTGACACATCCTGGATAACTCTGTGCCAATGAATGAACACTTTACAACTGTGTGCCCCAATCATGTGCAGTTCAGTCAGAAGGGAGTGTCTTCACATCTATGCAGCAGGCTCCAGTACAGACAGTACTGTGAAGTTGTCTGGTGCCGAATAATGTGAATTTTGCATGTCGCTAGCAATACATCAGTAGCGTTATCCTCGAATTCGGATGCGATTTTCATTGCACCATACACACAGGTCTAGCAGGGTGTCCACCCACAAGGAAAACTGAAAAGTCACGGAAATATCAGGAAATTTTCCCCTGGTTCAGGGAAGATGTAAATAATTGTTACTCTGCAAATTTGTATACATGTTATACAAATTAAATTTTTTAAGTTTTTGAACTGGCTATATTACATCTTTGCCGAGTGACAGGGCTCGTAATTCAAATATTTGTGTGTTTGTAATGACGTTCATAGCATGTATCATGAGAAATATCGGTAGTCTGAATAAAATGTTGGCCCTGCTTGCTTGGTCTGTTGCAATGTAGTTTAATTCAACGTCACTGATAGCATTTTTTTTTGTCAGCGGTGGAAAAATATGGTTTTGGAAGGTTTTGGTCCTGAAAATAGGTCAGGGAAACGGAGAAATCGGGGAATTCCAAAATGGAATTTACGAGTCAACACCCTTAACTCCAGTTGAAAGTAACACAGTAGCACCCAGGTTCCTGAACATCCTAGTATACCGGACAGTTACACCTTTTTTTTTATAGACGATTACGATTAAGCAGGCGTTGGCATGCCGAATGTACAAAGAAGCAATATGATTCTTTTCAAGGCGAACGGTGATTCTTCAATTCTGGACCGTGGAAAGTATACATACATAGATATACGAAAGGGTTTGTTTGCACAGGCACGTTTTTCGCATCGCGATTCCCTAGTGTCTTTTAGAAGGAAGGGGAGTTTAGTATCCCTTGGCGGAGGATACAAAAACCTCGCCCAACTTTTAAAGTTCCATTGTGCTTTATTCTGTATCTGGCGCGCCGCACTGAGATCGAGGAAGGGGTGTGGAGTGGTGGGTGGGGGAGGAAATGGGTGTGTGGGGAGGGCGATCTGCGACGGGCCGTGGCTAAAGCGGGCTAAACGACATTCGACATCCCCCCTCGACTGTTGCCAGCGTAAACAAACATAGCATGCATGACGGCTTCTTCCGGGTGGGTACACAAATATCGTACCCCTTTCTTCAGAATCCGTCCCTTTGACTGTAAATACGAGTTGAGTTTATGCATAAAAAGTTATTCCGTATACGTAAAAAGTATATATACCTGTATAGGTAGGCCCACCTGTTTTTCGCGAGAAAAAAAATTAACGCGGAGGCTAGACTTGAATATCCTATTTGCACACTTGCAGTCTTCATTTGACTGTTGGCCTCTTGTCTTCGTGTGAAGAGTGTGTGTTACATGAGTGAGCCAATCAGAAATAAGTTTCTCCGATGCTGACTGTCCGCGATTGGCGGGCTGACAGATAGGACGCGTAACAATTCAATTGAACACAACTTGTCCTGAAATCTTTTCGCGAAATACAGGTGCTCCTACCTATAGGCCAGATATGCATGAGCATAATAATTACATCTGGATCGAAATGCGTCTACTCATTGGCGCATCTGGAGACCAATTCATGATGGGCTACTGAAGTGGTGGCGCACTTTTAATTACTTTTAGATCACATCCCTATAGTTAGAGCTAGTGATTTTTCGCGAAAGAGTACACGTTAGACTTTTACTGCATGCATCGAACAGCAGTTTGTCTATTGTCATTGGTTGCTGACTCTAAAAAGCAGTTTTCATATTTGACCCGGCCACTCAGAATTCCACAACATCGGCACGGCTCCTACGTGATTTGTGTGCAGACAGTTAACACTTGTCAAAAACTATTCAGGCAATCAAGTTCGGTAAACGACCCTACAGTGATTTCAAATATACGTTGTCTTGAAATCTTTTCATGAAATTTCACTATCTATAGTCTATTCATGGTTACTTCCAGTTTTTCTGAAACCCTCCTCAAGATCTATTTTAAGGATATTCCTCCGGCTCTTGCAAACAAAGCTTAACTATGTGTAGGAAATGATACCAGTGCAAGTTTACATTTCATCCGCACGTCCGTCAAAAGTTACAGCTTGCCAAGTTTTTGACGGACGGACGGATTGAATTAATGGCCACCTGTTATTGTCTGTTGGTCACTTGCTGGACGGACGGATGCGGCGGGTTGTTGAAAATCCTGCCTTAGTGTTCTCTCTGCCCCACCTCGGCGAGCAAGAGCAGTGCTCCTGCCTGCCACGCAAACAACAAACCAAAAAAGTGCTTCCACTAGCAACAACGGCAGAGAGCAAGAAAAAGCTTAAAAATGCAGTAGTAGAAAGAACATACCACGCGAACACACACTTACTATCTACGTTAACAATATTTATATAATACAAACAAAAATCCTGATAGCTGTCCATATATTAATTGTCTATGGACTGAGGCTATAGATAATTAGATGTTGGTGCCTACAACTATTTTTGTTTCAGCTATTGTACTGCATTAGTAACAACGTACTTGGTTTATCCAGTGCGAAACGAAGCCCCAAGGGAGCGGCTTAACAACCCTTATCCTCCCTCCTAAATCCACCACTATAGTGTACTTGTAAAGTCATAGCTGAAAGGAGAAATGAGTGGAAACAAAACTACGCTCGCGTGTTGCCAGGGCGGAGCCTAAACAGTTTTAGTTCTAGCTCATGTGGTGCACAAGTTCACGAGAATTAGAAATTAAAGGATTAGAAGAGTTTTTACCTGCGTGAAATGACTAAATGAATCGTTCTGTATGCCAGCAGTAACGGCTTTTGTTACGGTGGGCAAAGTTAAAGGTTAAGCTGCCATGTCTTACACTCGACCAAACTGAATACAAAAATGTTTAACCATAAAAATTGTAATACCTACAAATAAGTTAAATAAAAAACATGAACTAATTGAATGCGTAATATCAACCTGTGGTTAGTTAAAGATTCACAAGTGGAATACGTGGAGGAAAGTCGACCAAACGTTCAAATTGTACAGTTTGAAACATTAGCTTGCCAGAACCCCTCGCTCCTCCCGCCCCTCTACCAATACGGTGAAGGGGCTTTTTTTATTTCGGAAAGGGGGATGCTGAGGCCCCCCCTTCCCGGGGATCTATATCCAGGAGCTAAATAAATGAATGCCTGCCATAAGCTATTCAAGGCAATGTCAGAAATTTTTAAGTCCGTGCTTGGAAGTTCCTTTCGGCTTGCAGTATTTGTATCCTTTCGCCAATAGTAAAGCCAAGAATTGCCACGTGACTAGTCAACACGGGGTACAGACATTTTATAGCTGTTAAAAATTGTCTACGGCCACAGTAAAATATAATATTTTGGTTACTTATTAGGAATATGCAAAAATCGCGTTATTTATTGGCATCGGACTGAACTGCACAGTATTGTATGTATTAGAGCCGACGTCGTTTGCTTTCTGACTGACAGCACGTGATTGAGGCACACAATTGTGAAGCATTCATTTATTGGTGCAGAGTTACTCGGGGCGTGTCGCAAAGCATGGTCCAATGAAAAACATATACAAAGGTACACGTGTTTCAAGTTTAACGTGTCCCCAAATAATGACGCGAAATTTGCATTTCTAAACTTATTATTCCTGCTGGCTAGGTGCTCACTTTATCGTGAATAGTCTGTAGTGATGCACCCTAGTGTGCGTGGCAACCTGTGAGGGGTTCGAGACGCGTTTAGAGCTGTTTTGTCAGTGCAGTGGAATGGCAATACATATGGCGCGTCAAGGGAGTGGGTAGGGGAATACTCTTTAGAGTACCCCACAGCAATTTTTCGCTACGTTTCGCCCGCAATCTGGGAGTGACCCCAACGAGAACTGAACTCGAGTTACCTTGGTGTAAAGCCACAGCATTGAAATTGCCTCATCAATTTGTATTGAATTGAATAATGCCGGGAAAAAAACCGTGTTATCCATTTACAGACAACCATTTCAATAAAATCGGATCATATGTCTTGCCTTTTTTGCTCATGTAGCCCTAAAAACGTAAAGTAACAAACTTCGAGTTACTAAGAGCTGGTAGTATCAAAGAAATTGCCGGACACTTCGCCTATATTTTTTTTCAATTAGTCATTTGCATCCTTCGCATCTGTAATTGTATGAGAAGGAAAATATTACCAAATTAATGCTTGTGCGTGGAGTACGTGGAAATCTACATTAATAACAGTATAACCATATAAATGTTGGCGTACTATACATGCTTTAAACGTGTTGTTCAGCCGTCTTGTTCACTGCAGGAGAAACGTTATGACAATGAAAAAAAATTTGATCAGTTTCCCAGAAGCTGAGAAAAAATTCATAACACCGCAGTGCCCGGGCTCGGTATTAAATTAGTCTTTCTATCAACCTCCCCCCCCCCCCTAACTTGTTCTTAGGTGGGTTGAAAATTATTCTCTGGAATAAAAGGAAGCCCAAGAGCACTGAACACGTGCTTATACCTTTTTAGACGAGAGGTGTTATTGGAGGTAAAGTCTGTTCACGATAAAATGAGCACTTGTAGAAATGAACCTTAGAAAAATGCCTGCATCCATGTATTTTAATGGGCGCACTGAGTGAGATTCGTCCAGTAAAGTAGGTAACGATGGATAAGTAGTAGTTCCACATCTTAACGTCGAATAAAAGGTAACCATTCGAGATAAACTAAACTTACTTCTTTCGCTTTCTGTTTTTCTAATGCATGGAAGTGTAAAAATCAGCAGATTTGTAAAGTATTTATTTTCTTAATAATTTCACAGTTTCATTTAACCAACGCATGAATAAAGTGATGGAAGTCCATGGCATTGTTAATTTTATGTAGGGCGGAGGAATACTCAACGGGTTTACAAGTAGATCTTAAGCAGGGCTTTCAAAAGTACTCACAACCGTGAACAGCCTATATTCATAATTTTTTTAAAAACTGAATCACTTGATCGCATCCATGGAAATGAATTGGTTCAATGTCCCATGATTCACTATGTAAACAATGGTTGTTTGAAACACGTGTACAGTTAAGAGAAAAATAAAAATAATAAAATGGTAAATGGAAGTACACGCCGAAATGATTACTTTTGATACTGGTCAGTTGCCGTCGTCGAAGCGTACGTAAAACGAAGTAAGACACTACAAAAGCGTAAAAGTTATTGAATATATATGTGAAGGAAACGGGAGTATCCCTAAAAGACCCGTTGACAATCTACAGTGTCCCTCAGATCGTCCACAAGTGAAAATCAATACCTGAATCTGGCGTGGCTCCTGTGAAATGAAGGTTTAAATAGCTTGACAAGTTAGTGCAATTAGCGAACAACGGGCGACTGCAAGCTATAAAATTGACACCACTTAGTTTAGTAGAAAAACTATAACTTAAAATTTTAATAAGGGCTGTTTATACCCGCACTGATTAAAAAATTCCCTTCATTTTACGGAAAAGTGCTGGTAAAAATTTCCAGAATTGTCCGTAAACTCTCCGTAAAACTACGTACACATTGATTTTCAGAAAATGACTTTCCGTAAATTCCTCGGAACCTCTCCGTTAATTTCCAAGTTAGTTTTCTGTACTTTCCGTTAAAAATAAAATGAGATAATGACAATGTCTTTAATTTTCGTTATGTGGGTGTTCTACCGTGTATAATTATGATACTAAAAAAGTTAAAATATTTTGTACTTAAGCGAGGTTTGAACCCGAGTCAAAAAAATTAAGTACACGACTCTAACCATTCACCTACAACTGCTATATTGATATTCAAAAGACAAAAGCAAAAATTCAGTTTCTATTAAATTTAGTGTATTTATAGTGTTGCCAAATGTTACAGATGCCTGATGCTATTTTTCAGTGCTAGAAAGACTAGTTCACAGTCGTGTGGATAACCTTAACTGCCGCAGAAACGATAAATTTTCTTGTTACAGCGGCGAAGAAAGCTTCGTGTAGAATCAGCATTGTTGGTCACCGGAACTCGAAGCCAAAGGGAGTACGGAAACTTTCCGTATTTTGTATTTAACTTCGTATTTCGACATTACGGATTGCCTTTCCGTATATACACTGTACATTTCCGTAAAACATACCGTAAATATACGGAAATTTCTAACAGTGCCGTGCTTTTACGCCTTTTGGCCAAAGTAAGAAACTTCTTTCTGTTTTCGATTCAGTTCTTTATCAGCCTGAGAATCCCATTATATAATACGCCATTACCTCAGTCGCCTGCCGAACGGGAAAGAACTCGATACCATTGAAAATTAATATTACACAATACCTATATACACCCCTTTCCCAACGCATCACACCTCTGTACAACGCCAGAGCTCCCAAGTCCTAAACACACTCTTGCACCAAACTATACACTTATCAACTCACACAAAATACAAAAATTAAATTTTAAAAAATTGAATAACTAAATTAATTGGATATATCAATCACATTTCCATACCATTACATTTATCGGATTAAGATAAGCTGATTAAATTTTTTGACTGGGTTAAGATCGGATTAATGATTAATACGATCAGTCAATTTGACATCGAATGATAATCCGATTGATCAAAAGTGAAACGAAATCCCGCCGCGAATCCTCGGGGTCAAATACAGGTCAAGTTCGAATTTCAACATGATCAGTTACAGCTAGTTTCCCTTCGTTCCGTTGTCATAATCAATCCACGGTTACTTCAGACATTTCTGAAACCGTGCTGAAATTATACTTCTAGTATATTCCTCCGTCTCGTGCAAGGTAAGCTTAACTAAGTCTAGAAAATTACGCCAAAGGGACAACGTACCAACGTAACAGTATTTTGTATAAGAACTATTTCTTACTAGGCGCTACCAACACGTGTGTTCATGCTGTTTTTTTTAAATCGAATTATATATAGATTATAATTTATAGATAAAATATGAATAACATTTCAATTTAACAGCAAAAAAAAAGTTTAGCTAAACACGTCATACATGGGGAGATTTTTCAAAGGTTTGATTCAAAAAGTGTAAAGAAACCGCGAATAGACGCATATTAACTTTACTGGCAGTGGGCCGGTAAATGTATAAACAGGTACGGGCAGTAAAGTTAATTTCAAATTTGCTCAGTTAACAGTGATCATAAATTAGTAACACAGATTTTAAACTGAAAATTGTTAGAACATATTTTTAATAAAATCCCCTTGGTGCTCGGGAACCGAGAATTTCGTCCCCACCGGTGGTCCCGACCAGGGGCCAGTCACTACATAGGGCTTTCGCTCCTCTTATCGAGCACTAACGATTCCGTTTGTACCAACATCGAAAAGTCATTGAATTGTAAAATAATTTATTCATCGGATTGCCGGTCAAGCAGCGTTACCCTTTCTTACGTTTAAGATCACGTCTATTTTAATCATACACACGTTATGAATTAATCAAACTATTTTTAAAAAATGTTTTCAATTGTCTGTGTTGTAATTATTCCATAAAGTTGGCGTTCTTGACAAAGTTGTTTACAAGATTCGTACGCGAATTGAATTGAATTTCAATTTTGAAATTGGAAACATTGAAAAGAAATGTGTAACACAAGATGTCGGGTTCCTCACTGAAAATTCGAAGCCAAACACATTTATGAAATACTTCCTCTTTCCCAGCAATCCAGAAAGGTAAGTTGTTTCTAACCCAATATTGTTTGCTTTGACTGGTATCCACGTTTGGGCCGTTTATCTGGTTACGAACTTTCAATTATTTCCTATAATAATCCATACTTCGCCTAAATATTTGTCTCTTATTCAAATGCTACTGTTAACTGTAAAAACAAAACAAAATTGTTTTTGAAACTTTTTTACAAACCAATTTGATTACTTCAATTTGGTAATTATGAATGCTAAAATGTTTGCCATGTCCTCTAAAATTATATTTTATCAATCTTAATGTTATAAAATAGCCACGACAAAATAATTATTTGTTTATTATGTTGGTCACAAGAGAAGCGTTAGTGGCCCGATCGTAGAGCTAATAAGCAAAGAAGTTCAGCCTGCAGTGGAATCTCTTTTTCCCTTCTATACTCTTTGGTCCCTATTATTGCAGTTATATGTGTATATGTATAAGTTCTCCGGCACCTCGTACCCGGAGTAGAAGTGGAGTTGTGTGCTTGTCGTCCCCAGGGATCTGGATGCTGAGGAGGAGCGGCGCTGGACCAGTGATCCATCTTGTTCGAGCCCTAGCTGACAGACTGACAGCCCCGTCGCCGCTGGGCAACAACCGCGCATCTCAAACGCCGCATACCCCCCCCCCCCCCCCTTCACTGTTATTTTCCTCTTCTCTCTTGTAAAGCTCGGTTTACAATTGAAAGCATAACAGTATCCACAGAATATGGAGTGTATGTATAAGATTTCCTGACGTACGCCAAGGAGATGGTTATGTGATATACTTGTTCTTATACAGGCGCATGGGTAACATCCGATCATAGCAAAGAGTATAAAATTTTTAACCAAGTGGTTTATTCAAAATGGAAGAACACTTATGATGCAAAAATGAAGAAATGACGCAACATATTCATTTAGAGGGTTATCAGAGGCCGTGTCTCAATCGGCCCAGAGAGCGCTCTCTCATGCTATCGCTCTCGCGACCACGTCATAATGACGTCAGAGAGAACGCTCTCTGGTTCTCCGGCTGTTTCTGAATTCTCAGTGTATACTTGTCAAGTATATACATTTGCGTACTAGCAGTGATGTGTACTAGTCGTGTACTTGTTGAAACTATTCGGACAATTAATCGCCTCGTCATGTTAGACTGGTCGGGCATTCTGGCGGAAATATCAGACACTATGTGACAACATAAATTTGATGCATGGTGTTATGAATACATTACGACATCTTCTATGGTTTTTGATAAAGTAAATAAATAACCACGAGGGCCAGCGCGGAAACATGGTTTTAATAAAACTAATAATAGGAGTAATAGTGGGCGCGTATCATTTACATATCACTAATGATGAAGTTATGTTACATTTGTTTGTTTGTAACTGTGTATTAAATGATAACTGCAGCCTCCAGCCACACACCGTCATGCATATGAAGCAGGATTATGGAACATTTGTCATGTTTGTACTGCAGATGTGTTATTGAGACACATATTATTACTTACATACACTCGCACATTTTCTCCATTCAAGGGACATATATATGCTTTGCTCTCGTGTTATAGAACAAATCATGTAGCTAGTATATCTTGCATATAAGGAGTCCGTTGCTAACGAAATGAACACCTTTGGCGGTAACCTTTTAAGTGTTAAACATTTCAATCATGGGCTCCTAGAAATAAATTGATTATTTTTTCATGTAGCTACACAACAAAGAAAACGGCAAGGTTCCTACATTAATATTCATACCGAAAACTTGAATGCTATTACTTCACCAGCGTACTGCTACAGGTATTGGGTTTATTATATTGTTTTATTTCTCCATAATAATAATCCAATGTTTCTATTCTGCAAACACAATTTTAGGTGCCAATTAAGAATGCCACAAATAAATGTTTGTACTAGTGGCATGTTTTGTAATAGCTTGTGTATTCTAACATCTCGTCCAAGAAATATAATATTGCACTGCTATCCTGTTAGCATGACTGCATTACTTATATGACTGCCAAGTTGCCAGTTTGGTATCGTACAAACCAGTCCTAATGAAAGTGTGTTGCTGTGTTGTCAAAGGAGCACCAGGCTCTCGTCCTTCAGGAACAAACTCCCAAAACGTCACACAAAACTCTTCGGCTGTTTTCCGGACGCCCATTTTTATATATATTTTACAGTACTTGTTTTAGGTTAATGTGAAATAAAATTCTGGGTATTATTGCATGTCCACCGAACTTCCTATTGTTCATATTCACAATGCTTACTGCTACAATGAGCAAAGAGAGAATATAAACACATATTTTTCAGATTTTTGCATTAACGTACAGTGCCACGTCTCAAGCATTTTACTACAACGTGTCATCACGAGGCAATGCTGTCTAATGGTTTGAAAACCGTTAATATGTTACTGTACACTTAACATTTATCTAGTTTAACAATGTTCCACAGTTCACATACAAAATTGTAGATCACTTTACGTAATCTAGCTAATCTGTGGCAAAATGTAACTGTGGATTACAATAATAATGATCCAATTTTGTTCCCACCTCATGCAGGGTCAATGGATGGGGTGAGGGGAGGGGGCTAGTGCCAACTGGAGCACGCTGTCCTACAGGAGGGCCAAACTTGTTACTGTCAGCCAGTCTTAAGGATTAGTGTGTTGAGATGAGAGAGGCCCGGAAATATGACTGAATGGAAGGGCAAAGACATGGAAGCACCCTGCGAAAACCCACCAACAGCATTGCCATGTTTTGTGGATTATCATGATGAAAGAATACGAAGCAAAGGGTAACACCTACTTCACTGTGCAGTTGTATGTACGTGAAAGTATTGCAGGGTGTCCACTGCATTTCCATTTTGGAATTCCCTTTTCCTTGTTTATCAGGCAGTATATTACCATTTTCCCTTAAATATATTTTCGGGATTACTGAAACACGATATGTACTGTATTTTGTCATCGTTGACAGAACGAAACGCCATCAGTGAAGTTGCATTAAATTACACTGCAACAGATCAAGCAAGCAGTACTGACATTTCATTCAGCCCATCGATATTTCTTGCAATACACGCTATTGACTTCACATGAGTGCCTGTTACAATCACACCAATACATTATTTTGTGTGTGTGTGTGTGTGTGTAATATATATATATATATATATATATTAATGTAGGCTGATGACGTGTGATGGCTCGGTTGGGGTTGCAAGATGTTTTGAGGGGAGGTGAGGTTAAGGTTGGGAATTATTGTAGAGGTATTTGTTACCCGACTAGGCGTATGACACCACATGTGGCAGTGTCGAGGTTGTTCGATAGCTGGAGACGCTCGACGTTCTCAGGAACAGCGGGCCGATCTCCTATCACATTTACTATCTGGAGTGTTTACTAAATGGTGGGCCTACTAAAGGCTGACCCACACACCTGATACTGAACTCCTGACTTATTGCATCACTGAAAGAATTACACTCGTAACACACTGTTTAAAGGTAAGGTGGTTTCGGCGGGCTTTGGAGGGACCCGTTCCTTGATGTGCCCGAATGTTTGGCGAAAGGAAAACGCATGGCAAATAGGGTCTATGCATTACTGACTGATAACAAGATGGAAAATTGCACCTTACAATGTGTGTGATCATAATTACATTATCGTGTATTCAGACAACTAACACGTTTTGTACAGTAGCAACTATTTTCATTTACCCTGACCCAAGTGATAATTCCCCGATATAGCCCTGACTTTTACCGGTTTTCTGTAAGGGTGAACATCCTGTATTGTTACAATCATAACGTATATCAATGCTCTATTGAACTCAATTTAACACGAAATGCTTTTTCTCGACAATATTTTAACCTCCCTCCCCATTCCATTATTTTTTATAATATACACAGTTTATTTGAACACTGCACTCAAGAATGCTGGTAATCACGAATTAGTTTGTTTTTACTCTGCATACGGTTACCACTATTTTATTCTAACTTTTAGGGCAAATGTACCATCTATTGTATGAAATTTGCAACCACATAGGGCCAAGAGAGACTGCATGGGATCACCTAAGAGTGAAAATAAACAATAACCTGGCAGCATTAGGCTTATGTTAGTAACGGACGTTACAGATGCTATTTGTTATAAATTTCCACCATAGTAGGAATATAAAAATTCTTGCACATTGGTATCCTGAGGTTATGTTTATCTGTTCAGCTTCTGCTGGTTTCACGTCATTAGAATATTGTAAACTAATTATAGCAGTTGTTACAGGATTTTTTACCTTTATTTATCGTATGTAAAGGGGCATTACACAGACACTGGTATCCTTTCCTCTTCCCCTGATACCTAACCTATCATGTGTTTGATACCAAAAGAAAGATAAATACAATTCAATAAGGTTAGTACTAAAATGGAAATGCAGAGTGCAATTTTAATATTATTCGTATGCAAACACGTCGAAAATATGTTGCAGAAATCTATATAACACTCAGAATGTTATCCATATTTCTATGCACATTTATTAACCTGACAATTATTTACACAACCCATTCACGGCAATATACACATTGATAACAAAAGAAAAATAAATACAACTCAATGGGGTTTGTAATATCTTGGAAATGCGGATTGAAATTGTAATATTATTCGTATAAGCATACACCAGGGAAATATGCTGCAGACGTCTAAACTACACTCAGAATTTTATTCATAGTTGAAAGCACATTTATTAAGCTGACAATTATTTACACATGCAACAGAACGACATTATCTAAATACTACTTATTAACTTTTAAAACTTGCAAGCTTTATAACCACAAAAGTACACGTTAATTTTCACACCTGAAAAACATTATGGCGACTGTCGTAAGTACGTAGTATGCCCCACAAGTATACACTTTCAAATACTTACCAAGTATAATTCCGGTGTGTAATATACTGGGAATTTGAACAGCACTAGTATACACATGATGATGTCACTTCCGGCGACAAGTACGCACAAGTATGCAATTTTTAGAATTCAGAAACAGCCACAATTCGTCGGAGAGAGCGCGAAAGAGAGAGAGAGAGAGCACAGAGAGAGAACGAAGTTGTATATTCGCTGGCGCTCTCTGGCAGGCGCCATATTTGTTTACATTATTTCCGTGTTTGAATAAGGTTAAGAAGCTTTCTGGGCCAAAACCACGTTGCATTTTAACTGTAAGTGAATAATTTCAACTGTTTCAAACGGCGAAATGACATACGAAACACGTAAGTATAAATACGGATTTCTGACTTGTCTCGTTTTCTTGGGCACTTTACTGCAACGTGACGGTAAAATATGAAACAAAAACAATAGTATTTTATGCTCTAATCATTATTCTGTTAGTGCTATAATTATTTGTGAATTATTTTGAATACACATAAATTACTTACTATAGCCTAGACCGCGAATTTAGCTTAACGTAATTTTCCGCCTTTTGGCATAAGCTGTTTGCCTGACGTCGGAGGGAAACATGAAAGTGGTTGTCTCAATTCCCAGAGCGAGAGCGTGAGAGAGCGCGAAGCAGCGCTCTCGCCAGGTTGTGCGAAAGAGTGTTCTCTCTCGAGAGTATCCTATGAGTTGAGACACGGCCAGAATCACACACTAGATCGCAGTAAATTCGGCACACATGTTGTTGCGTGGTTATTTTTGCATTGCTGAATTGTTGATAATTAAGGGTAATGTTTGCGAGATGAGTGATTTGAATATTCATTTATCTTTATGGCGTAGACCCTAAATGCATTGTTTTAAATAAGTTCGGCAAATGGTATCCAAGAATTTTCTTTTAACTTTATGTTTTTTTTTTTAAATTGTCATTATTCGTTATAATTAGTTCAGACCGAATGTATAGTACACTACGATTAAGTAGGTTAAATTATACACTCAAATGGTTTAAGAAAATTGTAACCTCCCCTCTCTCGTTGAAGTGAAACCCTGACATCCCTTCTGCTGTGTCTGAAATGCTGTCCAATATTTAATATATATGTGACATTTTTTTATGTAAAACAAATAAAGGCATTTCACAAAACAATTTAAAAAAAATGGCATTCAATTTTAGTACATAGAATGCAATTATTTGGATAACGAATATTCCATACACAGTATAGTAAAATTAATTTCGATAAAGTTTAAAGCCAATATAGTGAGCATATTAAAACCAACTGAACCTAAAAATAGCTTATCAATGGATAAAAGAACCTTTTGGACTACATCAGCACACGTCGACCTTTTACTTGCTCTGTTGAGACAGCTGTCTGCGCTGAGTAAATTCTCGGAACTGATGACTCACATTCATCTGCTATTAGTACAAACCACTTGAGCTTGTTCGAAGAGATTTTTCAGCGGTTTACAAAGTGTCAGTGTTACTGCAAGAATATTTCTATGTCCTACAAATCCAGTTTTTCGACTAGTACGAATGCCAACAGGTTTACAACAGACAGAGGAAGTGTCTGGCTGCTAATGTGTTTCTGGACAGCGCTTGGTGTGTGGCATCCAGAGTGAAAGAATTCCCCCCCCCCCCCCCCTCTGCCAGAGCATAGCGAGGCAACCGGTGACATTCTAACTCGTGTATAATTATCGTTCATGTTACACGTGGTTCCATATTTCTTACAACTAGCAGTGTTATAATGTCTCCACCGAAGAAGAATAAAGTTATCCATAGGGAAGGACGCGAGATAATAAGTCATGTCATAGAAAAGTTTGATGAAGAAGCCAAGAACAATTCGTTTTCTCTTTCGGCAAAACAGGCGACTCGGCGCGCAGCATTTTACACCGGTGTAAGCGAAACGACCATTAAATCGATACGCGAGGAAAATAAAAGACGTCATGAGTCTGATCCAAACGAACCGTTACGTACGCTGGGGGAAGTGAAGTGCAAGTAGACCATCGCACGCAGTAGTTTCAGTAGATGATTTCGATCGATGCGTTATCCGAAACGTTATTCACGATTTCTACGTGCGCGAGAAAAAGGTGCCAACAATCGGCAGTTTGTTACCTGTTATCAAAAATAAAATAAATTTCCCATGGGGAAGAAAGTCACTCAACATGTTATTAAAACGCATGGATTTTAAGGCGAGAAAATGCCAGTCAAACCGTAAAATACTAGTTGAGAGAGCTGATATTTTGACATGGTGGCATGACTATTTAGTCAAAATAAGACACTTCCGTGAAATCGGTCGCGAAATCGTGTTCCTAGACGAAAGCTGAGTTGACATCAACTTAACTTTTTTCATGTGTTGGTAGCATGATAAAGAATTCTGCTTGTATGCAAACAACAGTGCGAGGAAAAGACTGATTGTGCTACATGCAGGCAGCAGGAATGCATTTATTTCCAATGCACAACTAGTGTACACTGCTGGATCTGCCAGTGATGAATACCATGGTCAGATGAACCACACTAACTTTGAAAAGTGGGTAAATGAATAACTGCTACCAAACTTGCCTGAAAAATCGGTTTTAGTAATGGACAACGCACAGTATCACTGTATGCAAGTAGATAATCCGCCTGCTAAATATTATTTGAAGCGCGACATGTTAACATGCCTGCAGAAGAAAGGCGTCACTTGTGACGAATCAATGCATAAAGCTAATCTATAGAAACTTGTGGAAACGAGGAAACCACGACAAAAATAATTTAAAATAGACGCGGAACTAGCATCCCATGGTCACGCTGTTCTCAGACTACCTCCATACATGTGCAACCTAAATGGAGTTGAATTAGCATCCCATAGTAACACTGTTCTCAGACTACCTCCATACATGTGCAACCTAAATGGAGTTGAATTAGCATCCCATAGTCACACTGTTCTCAGACTACCTCCATACATGTGCAACCTAAATGGAGTTGAATTAGCATCCCATAGTCACAATGTTCTCAGACTACCTCCATACATGTGCAACCTAAATGGAGTTGAATTAGCATCCCATAGTCACACTGTTCTCAGACTACCTCCATACATGTGCAACCTAAATGGAGTTGAATTAGCATCCCATAATAACACTGTTCTCAGACTACCTCCATACATGTGCAACCTAAATGGAGTTGAATTAGCATCCCATAGTAACACTGTTCTCAGACTACCTCCATACATGTGCAACCTAAATGGAGTTGAATTAGCATGGGCAAAAATAACAAGATTAGTTAGAGAAAGAAACATAACTGGCGACTTGTCACTTAAAATGGTGGCAGAACTTACAGAATCGGCTATTTCGTCAGTCAATAAACAAGACTGGGGAGGGTATTGCAAACATGTGGAAAAAAATAGAGGAACAGTACTGGCAAAAAAACTGCATTCTCCCAGACATAGTGGACAACATTGTCATCAATTTAGGAGCTAGCAGGAGTGATAGTGACAGTGACAAGAGCTCGAGTTCATCAACCGACAGTGCCGTTTCTGCAGATGAGCAGTCTGAGTCCGAAGAAGACTTGGCACGGCCACTTTGACAGGGTGAGTAAATGTTTTTGTTTCAGAGAGTAGTACCTTGTCAGTTCTCGCATCACCGTTATTCCATTGTGTTTGTAGCTTATCGGAGAGCGGAGGGTCGCCGTGGTAGCATTTGCCATAACCCCCCCCCCCCCCCCCCCCAATCGCCTTCCGCATTCTTGCCAGGGTCGGAAAGCTCAGATCCACAAAGTAGCATTTCATCACGTTCGTCTTAAGGAAGCTCACCTTTCACGTATATTTGTTTACATTTACAACGTAAACATTTCAGGAATGCGCGCAGTTCTGAAGACTTCTTCCTTCTTTTTTTTTATCATCTTAGGGCACAACTTAGGACAAAGGTTCAGTTTTTCTGAAAACTTCAACTTGGAACACAGGCAGACTTAGGACACGGTAAGTTGGGACAGCGCCACGACGTCAGAGGGCCACGTGCAACAATCAGCGTATCCTTGTCTTAAGACGCAGGTTCGGATATCGCAGTAGACATGCAGTTACTCTGATGCTTGAAACCGTCACAGATAGTTACAATTGACGCCGACAGGTGGCATTTTTAAAGAAGTACGTTTTGTGCAAGTAGCTCTTGCAGAAGAATGTGTACAGTAGCTTTTCTTCCAGCGTGTGTTGATGTCGTCTGTTTTAAAGCTGATTAAATCGTAAATTAAAATATCACGGGTTATGACTAGTCACAACTATTAATTTCTAGTTGTATGTATACTTCTGTTCAGATAAAATGATGAATTACTTTTGTACATCGCAGATAGTATGTTTCCTTTGTAGACATTAAACTACGTTTTATTTACTTTTTGACAGTTTGAGGCAGGGACTTATTTTTTCCGATCACAAAAGGGCTCAACAGAAATAAAAAATTGAAATATTCTCTGTACAGGTGAGTGAGTACTCTATCGTAGTGGCTAATATTATTGTCGCACATATCGCTGTCTCTGGAACACGAAAAAAAATTTATATATATCTCGGGGGGCCTATATAGCCTTAATCAGTCTAGCTCCACCGTTTACCCAATTTCCCCTATATATTTTCCACAGCATCACACACTTAATAATACTAGATTCCAGGCTAACTGATACCGTTTTGCTGTAGAACATCCGCAAATCTCACGACTTCGTTTCCAAACATAAGTCACACAAAAATATATTTCGTACTATTTTATGAAACATTTCCCTCTTTCTCTGCGCTCCTTGTAACGCTAACTAAAGCAGGATTAATTTAAATTTATTTTTTCTTATTTCCACCCTTTATGACGCAATATAGCCGAACACTTTTGTGAATACATCATCACAGTAATAAAAATACATTAAATATATTAATATAAATTAAAGAAAAGAGAAAGGGAGGCACTAAAGTTACCTGGTAAGGTAGAAATAGAAAACTTTTTCGTACTCATCTCTTTTACCAGCACTGGTAGCCTACGTAACCAAGTTCGCTTTAAACAAATAATTTATATTTTGAAAAATAATACTTTCAAATCATCCTAATGTAATTTATGTCGGAAGTAGGAATATCGCCCTACACACACGCGATGTAAAAAAGTTTTATGACTACGAGAAAGAAAAAAAAGCTTGCCTTCCCTTCCTGCCGATAAACTCTCCGTACAGCTGAAAGCTCGACTGCTACGCGAACCCCCTTAATGTAGGCAACAAGCATCGCAGGTCGTAAACTCGTCCCTCTGGTGGAAGAATTTTTTTTTCTTTGTTTTACTGGTTGGGGACCCTCCTCGCACCCTTGACCCCCTCCTGCTCCTTCTTGGTCTCTCTGGCAGGGTCTGCTCCAGTATTCTGGAAGTGACGTCGCATATGAAACGGAAATGCGATGCGCACACCTGTCTTGGCCGGGAGTTGCGGACCCACATCCACCTTCGCTCTAACCCTCCTCACGACGACCCACCTTTTCCCCCCAACCCCTTCCTTTCTTTTCTCTCAATTCTTCTTTTCCTTCTTTTTATTTTTTTTATGCACGCGGACACACGCGACGAACACGTATCTGGTTCGCCCATTCGGGGATCGCGCGGGAAGAATGCGACTTTAAAAACTGCTGGAAGAGCGAAGGAGGAAAGTCGCGGAGGAATTGCGAGTCGGAACGGGAATAGTCGACAAAATGTTGAAGCACTATATCTCTACCTTCCCCTCCCAAAAATGGCTGTTCCGTTGCCCAGCCGAGATGCCAGGCAGCGTTCAAAACCAAATTCGAGTACCATAGAACACTTCCGAAAAACCTGATTTTTTCCCTTCATTCTGCTCTCGATGTACATTTTAAATTAGCACTGACATAAACCCATAACCATGCGTTCCAAAAATGGGCAATATAATATTTTTTGATACCCAAATTTTACTATCAGACGAACAATTCCTACGCCTAAATATATAAAACACGTAATAAACCAATATCATATTGTCATCAATATGAACATTACACTTTCTACTACACATTAAAATATGAAATAATTTATTTTAATTGCCTGGCAAATTTGTTGTAAGAGCTAGTCAAAGTTCAAATTAAACTTTACCTAGTAATGGCAAGCAGTGGCGGCTGGTGACTTTTGAAACTTGGAGGGCTGTAGTGATCCTAGCTCATATCATTACAAATATCATTTTTTAAATAGGCACAGTGATCAATATATTGCGTATGACAGGCTTAAGTAAGTGTAGCTTATGTAGCTAAATACGAAAAATTTGTGTGGTTGTTTGAAGAAAAATGTATCATCGCCCGATTTGTAATGGTCAACATACTGTGGCCGCTGGTTCAGATCTAATCACTACCACAGGTATGTATTTGTTTTAAGTTTGTTTAGGTTATATGCCTTCCAACCAGTACCTACATGGGGTGGTACATTACACGAGACGACGAGAGATAACATAATAATACCAATTCTACCATACTAATGATGATGATAACTTAAATATACTAAAACTAATATTTTTAAAACCAAATACTAATTTGCATAGCCTACAGTACTTACAAAATTCATGTCAAATTTAAATTAGAGGATGAAAGTGGCATATCTTAATTAATATATTTGTAAAAAAAATCCATTCATCAACTTGTACGCGCTATCTAACTGGCAATGTATATTCACATTACCAAGCAATGAAAACTTATGGCATTTTTTTGTTGCGAACATGATTTATGTATTTTAACTTTGTCTTCCAAGTGTTTTAAATATTTTACCCCTTTGACAGTCCACGCAAGATCATTAGATTTCATTAGCAAAAAATATTAAACAAAACAACACATTTCCAACTTCACACCCGCATAGCCAGTCCGCGAAATTGTATGTACTTACGTCAAATTTTCTCGTATACGAAATATTTACTACCTTGGCTTTGTCGTTGAATTATATTTAACTGTGGCCTTGCTGGTCCCAGATTCTGTAGCTCTAGTTTATTCTCGTAATTGAATATCTTCGTCGTAATAAGGTTTAAAATGTTATTCGTCGAATTAACAATTATTTACAAGTTTACACAACATGACATTAACAACAATTCAACCCTGCTTCTGAACGATGCTCATAGCTCATCATTAATGAACAACAAACTTATTCAGAGTATTACACACTATATTTGAAGCTCACGCGAGTTTGAACGATATCTATAAATAAAA
Organism: Dryococelus australis; assembly: GCA_029891345.1. Taxonomy (NCBI): domain Eukaryota; kingdom Metazoa; phylum Arthropoda; class Insecta; order Phasmatodea; family Phasmatidae; genus Dryococelus; species Dryococelus australis. The sequence goes on from CM056995.1 coordinate 55,963,169, forward strand.
AATATTAGAAATAAATACAAGAATTGTTAAGAAATGTATTTATCAACTGCAAACAAGTGGAGCGTGAGAGAGTGCTTACAAAACATGTAGTTTTGATAGCTTTGTCAAGTTCCAGGAAACCATTTTTTTTTGTTTGAGCTGGGGTGCACCCAGCTCTCTCCGATTTACAGCATGCGATTGGCTGAAAAGGGCCGAGCCCCTGAAGTCTTCCCTCCCTCCCGTAGCACCCCTAGTTATGTGTTACGGTCATCTCTCTCTACTAGCTCTACCCACTTCGGGGCGAAGAATCTGCCGCCCCACCACTCAACATTTCCAAAAACATTTCTCTCGTGACAAGAGTCTCGTCCATCTCAAAAAAACATTTGCTGCGAAATAACCTCCGCATTGGTACGCAGTATTATTTACTGAGTAGCAGATAAGTAGAGGTATGCGTTCTGAGATTTTATTAGGAGGGCTGCGCCCCGCAGCCCTACTTCAGCAGCCGCCACTGATGACGAGGCAGTTTTCCCAAGATACATTTCTTATGCAGCCTTATTCAGATAAAAAAAAAACATTATGCATGATTCTATAACTTATTGCAGAAATGTAATTATATTGCGGCTGTAATAATGCAGACAATTGTATCTGTGTAAAGCAACTGCGAATTTTCTCGAAAATAATGCTCAGACGAAGCCGGTCAAATGGCCAACTCACTGTGTCAACGCGTTAAACTTTAGCAAACACCATTCAGACTTGTGTATTTTTCATGTGCACGACGCAGCAGCTAAAGACGAATATTTGAAGTGAAAAGCCATGGGTAATAAGACAGAATAAGTTACGTAAGATAGACAGATAGCGTAGAGTGGAGAAATTTGGGCGGCTCATAACAACGTGGTCTTGAGAGCGATGAGAGTAATCCAGGTGAGAATGGAGCAGTGCCGGAATGCAAGGGCGGGGGAAACGGGAGATCCCCGAGAAAAATCGCCAATCGGGGGCATCGTCCGGCACGATCCCCATGTACGAAAATTCAGGAATGACCGGGAATCGAATCCGGTGTGCGTGTATGTATATATATATATATATATATAAGAGAGAGAGAGAGAGAGAGAGGCTAACCTCACGGGGAATGGCATCTTGAGAAGTGTTCTGCAAAATATGGGCTGAGGCAATGTCCTTACAGAGCTGACATATTAGACTCTGTAATCAAGTTAAGCCGTATTATACCGTATTGTCGGTATAATTGATGAGTTCTATAAGCCCCTCTTTGTACAAAACCTGGCGTGGTGTCAATTATATTTTGAGGGAAAATTCTATTTACATCTCGGTTATCAAAACTTTACCTCGCAGGACCTAACCATGCACACTTCTCAGGAAGATTTGTCTCTCTTGTAAGTATTGAATGCTAGGCGATGCAATATCCTTATCATAATCCTGTTGTCAAAAAAAAGTGACACGAAAACTTGATTTTGTGAATGATAGAGTATCGTCAGATAAACTACGTAATGCATTTACTTACGTAGGCGATACAGACATGGTAATAAACAAAGAAGTAGTTTAAAACAAAGTTAGGAAGATATAAGCCAAATGGGAGAATGAGCAGCATAAAAGATTAATATGCATCTTAGTAAAATCTAAGTCAAGAACAGCGAAAGAACTAAATGTCGTAGATTTTTCTTGTGAGATTCCAAATTGCTGAATTTGCACAGGTTGAAAAGTGCATGTACCTGGGGACCATAACGACACAGAAGAACGAAACTAGCAATAAATTTGGCATGCTAAAATAAAGTACAATACGAGCGTCCTAGTACTGGATAAATTGCTTAAAAAGAGAAGTTTAATGCATAAATGGGGCTACAAAAGACGATGTATTTGGGCGGCTTCGAGAGATCGGTAGTAACTTACAGATTTCAAAAGTATAAATCTTGGAAATAATATATGACTCAGTAATAGGTAAAGAAAATGAGGCGTGGCGAAAAGAAAAGTAAAAGAAGCGAGGACACGTTGAAGCAAAACAATATGACAATCTACAAAATATCTAAAAAAAATTGGCATATATATCATAAAGGCAGATGATACACAAGCTATTTATAAAATCCAAGATGATTCTAATAAGAAAGATAATTTCTCGTACGCCAAGACAAAATTGGCTAACCTACATCAAAAACGACTTGGAGAGTGTCAGAATATCGCAAAGGATAGAAGATAACGGGAGGGCATTTCCGAGTATGCCTAAATATTACCAGTGTACACATTATAGTCCATTCACGGTTTCTCCGGTCTTTTTAAATCAAATATTTGAAAAATCTCCCCATGTATGACGTGTTTAGTTATTATCTAAATATCACAAGCGTTTTATACTTGCGTTCATAAAAGTTACTTTTTTCCCCTGTTAAATTGAAACGTTATTCATATTTCATCTATAAAATATAATGATTCATTTATAAATAATTTGAAATAAAAACAGGGAGAAAACCTGTTTGTTGGTAGCGCCTAGTCAGAAATAGTTCTTATACAAAATACTGTTACAGCTGAGTGCGAACGAGTGCGGTGCGTTTTCCCCCTGGTGTAATTCTCCAGGCATAGTTAAGCTTAGTTTGCACGAGGCGGAGGAATATACTGGAAGTAGAACTTTAGCAGGGCTTCAGAGAAGGCTGAAGTAAACGTGAATGGATTATAGACGTTTACAGCTCTCTGGAAGAGCACACATACTTTTTGGCAATGCTGTCAACTATAGAGTGTAAGAAAAGGCTTACCACCTGAACTTCGCCATAAAAAGACGGCAATAAATAAATAAACGTGGTCTTGATGCTACGTTGTTTAAAACAAGGTGATTTAGCCTGCGTTTTGTTAATATTTTCTGCACATAGATCCGTGACATTAATTTCGTTTCTATTTCTACACTTCCAAGTCCCATCCGTTGACTGAAAGTGCCAAGACAAGGATTTGGTTACTGCTGAAGCAAGAATATTACACTTATTTTATAGGACCGGTTAGGTTTAGCTCATATTAAACATAGGTCTCCATGTGTTAGCTCTTAATGATAATCTTTCACGGCGTGAAAAACATGAAAACATTATTTTTTTTTTTGTTTCATAATCCCAGTGTTCGCAAAGGTGTCAAAGATATAAACCAACTTTTCAAAATTATAAACTGTGTGAAAATAATCGTGAATTGTAGATGGCTCAATGTTGTTAAGAGAAAAGTGGTTAACCAATCACGATACCTCAAGCGTGTGCTTGAATCAAATTAATTATTTCAAAAGTTGTTTAAAAAAGGCTACCCTTGGAAGATAATATTAGTGGTGCCGATATCTGGATGCACATTAACCTTTTTGCGGATTGTAAAATGGCTATCCTATTCGTGCGTCTTCCCTATGAAATAAACACATTTGACAAAAAAAAAAAAAAAAAAAAAAGTAACAAAATCTAAAGGTAATTTATATCCACCTGGAATGAGTACATCGTGGACTGCGTCTTCTTCCATAACTACATCTCTTAGCCTCGCGATTCATATTCACACTCTTGGATAGTTATTGCCATATAAGTATTATAATAGTAGTGATCGTATCCAACCAATTACTTCGTTATTGCAACAACGTATGTAGTTGGTTTTTCTATTTAGATTGCAACATTTGACAAATAAAAATGTAGTTCTCGCGTTACTTTTTGCATACGGAGTACACAATTATAAGCTAATTTTACATTGACGTAATTAAAATGCGGATGTTCCGATCACCGTAAAGTTGGAATAGCTTGTAAGTCAACAAAAATGCGTCAACGTTCTTCGAAAATCGCCCGCGCTGCTGCTCGATCCTCCGAGGTTGCAAACGCGCCTCCCATGCGGGCAGGTGGCACCATCTTGCGGGAAGTGCCCGAACTAAACGTGCTGGATGTATATTACCGTTTTATTCTTTTTACCCTCGTTCCACGTCTCTACTAGTAGTTTTTATGATCTTGTATTTCATTTTTGTCACCTTCAAACTTCCTGTCAATACGACGGATATTTCTTCAAGTGGTAGACATTGAGCACGCCTTGTTTTTGTAAAGATCAACTAGTTATCGTCGTAACTGGCGATTTAAGGCCATGATCCTTCATTTCTACAGCTTTTGGGAGAATTAATTTCTGTACCCAAACGGGAGTCGGTATTATAAAATCCTCTCACGATTTTGTTATAAATTGTTTTTATTATGTAGTCTAATTTTTTCAACACAATTAATCAAATAACGAAAATTTTGTTTGTTTAATAATTAGTTCAAATTATACAGTTCTTTGTGTTGAAAAAACTAGACAATATAATAATAACAATTTGTTACAGAATTGTTAAGAGGATTTTACAATATCTGCTCCCGTTTGGTTACAAAAAAATCATTCTCGCAAAAGCTGTAGAAATGATAGATCGTGGCCTTAAATGATTTGCGAATAAATAATAAAAGTAGCCCGCGTTGCATTGTGGGTAGGGTCACTGTAACGAGAGTGAGTGACGAGATCTGGGCGGCTCTCAACATCGAAGTCTTGAGTGGGTGAAGTGATGTTAGTATAAAACAGCGCCGGAATGCAAGGACTGCGAAAACGGAAATACCTGAGAGAACGGGCCTAACCGCGGCATCGCCCGTCATGATTCCCACATTCGAAAATCCGGGAGCGACCGCAACGGGAATCGAACCCTGTTCGCCTAGGTGGGAGGCGAGCAGTCTAACCACTACACTTCTCAAGACCTCGATGTTAAGAGAAGTGTGAAGTGAAACATTTTTTGTGAAATCGTTGTTTGCGCGTATTCGCGTATCTTAGTAAATATATGTGCTGTAAACACGACCTTTTGCTAGAAAAGTTTAACAACTATTATCTATGACTCTATGTTTTTACTTTTAACATATTAAGTACATTCATGGAGAAAAAAATTCATGAAAATGATGAAATATCGCATTTTTGAAGCTTGCCTATGCAGTTCCCTCAAGCGGCAAGAGAAAAGTACAAACATACGGACGTAGTTTGATCTGTGGGCTTTCATTGCATGTAATAAAATCCCACTGTTACAGACCTTATTTGCACAGCGCAGGACCACGACGGAGACAATGCACGCCTTGCGCTTAGGAGCGATAAGGCACAACGCGTGCGTGTTCGTGTCGCCTGTATCTCTCGCTCTTTTCTTGACCTTGAACGCGCAGGTTCAATCCTCTTAAGAGCTGACCAAATCTCTTCACACACACACACTCTGTCTCTCTTTCTCTAACCACTACACTCCGCGGCACCCCATTCAACACTTTTTCTTATAAAGGGGTATTAAATTTGTCTAATTTTTTTTACAACTCTGTAGTACCTGAAGGTCTACGATGAAATGAGGATTGCATACTTGCAAATTTTCACTTTTCTGTTAATACATTTACAGTGGATTCCTCCAAAGCGGTAGTGTTTGGGCTAATAATACATGGAGATTGTTTTGGCAAATTCCGACACGAATGTAGGTCGATAACATAGATGAGAGGAGCTTCGTATTAAATGGCTGCTTTAGTTGTATCATTGTAAACAGTTGCATTTTTTTTTTTTTAGTTTAAAAAAATTATTCTAAAGTAATTTTTTTCAGGACAGAAATGAAAGTTGGTATTTAAATGCCCTTTCATAAATTTTGCTACTAAGATATAAATGTGGTAGTTGAAAAGAGTCAAAAGTCTGCAAAATTCGCCTGTGAATAGCCGTCTGTTTGCTTCTTCTGTAATTATTCTTCTGTAACGCAGTGTTTCAGACTAGACCGATAGCGACCATCCTGCATTTTTTCTGAGCAGGTGTCTGTGTTAAAAGCCTGTAGTCATTGCTTGAATGTCTGAGGAAACTGAACCCGGGCGAAGCTTCTGTATTCCATTTTCCATTGTCTTCACAATGCTTCCGTACGGCCGGATCTAACCTTGAGGCGTGTACTATTGTTAGCGAAAGGGATAATCGCTTGAAAAATAATCGATTATTATTATTCATAAATTATTTTTTAAAAATGATTATTCAGGATTTTCAGCTTCTTATACTTAACAAGACAAAAATATTGCAGATACCTTCATGTTTCACATTCATAGAAAATATAAAATATAATTTTGAAACAAGTTTTCAAAATAGCAAAAAATTATCAAAAGTGAAACGATTTTTTTTTGGCAAGAATAGTTTTAAACAAATTTATAGAAATATTCAGTATTTGCGTTTAATTTTTGTGTGCGGATTAAAACAAGAAAATCGATTATTTTTTACCGATCATTTATTCGATTAACAATAATCGTAATAAATTCATTCGAATTACAAAACTATACGATTATCCCATCACTACTATTGTGAACTAGATATTCTCCTCAGCTGCAGCCGGTTACCTTCTCTACCCGAGGGACAAGAAGCTTCAAAAAGATCGGGAAAAAGGAGAAAAAAAAGGGAGGGGGGTTACAACCCATCCAAAGATATCACGTGGTATTACTACTTCACGTAAATTTAATATAGTTGGACATCATTAAATAATGTCATTCGGAATTTTTTTACAGCTTTAACGAAATTGTGAACTAGTCCAAAACATTGGGGACCAATGCTCAGGTGATATATATCGCTCCAAATAGGTAGAAAACACGGGGAGATAAGCGAATTCGAGTCACTAAGTTTATATTTACTCCAGCGGATTTTGCAGTCAAACTTCAAAAAATTTCCAACAGTTTTTTTATTACCATTTCTGACAAAAATAAACACGTTAATTTCCTAGAGTTATTGTGTGCGGATTAAGATATACTAAGTATGTTTGGTAGCTTAGTGTCTATTATAACGTTAATTTTATGCTCGTCGTCCTTCACACATCGCCACAGCCTCTGCAGATAGTTGCAGGTTTATCTGCCCAGCGACTGCCTCGGAATCGGCAGTGACGAACGGACCATACATACATACAGCTGGCTGGGAATGAGAGGGGTAATAGCCTAATGTAATAGTATAAAGTGAGACTAATTTATTAATAATTTCACCTGCCGAAATTATTTCTAGAGCGGTTGCGCAGGGGCTGAGTATCGCGGGACAATGTCTTCACAAGCAGGCCTATGGCGGCCTATGCGCTAGAAGCGATTTTGTTCGCTTATACCGCTGGGTTTCCTCTGGATCGTAGTCCCCGAGGGCAGTAATTAGCGGGTTATTATGCTCTAGGCACGAGTCATAAAACTGCTCGGCCATTTTTGAAAGACGTCTCGTAAGAGCTCTTGCTTTAGTTCGGAGTGTAAGCATTTAATGGGGATATAACGTGGTGTATTGATGGCCTCTCTGAGGCAGTCATTTTGTACCACTTGTAGTTTCTGAGTGTGTGATTTAGCACAATAGGCCCAGGCTGGGGCTGCATATGTAATTATGGGGCGAATAATTGTGGTATAGATTCGTATCCCATTGTGTGGCTGACTGCCATTTTCAAAACGAAGGGGGATGATAAAAGTGTAAAAAATCTTTATACAAAACACCACTCACCTATTCGTTGCATCATTAGTACTTTACGATATTTTCTACTAAAGTACTCTAAAACTCGATTTTTGGGGGCGTGTAGATCCCTTATAATAATCACTTTAGGGGATAAGTTGTACATATATTTTCATCTTGTATTTTCGTGAGGAATTGCCTGCTGAAGTTTGTCTCCATGTTTTAGAAAAACGTTATGTATGTATGTATTTATGTATGTATATATATATTTATATACAGACTCACACACCCGCACACACACCCACACACACACACATACATACATATACATACATAATATATATATATATATATATATATATATATATATATAATATTATATATATATATATTCAGTGTAGTTGCGGCAGAACAAGATCCAAGGAAAAAGTCGAGCGGAAAGACACCAGCCGGGCTTGCCAGTGGCGCTAGGAGTCAGGGCGCCTGTGAAAGAGCCCTTAGCAGAAGGAATGGGGGTGAGAGGACCACGGATGAAGGGGCTGCGCGCGGCCGCACACGCCGGGCCAGAAAGGGTGTTGAAGGGAAGTTTTAGGGTCGTTACATGCAGCTGTACACAGGAGTTGGGTGCAGACATCATGAATAACTCTAGCGGGGACAAAGTGAACTACGGTGCCTCGTCCCCCTCTACCTCTCCAACACACAGCTCCAACTTTGCCGTGCAGTTGCCTTTTGTGCAAGGGACGCTGGTTAGTTTAAGTGGAAAGACGGGCCCTGGGGGGGGGGGGAGATGTTAGGGTTACCAATTTGATGCACAGTCATCATGGTGCGGTGGATGAATTACGTTTGGCGGACAGCAGAGTGGAAAAGTTAGTAGGCAGGATTTTTTTTTTACGCTTCACTGGTATCCGCACCGAGCGAAGTGGAGCCGACCTCCATATCGTAGTTGACCTACACACCGGTTTAAGATGATAGCGGTTCTGGGTTCGGGTACCGGTTTATGAATGAGTGTATTTGTAATTTTGTATAGACTGTTAATTGAGAAGGTATTTAAATCAACATTTGAAAAAAAAATGTCACTGTCCCACCTGCATTATTTTAACGGGCACATTGAGTGACATGCGCTCAGTAAAGTTGGTAACGACAGACGGAAAGTATTTCTATGTCCTAATGTTGAATTTAAAGTGCTACAGGAATGCCTGTGAATACCTAAATTATTTCTTTTGGTTTCTGTTTTTATGCAAATAAGTGAAAAAAAAATAGCGAACTTTAAAACACTTTATTTACTTGCCTAATAATTTCACAGTTTTACTTGACCGATGTATGAATAAAGTGATCAGGCCTATGGTGGATTAATACACAATTTCCATACAAGTAGATCTTAAGCAGCGCTTTCAAAACTGCCAAGTTTACCATAAACGTCCGTCTATGGGATCTTGTCACTAAAATCTTGTCACGTAACTCTTGCCACGTTTGTCAATTGATTGTCAGTAAAAGAGGAACATTGAGAAAATTAAGTGGTTAACGTACTGGGCACACAGTCGGGAGAGCATTGGTTCAAATCCCAGCCAGGACTTCCTAATATTCTTTTTTATGGCCTATTCTTTCTGCGCTCCTGCTTGTGCAAAGAAAAATAATTTCGTTTCTAGTGACCCAGTTGACACCCTTACGTTGACTGCTGTGTAAGTAATGTCTTGCTGAAATGTTTGTTTTCTATTAGTGACCAGCACATATTTTTATGCATAATAGAGTAGCCTAAGTGTGTTAAGTAACAGCAATAAATTTACGTGTCTACTAATACCACTACCTATTTTCACCAGAAGAGGTACAAAATATATATTACAATATTTGTTGCTATACCAACTTTCAAAATTTCACGGCTACTTAAAAAGAAATACATGCAATAAAATAAGTAATGTTCATCTTACCAGGTCTACATAATATATTTCAGACAAATGAACAATTCTGAAGACACAAAAGTGTGATTATCCAATAACAGAAAACAAAACTTCGGTCTTCCTTTAACTCAATAGATCTGCCATCTGATTTTTGTACAAATCTCTAACTTTTTGACCTGCCACTGATAAGAAAATTTGGCAACTCGGGTGCAAAGGTGCATTCAGCTCAAATGTGTTACCGAATGTTCGGGTTTTCCCCATGCTGATACGGACGGGCAAAAACCGGAGTGTTTGCAAAGGGTCTAAAGCTTCGTGTAGTGGTCAAATATCGGGGTCAGAGTTCTCCAGTGACCCGAGTTTTGATCCCTCCCCTCTTGTCGACGAACGCTCAGATTGATAGCTCTCATCACCGCGATGCGCTTGCAGCCTCCGTACCATTGCGGAGCCAGAGGAAGGACGACTGGGCTAATTGCTCCCCTGCAAAGCCTCACCGCGTTCTCCAACCCCCTCCCACTATTACATTAGCGTACACCACGTGCCGGTAATGGTGGTCCGTCCAGGTGGAACCTTACAGTTGACTAGCGGAGAAAATAATTGTACCTTTCTATCTCAATAGTGCTTGTAAACAACCCTTCTTACATTTCGTTCTGTTTGTGACTTCCTGAAAAGTATGTATATTTGACTTATGTATGGTTCATGGTAAATTCAGGAATTTTGAAATCAACCTTTTTTTACAAATGTCTCTGCCCCTGCCTGCATACGTTTTAACTGACACACTAAGTGGTACGCGCCCAGTAAACTTGGTTAATGATCGATAGAAAATAGTTCACTGTATCAGTGTTGGGTAAACATTAGTGAATGCCGAAATAGTTTTTTTATGCATACAAGTGTAAGAATTTGCCAATTGATAAAATATTAACTTTTCTATTAATTTCATACTTTTTCTTGACCGACGGATGAATAAAGTGATAGGGTCCATAGAATGTTAATTTAAAATGTGGTGGAAGAATACACAATGTGCCTAGAAGTAGATGTTAAGCAGGGCTTCCAAAGTGCTTAATTTACCGTGAACAAATTATAATTAGCTGTCACTCTGTGAGGAGACGTAACAAAGGGCTCAGCGTCCGTCAGAACACCCCTTCACACCTCCGGCATACCCTAGGGGAATGAGAAAAAAAAGGGGGGGGAGTGAGGAAATGCAACTGCATCGCCACCATTTCCTTTTCAATAAATTAAACCCAGTACCGTAAATGCACTTGCGATTACAATTACACATGCATCCGAAGTGCAATTGCACCAGAAGTGCACTTGCACCATAAGTGCAACTGCACCGGAAATGTAACTGCGTTTCCCTTCCACCTCCCGACGTATCAACATCTCTGCAGCAGTCAACCTCGTCAGTTATTGTATGGCAGAAATATGTGGTGGCTCTCAATAGTTTTTTTTTCGCTCTTTTTTATCTGTGCCCTGACGTTACACTGGCATTAATTTTTGTTGGGAGAACCACACGAATACATCTAAGCCAAGATTTCGTTCTCGTAAGCTTAGAATGCGACAAAATGCAAAACGCAATATACATAAATACGTCAACTGCTGTATTTGGTAGACAAAATTGGTCACGTTATGGTTTCGTTAACGAAAATTGTGAGCTGGAACACTGTATGAATACTAAAACAGGGTCGAGCTCCCGTTGAAGCTTCGAGGTGGATTATCTGCTCTGATTCGGAGCGCAGGCGTAGGTTTCAGGCTTGCAAAGGTGAAACGTACACGGGGAGAAAATATAAAAATGTGAACTTCGGTTTTCATAACTAGCAGGATCAACAACATGGATGCGAGGAGAACGACGCTAATTGCAGTTGGCTGCCGACCCGAATTTAATAAATAATTTTGTGGTCAGAAACGCAGTGGAAGTTCATAAAAATAATAGTTATTTAGGCCTCTCCTACCCGGGGAGGGGGGTTTGTGAAGGAGTCACATACTCCCTAAAGTTTAGGGAAAAGTGCCTTCGTACTTAAGGTGTCGGGGCAGTGACGAATAGTAAACCGCTCGTGACCCTGGGAGGGCTGTATCAAGCATGACCATGAATATGCATGTCCCCAGTAGTACCAACCAGCTTGCGATACAGCCAAATCTGATCACCAAGTTCAAACTTAAATCTTCTTACGCGAAAACATGGAAGCGTTACCAAATACGCTAATAACAGCATTATTATCGGCCTTCCCTTCATGAACTGGAAAAGTCTTCCAACGTATTATATCACGAGGGTCAACGTCACTAATTTCCTTAGGCGCAGGATCCTTTTGAGTATGCGACTTCCTAAGGAAACACATTTCCAACAAACCACTACCTGCTTTCGCGGTTATTCCTTGCAGACCAAAACGGTACAAAAACGACAACAAAATATAACTCTCTTCGATATCAACAATCTTAACAGTCCAACACCTATCGTCCTTATTGACATCCTTACTAAAAGACAAAATTTTTCGGTATACCTTCTCAGGACAATACCTAGGCATGTGAGTATGCCGAGGAACCATTATTGATGTGTCCTCTCTCTCTCTCTCATCATTGCCGAAGCTCAGAGCGGGGGGTGTGCTCGGGCCCTTATACCACCCATTCGGTTGCAGCAGTTGTATCTCTCTGCGGGCTGAGGAAGTTTCCCTCTCCAGACCGCAAAGAACACATAGGCCAGATGTCAGGACGCCCTGCACGTCCCGGCGCAACGATGTGTCCTCTCTAATGACACGGAGCGAAGTGAAGTACACGAACAAGTTACAACCTTAATAAACTTCACGAACAAGTTACAACCTGTACAAACTAAATCCCATAGATAACACAAAAAGAAAAAGACACAAAGCACGAAAAAACACGCAATATCTTATCGCATAAACCCCTTATCAGGCGTATTAATCGGTTTATGTTTTGTTATTGCATCATTTCCTTTTTTTTTAAATTAGCCCATAGATAACATTTATTCGTTTAAGGATGTTTGTAGTATTATAAAGTATATATCGTTTGTGTCATAAAGGACTCCTGTCTAACTTACCTGCCACTACCCTTGCACCAAATGTACCAGAAAAATGAATTTGCACCTGCACCAATGAATACACACATACGTGACTGACAGTTGACAGCGAAATTACAATTCATGAAGGAAAATTATTAGGAGGAATACACCCTTGCGGTGTATTAAGGTTGTAGTTTAATAGTTGATTTCTGATCCAATATACATTATATCAATTCTGTATTTGGTTGTACAGCTCGTGGTGTGCGGCTTGCGGCTCCGTCGTTCGCCTTGACATCCGCCATCTTAGATTTAATTCCTTCATGCTCTATCGTTCCACCTCGGAATCCGTTATATTGGATTTCATGCTCTATCATTCTGCCTAGGCATCTGCGATCTTGGATTTCATTTCTTCACAAGGACAAATGGAGCCGAAACGAGCTTTGAAGGTTCATGGCCTCCTTCTTAAATTTCATTTCTTCATTCTCTATCATTCTGCCTCGGAATCTGAATTCTTGGATCTCATTTCTTCACTAGGACAAAGAGAGCCGGAACGAGGGTTGAGGGTTCATGGCCTCCAACTTGGATTTCATTTCTTCATGCTCTATCATTCTGCGTCGGCATCAGCCATCTTGTATTTAATTTCTTCACTCGGACAAACGGAGCCAGAGCGAGGTTCGAGGGTTCACAGCTGCTATGTGGAAATTCATTTCTTCATGCTCTATCATTCTGCCTTGACATCCATAATCTTTGATTTCATTTCTTCATGCTCTATCATTCTGCCTTGACATCTACGACAAGCGGCAGAGGCGTGCGGCTTTGTGGCTCTGCTGTTAGCCACCAGGAGCGCTGCAAATTTTAATTTGTTGTAAACATAAAAAAAAAATCTGTGGAGGAGGAGGGCAGGATCGAACTTCTGCACCTCTGTCCTGCATACCAAGATATGTAGAGAAGTGAGATATTAAATTATGTCAATCCCAACAATCGTCATTAGGAATATATATTTAATTACTGGCTGGCATCTTGGATTGGTTGTATGCTAGGTGGATCGATCATGATTTATTTAATATATTTGTTATGTAATGCATGGTATCACGTATGAGATGTTTAAGATTATTAGCATCATATGAATCAATATAATTTGTATGTGCATACCACCACATAGACCATAAAAGGTATACAAGTGCAAAGCCGATAGTGATTTATTTAACACCTCTCTTAAAAAGACATCTCAAATGAGAGAAATATTTTGAATACTGTTTAAAATTATTAGCATCGTATGATTCAATATCATTTACATGTGCATACCCTCACATAGATCATCAAAGGTATACAAAAGCAAAGCCGATCGCGATTTATTTAATATCTTTTAAAAAGACATCTCAGATGAGAACAATTTTTTTAAGACTGCATATGATGATTATCATATTACTATACAGTTATTTGCATGTGCATACCTCCACATAAACCATTAAAGGTATACAAGTGCAAAAATATTGAAAACATGGAGCAGTATTTATATACACGAACGAAACAAAATCTTTTTTAAAAATTTATTGGTTGGCACATTACTCCCGGTTAAGCCTGCAGGCGACATCAATGATGAAATAATGTCTCACAAACACTCGAATTCAAAAAAAGGAAAATAATTTATTTTACATATTTACAATTATATTACACAGGATACGACTGGTATGTGTTGCTACTGCCATATCCTCCCGGAAGAGTCGAACCTCTGCAGGGTTACAATATCTTCCTCTTCATCCCTATGGACGCTATTGAGCCTGGTGTGTACTAACTCCAAGGCACTGGAGTCTGTACTCGTTCTGGCAATAGGAAAGCCTCTGCTGGAGATGGCGGGGGAGAGGAAGCTGTTTGCTGGAGGTGGCGTCCATCGTCGGTATCGCTTACGATCAGGCGATCTGCCGCGCTCTTTCTCACGTTAAAAGCATGCTGGAATGAGTGGTGGAGCAGAAGGTATACATCTCCTCGGCATTGTCTCATCGTCATAGACCCTGCTGGAGACTGAGCTGCCTCAGGTATTGCTCCAAGTCCTGGTTGTCTTACGGCATGGCACGGAACATGTCCACTTGCTTCTGCATCACAAAGGAGAATGAGGAGTGACCCCTGGTAGAGGGAGTGTGTGAGCAGACCGTAAGGCGAGTACGTCACAACATGTGAATGCGTAACAAGGACCAGGTGGTCAGCCGATAACATAGGCGGCCTGCAGGTCTCGGGGCAAGCTGTATGGATGAAACATTGGGAAAGAGGGATGCCAGGAAGGTGGGCCAGCCCTCAGCAGGTCACGACGGGCCTTACAGCCATCTTCAAATGCCTTCCACCACTACGAGTATCTCAGGAGCTGTAGGAAACTTTCTGCCTGCTTGTAGAAAGAAGGATTTTTTAAAAATCATAACTAAAGTATAATTTAAAAAAATATATACATATATTTCTTCATGCCTTTTTACATACATGAAGAAAAAATATATAGATATATCTGATCTTCATACATAAATGTGCATTATTATGTATCGGTAATTTATGATTTGGGAATCCAGCTATCATGACCGGAACTGAAACAGAGCCACCTCACCAACAAGTTATTTACTTTGCGGTTTAACACTTTCTCGACCAAATATGCATGCGGATACTTGGTACTTTGAATTTATTCGCTGTAGAAACCTCATCTGATAGGTCTTCTTTACATGTTCTGGAGATAGAATGTCCTTGGTTCGTAATGTCGAATATTGACAATCTTATATATTTCAGTGCTCCAGTTTGGAGTGTAACCTTTATAAAATATGCCCTTCATTCCTGATATTTTGACAGTTTTCGATCTTTGCCTTAGGCATGTGAGTGTTCAATTTATTCTCGTTCTTGAATTTTACTGAGTTGTCCTTGACATCCACAGGTCTCATTTTCGTGGTCCGATGTACTCTGTGATTATAGTTCGATACCAGACGAGGCAACATGTCCAGCCACTTGTAAATTCCTTGCGTTGAGAAATTTTGCCACATTTAATTCTTCAAAGTCCGATTAAAGTGTTCCAACATGTTCGCCTTCATACCACTATGCGTAGAGTAGTGGTTTATGCTATGTTTAACCATCAGGGTCCAAAATGCAGGATTTTAGAATAATCTTGCGAGGTCCGTATGTAAATTCCTAGGCAGCCCTTTAACGGACTACATTGCATTTGACACATCTATCGCATTTTTAGTCTTTAAGGACATTGCCCAAGTATACTAGCTGTAACAGTCAACGACAGTCAATAGATATTTGATTCCCTTATTCGCACATGCATAAAGTATCATTTAAACCAGTTATGCTTGATACAAGTCCCACAGACCAAACACTAGCACTTTGAGACATGGATAAATTCGTCTTGCAGGCTTGTGCAACTCACTGGCAATATTTGAACGACTCATTCTATGTATCTGTCTTCACGGAATTCTTCGATGATATTAGATACTTCATTAGCGTGATAATAATTCCTAGCTCACCGAGAAGCAATTAGCAGACATAATCTGTCGATAATTTCATTAACATCGTTCCAATAAATGTACTCTGGATGCCGACCATCTTTTATTTGTTTTACTTAGATAGAGACCAGAACCAATTGCATCTCCAACATCAGGAAACATCTGTGAAAAAATGTCAAATTTCGGATGTGTTTCATCCTTATATTCATTACTGGCAGGATCGTTGTCCTTCAAGTGTGCGCTTGTAAGTTTCAGCAGTCGTTTATACTGCTGCAGAGCACTCCAAGAGTATCCGGCAGGTGTTTTTTTAATAGTTCCTCATAAAGTTCTGTAACCGAACAGACCACGACATTTTCAATTCGTACATCATCATTTGGCAGGAAAAATGTTTGTTTATTCCCCAAGAACCACTTTTTATTTTGTTTGTATAACCATATGTTCTATCATTAATTGTAGATGTATATGATCTCAAATAATTATGATGTGATGAACTTAGTTTCTCCTTCTGTTATTTTCTTCGTTTCCACAGAGACAGTGGCAGGTCATCTTCACCTATAGTAATACGGTTAAGTTTCTTCTGAGACATTGGTTCGATGTCTGATTCGGTCTTCACTGCTACGGTCGATGGAAATTATGTTGTATGTTTCATATTGTCGAGTCGCTCAGTAATAGGTTTAAAGACTTCTTCATTAGCCATGTCACATTACATTTTGACATAGTTGGCTAATAAATATTTTGTACGAATGTTCTTAATCCCTTTGTGTAAGTAACTGACGACACGAGACATCATACTGAATGCAAACTATTTATGTTCGGTTTATATAAACTTCTTGCGAGATAGCGAGTTCGAAAGAGAAGTCAGATGGTTTTCGATACTATCTGAAGTATTTTATAATGTCATTATCCAGAAAATCATCACTGCTAGTCTTAAAAAGGTCTTCTATTCTTTCAAGTTTTCTGTCTATCAATGTTTCCACATCAGTAGGGATAACCCCGAGTTTAACAGCTGTATAATTTATGCTAGCCATTACATCATTACATGTTCTTTCCAGTACACTCTGTATTAAAGTAATTGAGTCGGCATTCAGGGATTCAACATGACCCATGTTAACAGCAGCTTTGTCTTCTTTTCGCGTGTGGAGATGATTGCGGAGCATGCAGAGACGATTGTGGAGCATGCAGAGACGATTGCGGAGCATGCAGTGCTAATTTCAAAGACAAATGCAATGCAGGTGGAGTCAATTGCGGAGAGTGCGGAGCCAATTGTGGAGACAGTTGTGGAGTGTATGGAGACAGTTGCGGAGTGTGCGGAGACAGTTGCGGAGCATGCAGAGACACTTGCGGAGCATGCGGAGACAGATGGGGAGTTGATTGCAGTGCATGACGGTGTGATTGCAATTGCACAGTGCTACAAATTTTAGAATGCCTTTTCAAAAAATCTCTCCAAGTAAACTCTCGTTGGCAGAATTCGCACCGAAATCTCAAACTCGAAGTCTTCATTCTGCAGGTAGTTGCTTCATGTTGCAGCAAATTGCGCATGACTGTAAACACTTTACTGCAGAAGCGACAGCAGAGGTGCATCATTAGTACTTTATGTGGATACTGTTCAAAGTATGAAATGATACTGACTCAAAAAGTATATATGATTGCTTTTATATACTTTGCAATCAGTACATTGTGATACCTCGTAGAGGTAAGATTGGGCATGGAATAGTGAACACGCTTATCAACAATTTACCTTTTGAAGCACCATATTCATGGATACATGTTCTGCGGATCAGGTACGAAGTTTGCAAAACGTTTAGCATGTGGTGTCATTAGTGTGAACGATCTTGATAACACATGCAAGGAACATGATATCTCCTATGCACCCAGTAACAAAGTAGAAGAAAGGCACAGAGCTGATGCTATCCTTGCAGACAAAGCCAAGAAAAAAGCCAAGTCACCTCAAACAAAGTTTGGACAGCGAGTAGCTGCTTGGGGTGTGTCCAAAATAATGAAGACAAAAGTTAAACGTGGAATGCGATTGTGAATGACGCAGCAACTCAACCAGGAGAAAATAAAAGTAAGACATGCTGCAAAGGCAAGAATAAAGGAGGCTTCCTGCTGTTTTTCCTACCAGGACTTGCGGCACTAGGTGGTTTGATTGGTGGAGTAAGCTGTATTGCACATACATTCAATGCATCTAAAAACCAAGACAAGCAATTGCAAGAAGCTCTGCGACAGAATAAGCAAATGGAAGCTATTGCACAAGGAGCAAATAATGGCAAATGACTTTTTATTAGGCTGTACCCACAGGAGGTGGAAAAGGAACCAGACGAAGAAAAGGAAAGAAGCGATCTTAAAGAAATTACCTAACAGGCCGCTTACTATCCTAGACTTGAAGAAATGTGCACAAAAAACACAAAAACCACATTTCCGGTGAGTGTACATGCGTGACAACCACCACAAAAATTTAAGAGAAGTGCGTGAGGAATCATAAATTTAGACAATATCTCTGGACCGGGCATGCATTGGGTAGTTTACAGAAAATATGGAAACAGTGCCGAATACTACGACAGTTTTGAAACTACATCCTCCGATAGAAGTGCACAAGTATTTTCACTGCATGGAACTGAATTACAAATACTTCACAGAGCAGTTACCATGCCAGTGGAACTGCGGTCACCTATGTCTTCACTTCTTGGCTGAAAATTTAATAAAATAGACACATTCATGTATTGTGATCAGTCATGTCTGTAACTTTGATCTTGATGGGCTATAGCTTGGAACTATGCTCTGTACATTTTCCAGGACTCATCTAGGAAGGATCGTGGTCTGTAGCACTTGTCGAGTTTCAAACATATTTCTCTGTGCCAAATGTGGACACCTCAAACTGTAAGTTTCGCTGTGATAAAAATAATGCTGTGGAAGAAGTAAACATACTTACAGGTTCATACGAGATTGATGACATTGCATCATACCTCAAGAAAGCATTGCAGCCAGACATAATCTTTTTGCTACGAAGAAACTCAAACACCCTGAAAAGTGAGATGATTTGCAGTGCAGATATTGATTTTACCGAGAATGACATGCTAGTCTCCATGTTGGGATTCGAACACAAAATTTACGAGAGGGGTAAAGTGGATTAATCAACACTTGCAATAAATGTGATGCCAGTTAATGTTATAAGAGTGAAATGCAATCTGGTAACAGGCTCATATCTCATACAATTCATGAATTTGCAGCAACGGTTCTGCCCGGCTTCAAACTAGTACAGGTTCCAAAATCTCTAATTTATGCACCTATCATATCGAAGGGGGCGCAGGAAATTATCGTTCATATAGCTGACCAGGAAGACTACTTGATAAATTTTCGAGACAAATAAATAACACTAAGTCTACCTTTGAAGAAAGATGGGTCTGAATTTTAAGAAGAAATATATAAAAGCAGGTCTCAATATCAAGCCGAATGTCAGTACAACGAGAGCTGCCAGTGTGTTAACACCCAAGAATATTGCGTTCTTGAAGAGTATTGGGTTCAGAGTCAGCAAGAATGGAGGCAGAAATACTGAATATAGACGAGCCCATCAGCTACGAAGATGTGATCACAAAGACTGAATTTCATAGTTATTCACTGTATCTACCTGTGCACTACATGTTATCGTCCGAGGTTCGAATACCAGTACAAAACCAAGATATTTACACACTGCCGTGCAACACATACTTGAGATTTTGAGGTATGCTTACAAAGCCTGGAGATGATGTACCTGCAACTACCAATAAATTTAGAAAAGGTGAATTTCACATGATTAATAAAATATCTTATTAACTTAATGATGTGAACCTCGATCAGGCACGAAATGTAGGGATTACTGCCACGATGCAGAACTACCTCTCTCTTACAGGAAACCAACTACCTACAGCCAAAATAATTGGATGGGGAATCGAACCAGATTATAAAGTGCCAGTGTACCATTGTGGAAGATTCGAAATGTGTGTACCACTCTCTACATTGTTGGGATTCTCTGAGGACTACAAACATAAAACAGTGAATTCCAAACAACAGCTGGTAATATTTCTGGCAAATACACAAACTAATGCTATTGTAGACACTGCAGAAAATCCTAAAGTTGTAATACTATCACTGCATTCCATAGAAGGGCTTCTGCTCCATGTGCAAGTAGAAATGGGATAGCGAATCAAACTGCTGAAATTTGTCAAGAAAGGAAGAAATAGCGATGTTGCATTTTGCACATGGACCTTGGAAACATATCCTAGCCTAACACAGTTTTAAAATGTAAACTGGAGTGTTAAATCAAGTTTTGGTATGGAAAAAATGAGATACATAATTCTAGCATTTCAAGCAGGAAGACAAAATGCTATTGGTTCAGATCTCTCAAAGTTCGATCAAATCAAGAAAAATAATGCTAAAGTGTTTTTGAACTCTGAAAGTTTACCCTATGTGGACCTAAATGCTGACTTTATTAAAGTATCATATATGTTGGCATATCAAATGTTTGCCGATTTTCAAAGTCACGAAGCTTCGACGACGCTCAAACCAAACAAGTTCATGAATAGTGCACCGCTCCTGGTATTCGACATCAGTAAACAAGATGATCACATAAACACAGGAGTGATTGACTGCAGAATTGAAATGATGGCTATGGAGAACATATCTGTCAACACTCAAGCCTATGCTCTCATAACCCACGATCGTCTGGCCACATACAATGCAAGAGAAAAAGTGGTAAAAATTCTGTCACAAGTCATGAACTCAGTTCAGTTGTCTACCAACTCCATCATGTTCGCTAATATGCAGGGCTTCACATCTCCATTGGGATTCATTATAAAGGAAATTTGCATTGCTTACTCTGATGGCATCACATATTCACACAAATACCTACCTCCATTTTCACATCACTTGCTAGACTATAAAAGCAAGAATACGAATAAATGGCTTAAAAATCATTTCCGTGGACAGCATTGGGAAGATGGCGATGTGGAATATGAGAAAAAAAAAACAATGTATTTATGGAAATTATAGATAATGATGACATAGTCTTTGTGGCCGGTCCTGAGAAGAAGAGGTGGCTGGGTATTTACTGCAATGGCAAAATAGAAATTATCGACTTGCAAACAGAGTACG
Source organism: Dryococelus australis (assembly GCA_029891345.1). NCBI lineage: Eukaryota > Metazoa > Arthropoda > Insecta > Phasmatodea > Phasmatidae > Dryococelus > Dryococelus australis. The sequence continues at coordinate 55,984,066 of CM056995.1, forward strand.
ACTGCCCATCTCTGGGAAAACTAAATGAGATGTATACCGGTCACAGCTGTGACTCAGAATTCTGAAAGTTCTTCACGAGAACGCTTTGCTGCTGCGAGCGTGCAATGCAATGTGTTGTCAATGTCGTGCGAGTATAAAGGAGGAGAGCCTCGCGACATTGTTTTCTGCCAGTCTTCATTCTCTCGCCAGTGCTTTAACAGCTTCAACAGCAATCATGCTATCGCTTGTTGAGAAGGTTAACTGTGGTGTGCAGTTCTGAAAACTCGGTGATGTGGAAATAGGCAAGAAGTACAGAGTAACGGATTTCCAGCCAATCAACACAACTTATGGGTAGAGCATCACCTGTGAGTTGGATGGTGCATTCAAAATTCATCTGCCAAGAAGGTATGTGCATCTCATTAACAAAGAGGATCTGAATAAACTTAATGATTCTGCAGAGGTTTACTTGACATATAGAGGAATGAAACCAATAACAAATGGCAAAACTGCTCACATGATCGAATTTTCATTTGGCATGTTGGACAGGGTGGTATAAATAATAAGAAAAAATGTTCGAGTGTATATAAACAAACAATGGCTAAAACTACCAGTGTGTTTCAAGCCAGCTGGCTTTAGCGAGCAAATTGAGTCGTTGAATGGAAACGAACACTGGATACTGTGTAACAAATAAGAGTGTAAGTCATTAGTTCCTGTGCCTTGCAGTACCATATCGTGTGCTGTCAATTGCTTTCGTCCAGACACCAAACTACATCTGCATCTACAACTTAGCTCATGACTCAAGCAAACGAAGAACAGTTGCTACAAAAATGGTTACAACAGAGCATCAGCTATGATCTACGCAGACCTAACAGTGATAACATTAAAAGCTGGACAGATTACTGCAATGGAGATCAACACACCACCGTAATGAATCGAGGTCACACTACGTGGGTTTATATGTTCTCACCACTGACGTGCGAAGTATATTTAGAAACTTCCCTCTGAACTTGACAGTTATTAAGCATCGTTCGTCCGCGGCAACATGTTCTACAAACTTGACTGTGTGCTTTTCCGACCTGATAAAGTGGACAAGTATGAATGACAATTCATTAATTACAGAAGAGTAATATTCAAACCAGTATGTGAGTTCAAACAAGTTCAAGTATGTAATGGTAGAAATCATATATGGGGCTATTATGACTTTTACGATGGTTTCCACACTCAAATTTTGTCATGAAACGATTTAAATAGATGTGCTGTTTTTAATCTCCGCCCAAACAGTAAGCTACCTGCAAGTGGAGACGACCTCTCCGTATGTGTCGAATTCCAAGACATTGATGAACATCAAGTTGAAAACAGAATAGACTTCTGCTTATAAGACATGGAATCTGATGATATTTTTCAGTGGAGTGAGGAGTGCAACATCATCTAACACACGACTATTCTTCACAGGTACATGTGGAACTTCCCCTGCTCCCCCGAGGTCTGCTATGTAAATGCATCATCATCATGGACATCGAAGCCCAGACTGCAGAATTAGAAACAGTTGGCATAATCATAGAAGGTGAAATAATTTGTAGACACAAGTGTAAATGTCTGGAGAGCTGCTGTGACTTCATCTCTGGGATCCTGTCTATGCTGGTCGGACTCTTCCGCTGACATCATATGTCACGGAGTACTTAAAGAGGCTCAGCAGACCTACGATGACCTGCAGTGACTTCATCTCCATCATCGACTTGGCATCATCTTTTTCTGTGCTGGTCAGACTCTTCCACTTTCGGTATACGTCACAAAGAGGCTCGTCAGACCTACGATGATTCAGTTCGTCGTTGACCGCAAACTCTTAAGAACAATGGCAACTTTTCATCCTGCGAACCGCTATGCGAGTGCGAAGCCTGTATTGAGTAGGGTGACGTATTGGTATTGGAATAGTAATCAATTACGGACATATACGGAAAAATATGATGGACATTTTCATACTCTGTTTGCTGATGAACCAGCAATGTTTAAGTCAAGTCAACAGATGATTGACTGCATTACTTATGTACAGTGCTCTGTGTTATACTTGCGCGAAGACACTCCACTGCCGTACTTACCTGGAGAAGTTATTGCGCATTCTATGAGAATCCTGTCTATACATTCACGAGACTGTACTGCGGCAGCTGTTTCATCAAACGAAGACATCATCCAAGCAGCCATCGCACCAGTTCCATAATCTTCTATTGAAGAAACCAACGTCCTGAAGGATGTTGCTTCGATGCTTGGTACAGAGGTTCAAGAGATGTGTCACAGTAGAAATCGCAAGACCTCTGCTGATGCGGGTACTTCAAAACGTAGACAACGACAACTTCTGTGTCAACCTGGCCTCTCGGAAGATGTGGCACAAGCAAGTCCGTCATCCTCAGGAACACCAAAATTCCCACCGACATTTCTCGAATTTGTCATACTAATGTTAACAGTTATGGTTGGTGCAATAGACTTTGTGCAAATAACATAATAATGATGATTTTGATTGTGCTGAGGTACTGAAATGTGTGTTTTGTAAATATTTTATGTCCAATGTATCATGTGAAATGAAAATAATCTTTGACTTTATATATACCGTTATGTCATAGAAAAATGTGTTACTAATATAAAAAAATTATTAATTAGTTTTTAGTTTAAGTACATGAAAAAATGCTTGAAAGATAAATTATATAGGTAAAATAAATGGAAATGCAAGTATCTCATGAATGTGCCTATGTATTTCCTACTACTAAATTAAATGCTACATTGGTTTATAACTGAAATCTTTTTAAAATCAGTGGCATATGTATCATTCGACTAGAACAACCAAGTTACTACTACTTATTTAAAATATGCATATTTAATACTAGTGATAAAAACAGCTGTAACTATACTGTACTTGCAAATGAATAATATTTTGTTTTGCAACACATATCAACTTTCTACTAACAAAATATACGGATGAGATTAAATAACAATTTATATATATAATAGTTTTGTTTCGAGTATTCAATACTCTGTCTGGAAAAATAAATTGTGTTGAAGTTAAAACATTTTCCCTGTTCAAGAATTGACAACACTCAGTCGCTGGCTGTGACATGAATACATTAGCGAGCCGAATTGGTGACAATCTCGATGACTATGTTCGCCTTTTGGCCAGTATGCATCATATTTTGTCGCAACTGTCGCTGGCGGGCACCCACATTCCTCTAGCTTCTAGGGGTGGATCATATGACGTCAGAGTCCGATGTCCGAGTCACTGATAAATGCAGCTAACTCCGAGTGACGTCTGGGCTTTTCCCAGAGTAAATGTATTACTGCAACGTGCTTCGCTTCGAGCGAAGTCACTCGACGTGCTGCAACTTGCTTCAACGTCTGTGATCCGTCTGGGTTGGGGGGGGGGGGGGTGGTTGATCGTATGAAGGCAGCTGGTTTCATTCGGCTCCCTAAGTGATTGCACCATGAGTCGACAGAAATAATTTCTCAGGCGAAACAGAATGATGCCAGCATGATGTCGTGTTAAGACTTGTCCATGAGGCAGAGCCCACAACACATGACTGCTATTACTCACTGAAGTTCGACTCTCCCTCCTCAGTGTGAATAAAATGAGCCTGGAGACCTCAATTTTCCACAATCGCTGTTCTTCGTTCGTGGTGCTGAGTGCCTATGGAGTTTTAGTTGAATATTTATCCAGATTAAATTTTATTACTTTCTTTTATTTCTATAGTTTATTAAGTTTTTTAAATATATAATCAAGAGTCAGGGTTTAGGTCGTACTTCAAGAATTTTAGTCAGGTTAGTACAGCAAGAGTTGGGTTTTAGGTTAGTACATCAAGAGTTGATAGGATTTAGTTAGTAGCATCAAGATCTAGGTTTAGTGGTTTAGGTTATTACATCAAGAGTTCAGGTTTAGTGGTTTAGGTTTGTACGTCAAGATTTAGGGTTTAGTTAGTACTTCAAGAAGTAGGTAGGCTTAGGTTATTTAATCAAGAGTATAGGTATAGTGTTTACTACGTAGGCAGAAAATTATAAAAATCAGGACTTGTATATATATATATATATATATATATATATATATATATATATATATATATATACACACACTATTTTTTTGCATTTTTTAAATATTTTAATTATTATTAATTGCATGCGATGGAAGGAGACGGAATCCAATGCAGATTTCGTAGCAAGGCTTTTGCCTTCCAGAATAGTATGTTGAGGGATGAAGGGAATTGCCGTCTCAACCCGCATCAAGGAGAGCAAGCACTGTGTGAGAGGTGTGGGGTGACCATATCTAGAGAGGATGATATGCAGAGCCATCTTCGGAGCTGTAATACCTCTGTTAAGCATGCATCGACCACCAGCTGCTAACACTGCAAAAAGCAGATCGCACGTACTGATGCCGCAAGACGTAATGAAGCAGGGCGTGGCTTTAACCCCGGCTGTACATAATTCAATTGTGAGTTATGCATGGAGAAATTTACGAGAAGACACTCTCTTTTAAAACACACTCCTAACTGTGATATACTTTTTCCTGCGAAGAAGGGTTGAGTTACAGTGCATACATATCAACCATCCAGTCAATTTCAACAGGGGCCATCTACGAAACCTCAAGCTGGGTCGCAAATTTTGGCCCGACCTAGATTAGAACAGGAGCCGGAGCTGCCAACACCAGTGGGTCTGTGGAGGCTGAAACCCTTTTCCGGAAAAATTCGAAAACATTGGTAATGAATGCAAAGATATTTGTACATATTTAAATTATATCAAACAGAATTTAATCAACCAGGTAAGTGAAGAAGTTGAAGAAAATTGAAGCATAAAATTTAATATTGTGTGGAATGCGAATACGGACAACCTGAGCCGCATGAAGATGAAAGCGATGTATGTGCATTTAGAAAAAAGAAACATTGCAGTTTATAATAGCAACGATGTAGAGCAAGTCGTAGTGAACAGTATCCGAAAAATTTGAAAAGGATGAGGAGTAGTATATGAGCAAGAGCTCTGGCTGGGCTTTGTCATCTATAAAACAGCTTCAACTTAGAATAAATAAACTAGATCAGCTGAAGTCCTCCTCAAATATTGATCTACCTGTTCCCATCAAAGCCATAAAGGTAATATTCAACCTTCAGAATACCGACCAACAGTTCTTCAAGTTGGCTGTGCTTGCCAGATATGTCGAAGAAGATCATCTGTATTGTGTGGACGACCGATACTCCTTGCTGGAAGATACGTTCGACTTCGGAGGTATGGACTTTCCCACACTACTATGTCGGATTGCAGTCTTTGAGAATAGAAATCCAAAGTTATCAATGAACATTTATGCCCTCAACGATGATATGAATGTGGTTCCCAAGCACGTGAGTAAGAATGAAAAAACAACATACATCGACCTCCTCCTAATCACCGATGAATAAAATTCTCATTTTACATTCATTAAGAACTTTCCGCGACTCATCCGTCAAACAGCTCACAACACATGGACACGAAATTTATTTTGTAAATGCTGCTTCACATACTTTGATAACTGACCTCGAGTATCGGGACTCACGGGTGAAGAAACTTTACGAGAACACTAGAGGTACTGTTCCACCCATGCACCAGTACGAGCCGAAATGCCCAAGCCCAAGAAGTATGGTGTGCCACCGGTCTTGAAGTTTATAAACTACCAGAATGGCGATAGAGTACCAATAGTAGCTTACTGTGATTTTGAAGCAATATTGAAACCTGTGTATACATGTGAGTCTAACCCCAGAAATGAATAAATGTATAAATATCAAAAACATGAAGCATGCAGCTACTGAATTTATATTTGCGTTGGTGCCGATATTGTTCCTGTGCACTTGATTTCGGACCTGCCTGTACAACCAATTATCTACAAAACTATCAATGCAGAGAAGCATTTAATGGATGCTACTGTCGATATTGCCAATGAAGTGAAGGCTATGTACACACTATCTTTACCAATGGCTCCTTTGACACTTTCCGAACAAGTTTCTTTTGACCAAGACACTGCATGCTGCTACTGTTCCACAACCTTCGAACAAAATAACCGAAAAGTACGTGACAATAACCAATATAACCGGCAAATACATCGGTGTAACTTGCAACATTTGCAACATGCTTCGTCGGTAGCCGAAGAAACTACCTGTCTTCTTTCACAGCCTATCATATGACGAAAATTTCATCATCAGGGAACTGGGCTTGATAACAAGGGGATCTTCATCATTCCTCATAAGGAAGAAAAAATGATAACTTTCTCCAAGCGCCTAGGTGACAGGTTCAGTATGCAGAATGTGGACAATTTAGCTCCATGTCGTCGAGTCTTGACAGTCTTGTTCAAAATCTACCATCTGACAAGTTCAAAAATACTGCAACAGAAGATATATAAAAATTATTTTATATGTACATGGGAAAATAGCTGACTCCTCATTGGTGACTCCTCAGTGCTGACCCCTCACTGCAGCTGATCCCTCCCAGCAGACTCATCACCTTAGACTCCTCACTGCAGACTCCTCATCTGAGATGTCTCTTTAACAAATATATTTAAAAAATCGCGATCGGCTTTGCACTTGTATACCTTTGATGGTCTATGTGGAGGTATGCACATGCAAATTATACTGATGCTAATAATCCCTCCTCATATGTGATACCCTTTAAACAAATGTATGAAATAAATCAAGTTCGATCTGCCTAGAATACCAATAAGTCAAGATGGCGGCCAGTAATTAAATACATATTCCTAATTATGACTGTTGGGATTGACATAGTTTATATATCTCACTTCCCCAAATGTCGATGGAAGCTGGAAATGACATAATCCAAGATGGCGGTTGGTAACCCTTAATCCTCGCTGTGGTTCTGCTTGTCCTAGTGAAGAAATTAAATCCAATATGGCAGTTACTGAGGCAGAATGATAGAGCATGAGGTGGAACGAATGTGACTAAAGAAATTAAATCCAAGAATGTCAAGGCAGAATGATACAGCATGAATAAATAAAATCCAAGATGGTGACCATGAACCCTCAACCCTCACTCCAGCTCTGGTGGATGTGAAGGCAGAATAATAAAGCATGTAGAAATGGAATTCAAGATGATGGCTGTGAACCCTCAACCCTCACTCCGGCTCCGCCGGATGTCAAGGCAGGTTGATAGAAGAAGAAGAAGAATTGGAATCCAGGATGCTGAATGTCAAGGAGGAATGATAGAGCATTATGTGGATTGCGGATGTCAAGGTGAAAAACGGAGCCGTGAGCTGCACACTGCGAGCCGCACACTGCCACCGCTTGTCCTAGATATCAAGGCAGAATGATAGAGAATGAAAAAATGGAATCCAAGATGGTGGGTGCCAAGGTGATATGACAGAGCGTGAAAAATCTAGGTGACATGACAGAGTAGGAATATCTAGGTGGAATGACAGAGCAGGAAAATCTAGGTGGAATGACAGAGTAGGAAATACCAAAGGCGGAATGACAGAGTATGAAATATCTAGGGTAAATGACAGAGCAGGAAAAATAGAAATCAAGAGGGCGGCGTACTGGCTGGCAATATGGCGGCCGAAAATGACATCATCCAATATGGTGTTCGGAAATGACGTCATCCAATATGGCGACCCTAGAGCCTCGAGTCTTGCTCCGGCTCCGTTCGCACCATAATCGGCTATATCGCCCTACTGGAAGGCTTCATCGCATTGTTTTGGTTTTTCATGGTCGTGGCTGCGTCGACTAATCGGGAATTCCGGCCCCGAGGAAATTAGAGCGCGACCAATATGGGAAGCAAATATATTACGTCCATTATTCAGAGACGGTTAATATACATTATCAAATTTAGAATGGATATTCTGCCGAGATTCATATTTTTAATAAGCTGTTCCCGGTGATCTGAGCACTTTTGAAATCAACCTTTGAGAAATGTCACTGTCCCTACCAGTATACATTTCAACAGGTACACTGACTGGCATGCACCCAAGTAAAGTTGGTAATGAAAGAGAAACTAGTCCCGTGTCTTAACGTTGAATTAAACGTAGTAGCTCAATATTCTGACTACTGAAATTATTAGTTTTTCTTCCTGTTATTTTTTAATACATACAAGTGTAAGAATTACCACATTGGCAAAATATTTATTTTTATAATAGTTTCACAGTTTCACTTCACCAACGCATAAATATAGTGATGAGTCTAATGACAATGGTTATTTTACACATGGTGGAATAATACATAACAGGCATACAAGTAGATCTTTAGCAGGGCTTTCAACATTGCTCACTTTATTGTGAACAGTCTATACGTGACCGACACATAGGATACCGGGACGGAAACAGCGATACAAAGTTTGCAGGGCGAACCACGCCCATACAGTGGCGTAGCGTGGGTGTCAGCCGCCCGGGGCGGAAGAAAATTTTGCAGCCCTCTTATTTAGGTATTTCAATTTAAAAGATTATAATATACAGTAACTCTAAAGAACTTTTCGGCAAGAACAGTCATTATTATTGTGTATTGTACAGGTTACAAATAAAAAAGTCATATATATATATATATATATGTTTTACAATATAATAATCACATTTATTACAAAAATTCTTACACGTATGCCACTTACATTGATATAACAGGTATAGAACACTTATGATTATACCTTGACGATCGACAAGATTAAGTTATTAGCGAATTGAATATAAAACGCAAATCGACTTCCAATTAGAACTAGAACGATACTGTTAATATTAATATTTTTATAGAAAAATAATATACTTGTTAGAATTTAAAAAAAAAAAAAAAAACTTCTGTCTTTAACTAAAACTTTATTCGTCTACTTTTTTTAAGAGCAAAGTCTTTTATTGCACTATCAATGTCTATAGCATCACACACCTCTTGCTCAATAGACAAGATAGCCAGATTGGTTAGCTTTAAAGTACTCATTGCTGATCTTAAATAATTTTTGATCAATTTCAATTTTGAAAAACTTCTCTCACAGCTGGCATTGCTTATGGCAATTGCGAAGAATATTCGGAGTATTATTATAATATTGGGCAGAGTATCTTCCAGCTTGGATTTCACAATAAATTTTAATAATTCAAGTCAGTCCGCATTAATTAATTTGTTTTCGTTGCCTGTGGCAGCAATGAAAGTCCGCAGACGAAGTCATTCCAGCTTGAAGTCCTGCTCGTCAATTTCGGCAGATGCGTAGTCTAGATTACATTTAGTGTCGTCCGAATCTAGTAATATAGCCGGCATTAGATAAGCAAACTTATCTGCCAAATTCTGTAGCTGCTGAAAACGCTCACGAATTTCTACAATGATTCTATCTAACGAAGAAAACAGCTTCCGTCTCAACTCATTTTCACAAGACAAGTTAGCATCTCTGGTTCCGTCATCAAAAATGTTCCTTCTTGTTATGCGCCTCTGAGGTTCCATGGAAATGCCAAGTTCTTCACACATATTTTTTGCATAACTTACAGCGCCATCTGCCCATTCTTCTCGTTTCTCTATCAGTACCATCTGCAAAGCATTTACTTTCTGAGCGCACAGTCTTATGTCAAGTCCCTTTGTTTGTAAATATTTTTGTGCATCATTCACTTCATGTAACACCGGTTGCCAGAGGCCCAAGAAACAAAGAAAGGAAAATGACTGCATCGTAACTAGCAAAGTTCCTGCATCTGTTCTTGTGTTTAAGCTTTCACCTGTCTCTGTCAGTTTTTCCAAAGTGACGAGAATGTCTTTGTAATGATGCCATGTCATTTTTACGGCATCGCCTCTTGCACTCCACCGCGTGTCTTGAACCCTTTTTAAACTTTTGCCTGTAGCTGCTATCAGAACTTCCCAACGATGTGTGGACATGGAAAAAAATGAATAATAACGTTCTAATGTGCCGAAAAAAGTTACTGAATTCGCCTCAACTGAGGCAGCGTGTAAACAAACCAGGTTTAACGAATGATTTGAGCAAGGTACAAATTCAACTTTGGGATTTATTTCTTTAATTCTTTGCTGAACTCCTGAATGCCTTCCAGCCATAACAGCAGCATTATCATATGCTTGGCCTCTACAGTTGCTTATATCGAGGCCATCAGCTTCAAGCTTGCTCAAAATCATCTTTGAAATTCCTTCAGCAGTTTTATCTTTTGTTTCAATGAAATCTATAAAAGGTTCCACTACTTGTACTTCCTGATTTTCAATCATTACGTATCTTAATACCTGGCTTGTTTGATCTTTATGAGAAATGTCTGGAGTGCTGTCGAATATAATCGAATAATACTTAGCCTTTTTTATTTGTCCGATGATATGTTGGCGAGCTTTATTTCCCAAAATTGCAATAAATTCGTTTTGGATTTCTGGTGACATATACGTGATTGAAATTTTGCCACACATTTTAGATCTTACAAGATGTTCACGAAGTATAGGATCGTACTTTGCAATTAAATTCACCAATTCTAAAAAGTTTCCTCTATTAATACTGGTTTCGTTTTCTGTATGGCCACGTAAAGCCAAATTTTGTTTGGCAAGGAATTTTATAATATCAAACATTCTGATAAGAATTTCTTGCCATTTTTTTGTTTCCTTTGCCACTAAATTTTGCCCTTTCTTGTCAATAGTCTGTCCTTTTTGAAGTCTGCTCTCCAACTCCTTCCATTTGCAATAATTTTGGTTGTGTAGTGCACTTGATTCATGACTTGAAACCTTAGGATTTAATTTCCACCAAGTATTAAATCCATCAGATGAGCAAAACTTTGATCCATTCGGTGTGTTTACGTTCCCAAATAAACGACAACAAAAGCAAAATAATGATGCTTTGGAAGGAGAATAAGCCATCCAAGTACGTAAAACTTTTTCGCCGTTAGTCAATGTGCGATAAAACCATTCCTGGGTAAGCCGTCTTGTCTCTCCTTTTGATGTTGAAGAGCACGAATCTGAACGTGTTACTGTTGACGCTTCGGCGAAGTTAGTATTGATATGCTGAACAACTTCCTGGCCTTGCTGAATGAGATGCAATCGCATATTTTCATCTATGTGTTCAGGCCATTTACCAATATCGTCCAAGTTTTGGTATTGAATAGCAGACAATGCCGATGCTGTATCAGTCTCTGTTTCTAAAATATCGAAATCCATGTCTAGACATACAGATGCAGACTGTAATTGAGTAGATGTTGTTGGAATTTGATCTTCAGGAACAATGTCAACATTTCTAACAGGTACCAGATCAACAGTGTCAAGTTCTTGTATTTTTTTTTAGCTTGTTCTGGGTTTGAAGGCCCAGTTATCTTTGATGAATTTAAGCCCAACGTGGAATCTGACGTCTCAGGAACAGGACTTTTCACGTATTTAAGTAAAGCCCCTTCATTTTTTCTAATATTTTCCAACTTAGCTCTTCTTTTATTACGGTAAGATGCCCCACTTTCTTTTACTCTTTTCATTTTTGATGCTAAAACAAAAAAAAAATAATTATTATTGACACTTATATATAATAAATAATAAAAGTACAAGTTGGAGTCGTAAACGAAACTATCGTAGAACATTTCAAAATAATTACTAATAAATTTAAAAAAATATAACTTACTTTACTGAAATTTACTTGTTCTGATTTTTTTATTTTAATAAATTAAAGCTTAAACAACATAGCAGATAGTCAAACATACAATTACATAAATAAAAAACGTAAATAAAATATTTAATACTCACATAGTTGAATATATACGTACACGAACAATACAATTTTTCAACAAAGTTCAATAATTTAACAATCACAACATGTACTTATGAGCACTGAAATCACAGTTTGGAAAGCGTATACATATACACGATACAATTAAGTTAATGTGAATTGGACAACTGACAGTCCATCAATCAAACTTTCTTTGAATTGTCAAAGCATCACTCACGGACTTCCCTGAAGGGACTTGCCCGTACTGTAACCTAATTTGCAGGTGTTATTATACAATATTGAACACTATTCTTTATATGATAGAAGTCATTCTCGCTGAATATTAGTCATAAACAATCCAAGCACAAAATAAAATACGGGGAATCCCTGCAAGTCAGTACAGACGGTGTTGCCAATCGCTACAATGAGCAAGATGTCATTATTATACATTCATTTAAAGGAAGGGGATTCCCCGATTTCGTCACAGAATAAGTAATGAAAAATTCCGTGCTAATTTCAATCGGTCCGAATCGTAGGTGCGACAAAAATATGAAATGGTTCAAATATTTTCAAGATATTATTATTATTTATTGTGAAATTTTGCCGCCCCCTAAAAGTGCCGCCCCTGCCGTCCCCACTACGCTACGCCACTGCTCCCATACTACAACTTCGTGACTAATAATACAATCGGATATAGGGCTATGGTTCAAACATGTCTTTGAGTTGGCGTTGCGCATGCGCGAGGCGTGGGTGGCGACACCCGCTGTGACTGGCGGCCATTTTGGATGTGGGCGAAAATTTCCGGGCAGTATAACTCGCGTCTCCGAAGTGCTAGAGCGCTGATTCTGGCACTTAACGAAATATCTCGCGGGGATATGTCGATTTAAGTCATAAAAGCGAATTATTAACTTACTTACACTCTCCAATGCGGAATGCATTCACGTGGAAATCCACGCGTGTGTCACCGACATACCCACAACCTAATTTTTTTAATTTCTAATCTGGTGCAAATATTTAGTCCATTTGCGATTAACTCCAACTTTCCTGAAGCCCTGCTAAAGTTCTACTTTGAAGATATTCGTCCGCCTCGTGCTAACAAAACTTAACCGAGTCTAGAAAATTACACCAAAGGGACTGCGCGTCATATTTGTGCGCAGCCAGAGTGATACTATTTTGCGTAAGAACTATTTATTATCAGGCATTACCAACATACCTGTTTTCTCATTGGTTTTATACATTATAATTATATATGAAATATTAAAATTTACAGATCAAATACAAGTAAAATTTCGACTGATTCAGAAGTAAGGAAATTTTACATTAACAGAAGTATATAACGCTTGTGATACACGGTAAATTTAGGAAATAACAAATCACCTCGTATATGGGGTGATTTTTAAAGGCGCTACAGTCCATTTACGGTTTCTTCGGCCTTTTTGAATCAAACCTTTGAAAAATCTCCGCGTGTATGACGTGTTTATTTATTTTCTAAATACTTCCTGTATCACAAGCATTTCATACTTGTGTTTATAAAAGTTACTTTTTTTTCCTGTTAAATTGAAATGTTATTCATATTTTGTCTGTAAATTGTAGTGCGTCATTTATAAATAATTTGAATAAAAAACAGGGAGAAAATAGGAATGTTGGTAACTTCTGGTGAGAGATAGTTCTTATACAAAATACTGTTACATCGAGTGCGCACAAATGTGGTGCGTTGTCCCTCTGATGTAATTATACAAGCTTAGTTAAACTTAGTTTGAATGAGTCGGAGGAATAACATGGAAGTAGAACATTAGCAGGACTTCAGAAAAGGCTGAAGTAACCGTGAATGGATTACACAGTATAGGCTGTTCAAGGTAAAGTGAGCACTTTTTAAGGCACTCCCAACAGGCATTAACCACTAATAAATATGTTTTATTGCAGCCTTAGGTGCTAAATTCTGAGAGTAGTGAAATGCATACACTGTGTTTATTGGTCACATTGCAAGTTTTACATTAAAAAGAAGCAGGAGGATATAAATTGGGCGAAACAAAAAATTTAGAAGGGCTTTAAAAAGTGCTCACTTTACCGTGCACAGGCTATATAAATGTGCGTTTCTCCGGCCTTCAGTTATACCGACGAACAACTGAGAAGAGTACACGGCGTTATGTTCTCGTGGCATGTTCTTCTCGACGGCTTCCCACCTTACGTCGGTAGCACCGCCAAGGTAACGAGCCGCGGTTACGGAGATTATCGCGCACCTGGTGACTGACTACCTGTCTAATTAAAGCGTTATGAGACGCTGAACCCGCGCCCCTCGCGTGACGCACGGCGTCCCCGTAAGACACGCGAGCTCTACAGCAAGGTGTGAAGGAACAAGCTTCCTTTTCAAGCGCGCTGCCGTTCATCGCGTGCGACGTGTAACTTCAGCTTCGTCATTAACAACTTAAAAAAAAAAAAAAAAAAAAAAAAAAAAAAAGCCTCAGTAATTCGCGGCGCCTCTGACCGCGACTTCGGGTGCGCGGTAGCGGAAATCGCATTTCGCAGCGCAAGCAAGGGCAGCTCAATAATCCGCTGAATTTAACTCGGGTAATAAGGTTAACCCTTTCGGTCCCGAATTCGTTTATAGGTGTTGTGATCATGTAATTCTTTGATGTGCGCTGTACGCAAGCCCAGCGTGTTTCTCGCTACAGGCTGTTCACGGTAAAATGAGCACTTTTGAAAACCGTGCTTCAGATCTGCTTGTATACACGTCGTGTATTCCTCCACCTTATGTAAAATTAACATTGACATGGGCCTTATCACTTTAGCCTATTCATGCGTCGGTCAAATGAAACTGTGAAATTATTAGCACGATAAATACTTTAATAACCTTCTAATTTTTACACTTCTATGCATTAAAAAACAGGAAGCGAAAGAAATAATTTTAAGTAATCACAAATGGTTACCTAAAATTTTTTTTCGACGTTAATATGTGGAACTACTTTCCATCCATCGTTGCCAACTTTAGTGGACGAGTGTCACTCAGTGCGTTCATTAAAATCAATGCATGCAGTAAGAGTGACTTTTTCTAAGGCTCGTTTCTAAAGTGCTCACTTTATCGTGAACAGCCTTTTTCAGCGAACTTCGTGAATTGGACAGTTCGTAGACGATAGTTGCAGAAACTTTCGCCAAATTTATAACAGGGGAAACGTTCAAAACACGGGGCATTTATTCCTTGTATAGCTACCTCACATGAACGGGTTGAAACCAGTTAATTAAATCTAACAGGTACTGAACCGAAAATCTTTAGAAGTCGTAATTTAACGAAGCTCACTACTAAATCGTTAAAAAAATCCCCACAATAATTAAGTCGGAAATTTTTACGGAAGTGTGCAGTTTTTTTTCCTGGTTGTTCCGGGTACCGAAGATCGAGCAATATCGAGGCTAGAGGAGTCGTTATTTGCTGATGAAAACAGTCGTTACTGAACCAGCTATGATATTCACACCAGTTGAACCAATACACTATTCGATTAGCTCTCCCACCGGATCACTTACAGATAATTACAAGTCTAGACGGGCCCCGCTCATTTATCACAATATTGTGGCTTATAAATTACCAATTTATATATTTAAAGATGCGATAAATGAAATACCGTATTAGGTGTATTATTAAAAAAACGTTACACTGGGAAAGTAGCAGTCGATGTTAAATTAGTCGAGTGAGTGAGTGAAGAGATTTGGACGGCTCGTGACATCGAGGTCTTGAGAGCCAATGAGGGTGACTGAGTTGAGTATGGAGCAGCGCCGGAATGCAAGGGCAGGGGAAACGGGAGATCCCCGAGAACACCCGCCGACCACCGGTCTCGTACGGCACGATTCCCACATGCGAAAATCCGGATTGACCCGGCTGGGAAATTAGGTAATTGTATTCATAAGTAAATACATTAAAGAATAATAATTGCGGATTGAATATTTTATCTTCGGGCCATTCTTATGAGTCTGACGGCTGCATGTGGCTGTCGGGCCACTAATTGAAGAGCTCTGCCCTAAAACGAAAACTAGCAGTTCGATTTAAATTAAACAAAACCAAAATTTGTTCATAAACTGTATACAAGTTGTACATTAGCATACAGAATGGCATGCACATCATCAATTGTACTAGATAGTTTACGGAACAGCGATAAATATCGCCAAGTTCAAACTTAAGCTTCTTATAGGAATCTATAACAGGCGCTGACGTACCTTGCCAAACAGCCATGTCTTTCCAGCACACAATGCTTCTTATATCGAAATTATCTAGGTATAGGCTATTCACGGTAAAATGAGCACTTTTGAAAGCCCTGCTTAAGATCTACTTGTATGCACGTTGTGTATTTTTCCGTGTTATGTAAGATTAACATTTACATGGGTTTATCGCTTTATTCATGCGTCGGTCAAGTGAAACTGTGAAATTATTGGAAAAGTAAATATTCTACAAATCTGTTCAATTTTACACTTTGATCCAGCAAAAAAACAGAAGGCGAAATTAATAAATTAAACTATTAGCAATGGTTACCCAACACTTTTTATCCGAAGTTAAGATACAGAACTGATTCCCCTCCATCGTTACCGACTTTACTCGGCGCATGTCACTCACGGCGCCCGTTAAAATATGTGCAGGTAGGGGTAGTGACTTTTTCTAAGGTTGATTTCAAAAGTGCTCACTTTATCGTGAACAGACTTTACACTGCAGCATGCTCGTGAAAACTAAGTAGCCTACAAAAAAAAAAATTAATTTAACCAGCACCAGTTTTTGCATTTGCAGTATTTTCCCTAGGTGTAGCATTCGACATTAAAAAAGCCAAACAATAAACTTTATGAGATGATCAAGTTCAAGTCAAGAGAGTTATGTAGTGATTTCTGCATTATCACGGTGTTACTGCAAGTGAAGATAGTGATTTGATTGAATTTTTTTCCTGTCGGTCACATAATTCACCTGAGTGTGCCACAGTGTACCA
The DNA here is from genome assembly GCA_029891345.1 of Dryococelus australis. Taxonomy (NCBI): domain Eukaryota; kingdom Metazoa; phylum Arthropoda; class Insecta; order Phasmatodea; family Phasmatidae; genus Dryococelus; species Dryococelus australis. Next base: position 56,000,639 of record CM056995.1, read on the forward strand.
TTATTATAGTGATGTCGAGAGATGTGTGTTGGAAATATTTAACAGTGCATGAAGATACGTCGTTACATTACGGTAGACCTGAGGCTTGCAACGATATAAATATATCGTAACTAAATACGTTGGGGAGTACCCAGGCTCGTGAAGGAAGAAGATATTAATAAAATAAGATTACAAAATTTAATCTTCTAATATATTTACAATGCCGTAAAATATATACAGCTGTCATATACAAAATACAACTGTTGCCTGCCAGCGGCTGACCTGACCACGCTGTATTTTTTCTATATTTGTACAAGGAATTATCTAGAAACTTGTTGCAAAATATATATTGTTACATGCTGCAGCTGGCGCCGACTCCGCTGCCCCGCGCCATAATCGGAGACCCACCTCACCCTCCCCTCTTCTTGGAACGATGCGCTCGTGGCTGTTTGATCCCCTTCTGGGAATCCCGTGAATGCCGACAGCGGCGAGACTTGCTGGCGTCACAGGCCTCCTCTCTCCTGCTAGAGTTTCCGATACGTTTAGCGACGACGTAAGAATGTTCTGGTGAGACTGGCAGGCACCTCGGCCCTCCGCGACGCATCACGCGAGTTGGGGAAGATTCTACGTGGCGGCCTAAGACACTATATATACTGCCGAAATCCAGCGGCCGTCAATCTTTGGTGGAGACCGTCTGGCGAATGTGCGCGAGCGAAGGGAAATGTGGACGACGACTGGAGATTGCAGGACGAAGGCGAGTGAGGTTTTCGTGGCTTGAATAGACGAGAGGGTGTGAAACCGATGAGTGAAGCCTATTGTGCGTGAGGGCGCTTGGAGCACTCTAGAGCATTGCGACTTGCGGGACATGGACTGAACTGAGGTGGGACCGAATGGAAGTGTATTAATGATTTTATTGTAAATATTCTAACTGTCAAATATGGACGCATAAATTACAAAATAATTAAGTAGGTTGATATCCTGTCTATTGGGACTGATCTTTAAAGTCATTAATTTCATTGATATCTTTGTCGTATCTTGCCTTCAGCAAACCGGGTTAATATTTCTTGCAAAAACAAACATGTTTGTAATAGTGTTTTTAATGTTGTTGATAATGGTTCTACTTGTAATTCGGGAGACAATCCAGTAAGTAAAAGGGTATCATGTGTAGACACACGTGGGAATACTAGTGTTGAAAGAGAAGCAAGCCTATTGGTGTCCACCAATAATGCATGTAGGGATATGGAAGGTACTGAGGAAGGACAAGTTCAGACTCTCCAAGATTTCCCTCAGGTGTACCTGAGTTGGCAACACCATCAGGGAATTGACCCTGAATGTAATGCGATCAGGGGGATATTACTGCTGGTAAAGGTGGTCCTTTTGAACTTCGGAAAGGGCTGATAAGTTTTGTGAACTCCAAAGCAGGAAAATCTATCATTTTTGTTCCTTGAGTTTTGCAGGGGAAAATATTCCTTGATTTTCACAATACCTTCTTTGGAGCACATTTGGGACAGAATAAAACAATACCCAGGATAAGGGAGATGTTTTACTGGCCTATAATGACTAGCATAATTGAATATCTAGCGAAGGCACGTTTGAATTGTCAGAGGGCTAAGCCCCCTAATGCCAAGAATATCAGCTCATATAGTTCTAAGGTTGACACGTTCCCTTGGGAGAGATTATACCTGGATGTGTTTGGTCCTTTGCCCCTCACGACTTCAGGGTTTACATCCATACTTGTTGCTGTGGATAGTTTTAGCCAATTTGTGTTTTTCTTTCCTTTGCGTATCATGAAATCTGTACAAATATGTAGGATTTTGAGTCAGCATCTCATTCCAGTATTTGGATCCCCAAGGAATATTATTACTGCCAATGTCACCTACTTTATGTTGGTGGAGGTGAACAATTTAGCCTTTGCATTGGGCATAAAGTTGGTCCAGACAACCCCTTATTATCCACAATTCATTCTGGTGGAAAGATATAACCGGAATTTGAAGGTAGCTCTGAGATATTTTCAAACCGGAACACACAAGGAATTGGATTTGGTTTTGTACCAACTGTCATTAGCATTCAATAATGTTGTAAGTTATGCGGCCCAGATGGTTCCATCTGAGGTGTTTTTGGGCCAAAGGCTTTTCTACCCACTCATTCATGAATGGGGCTTGTACAGCTTTTGATGGGATGTAGAGAGTGAATGACCATTGGAGGAAGTATGGACAGAGGCTACGCAGAGTTTGCAGAAGTATCATAGAAAGTTGTCAGCTAGGAGGGGTTTTTCTAGTGGTACTGTGAACTTTAAAATAGGAGACAAATTAATGATTGAAACTCATTTTATTAGTAATAAGGCTGCTCAATTCAGTGCTAAGCTTGCATCAAAGTATCAGGGACACTTTAGGATACTCAGATTCTTGATTCCCATCACTGTTGAGTTGGAAGATATAGTATTGAAGAAAGTTGTAATGAAGTGTCATGTGAACTAGTTGAAGATGTGTACCATTCAGTAAAGTAGTGGGTATAATCTATCACTGATCGTGGTTATGCATGTGGTATGTTGGTTTTTATATACCTTTTATTTGTGTAATTGATCGTCTTGTTTTTAAGTTGGGTATAGAAGAAGTGTTCTCCCATGGGGACTTTGCTGACCATTCATGCTCATTTCATCATGTCCATGCTCATGAATTTTTAAGAGGGTTAATTGTTATATATATTGTGTATTTAGTGTATATTACTGGTTTGATGATAAATGTTATAAGTTAGGTGATTTAAAGTTATAAAAGGGATTTTGGATGAAAGCCCAAGATGGCAATATTAAATAAAATTTTAGGGATCCCCCTTGTCCCCTAGAAGTGTCGAAATGATTTGGGATATTCCCGATGGGAACTCCCATTCCTGATAGAGCAGAGGTAGGGCTCTTTTCTCCTGATGAAGACAATACTTGCGCAAGTTATTTCATTTTCTGTGGCGGTCCACTGGATGTTCCTGATGATTGGGATCCACTGGATGTTCCTGATGATCGCGTCCCACTGGATGTCCTGGTGATGGTGTTCCTGGAGCATCTTGATGGCGATGCTGTGGATTTTCTTCTCTGGCCTGGAATGATAGAAGAACTGCTGGTCCTACTTTGAAGCTGGCCACTTCGTCTTGGTTCCTGGCATCTTCTCTCAAATTTGGAAGGGCTTCTCAACATATATGGACTTCTTCTTCGGGAGTCTTCCCCTTTAAGGAAGGGAGGATGTGACGGAAATCCCGCCACTACATGTCTGTGAATAATTTACACCTTGTCAATACGTAAAAACATTTTTTAAATTAATTAGTGGGTAGGACCACATCGCCATTTCCCTCGGAAAAAAGTACTTACTGTGTCTGCCTGTTAGCCTGTTGAATTGTTCAGCTTACGACCCGGTACACACGAACTTTCACACACATTGTTTTGAGGTTTAAAACTTTTCGACGTAGATTAAAACACTAATAAAGTAGAACTGTGATGTTCTTGCTAGCTTCACGTCACTACCAAACACTTCAAAAATATCTGAGGTACCGTAAAATAACTGAATATGTCCATGTCTAATTTTCACGTGCAGCAACACTGAGGCTTGGCAAAGGAGTGTGCACCGGACTAATGTTTCTGTGATTTGTCGTGGGAGCACAGCACAGTTGGTGACCAGTTTTGTAAACAGCTTGGGACGATGCGTGCGCCGATAAAAACATGACCTGCTTAATATATATTTGTGATGTCCTTTTGCAGTTTGTATTTACCTTTTAATATGACCAGTAAAGAGTCCAAATATAACCTTTATAAGTATGACATTGTCGTATTTGGGAAAGGAAAAGAATCTTCCTAGTTAATCTGAAATGTAAGGAATCTAACCAAAGAAGTTTATTATTGAATATGTTGTGCAATATGTTGTGCAATAAATGTATTTGAAAGAAAAAAATGAAAGAAATATTTAAAATAAAAATAAACATTACCACATTTCTTTGTTTCTATTACAGATCGTTGCAAATATTTAACTACCCCTACACTGTAAAGAAAAATGGTCTTTTGCATGGCTTTTGCCATTCTTAGTGTTCTGATTGGTTTGTACTAGGGTTTGTGCAAAACCTGCCTTCCACGCCCTTGATTTAGGATGCAGCAAGGTCAGAAATGCTGCGCATCTGTTATTGGTGCAGTCAGAATATATTTAATATAGTATAGAGTAGTGCTAACAAAACTGTTAGTTGTATTCCTGTCTACGACTGTTTGCTACTATATAAACTACATATGGTTGCTATAGGCTATTCACAATAAAATGAGCACTTTTGAAAGCCCTACCGAGTATCTACTTGTATAGAAGTTATGTATTCCTCAGCCTTATGTAAAATTAACATTGCCATGGGCTTCATCGCTTTATTCATGCGTCGGTCAAATGAAACTGTGAAATTATTAAGACAGAAAATACTTAAAATTCTGCTCATTTTTACACTTCGATGCATTAAAAGAACATAAAGTGAAATAATTAATTTTATGATTTCAAAAATAGTTAATTAATACTTTCTATTAAACTTTAATATATGAAACTGCTTTCCATCCATCGTTACCAACTTTACTGGGCGAATGTTATTTAGTGCGCCCATTAATATGCATGCAGGGGCGGTGACTTTTTCTAAGGTTCATTTCTAAAGTGCTCACTTTATCGATAACAGCCTTTACAACAGAGCACTCCGTTCATACTACAAAACAGATAGCACCTCCAACAGTATAACTTCAACAATATTTTGATTGTTCCCACAACAATCAGAATTGTATCAACCAAACAGATTGTTTTGTTGCTAGTGTAATCGGGTTTGAGGGCAGCAGCAACAGAATATTCTGTTAGGTTATTACAAATCTGATTGTTGTGGGAACAATCCAAATATTGTTTCAGTTGTTCTGTTGGAGTTGTCTGTTTTGTTGTAGGAACACAATACTCTGCTATGGCAACAATCTGTATAATATCAAATACAATTATAGGCAGAAATACAACGAACAGTTATGTTGGTATTACTATCCATGTTAACAAGATTTAGATGTTACTTACAGCCGATCAGAGGGCTGTCCCTATTTAAACAGACTAGATGGTTCCTACAACCATATATATTCTATCATTGTATTATTTAATGTTAACAACGAAATGTTAATAGCCTTCAAGTTTATTATAAACACTAAGCAATGTAAATAATTTTGTTTGTTTTCTAAAAAAAAAAAATGTGTCGTAAAGATACAATAGTTCAGATGTAGATTTTTTAACATTTCTTCAGCAACTCGTTTCCAAAGGTTTGTTTGTAACAAGAACATATATGTTTTTACTGTGTGCAACAAGCCGGGATGTGGTGGTGGAGGGAACAGAGAGGGCAGATGTGATGCGCATCTGATTGTCGCTCATGGCGGCGACTAGCTCCTTCCAGATGGTCGGGAATTAGCCTCATCCGGTCAAGAAACGTCTGGACGTAGAGTTGGGTTGCCTGACTCATGCGTACGCGCGGAAGCAGTTGTGTAAATACAGCCATCACCCCGCTGACGGAGGTTTTTGTGAGTGTGGAGGACGATGCCTGGCGGCACTGAGACAGCGACCTCCCATACAGCACAGAGACATCCAAAAGTTCTCTGACGGATTTCCCTCTTCGACATTCAGGATATGTAAGGACATCCACGATTATCAAAGTTACAGTCAAAAGACTGCCAACAGATATTGATATTTTGGATGTCCTATATACATCTTTAGATGAAGTCACTTACCTTAAATAATGTCCATGGGTGGTTTTGTAATATCTACTGGATATCCACTAAGTGGTACAAGCTGGTATCTACTACTGGAAATCCAAAGGCTATTCATTAGCTATACAATGTAGGACTTAGATGACGTTTAGATATAGTGGATATATAGTATATTCGCGGTTTCTTCACACTTTTTGAATCAAACATTTGGAAAATAACCCCATGTACGACGTGTTTAGTTATTTCTTAAATATGGCGTGTATGTAACCGAGATGGAAGAAACAACTGAAGTAACACGCATGGTAGACGGCACGGACAATGCTACCAACACAGAGGAGACACAGCTACAGGAACTAGTCGCTGCAACTGCACTACCATCTGAAATACCCATGGCTAACCCAGGGGCCACGAGCCATGACGCAATGCTGCAGGCATTTAGACTACAAATGTCTGTGCTATTGCGAAACGAGGCCGAGAAATTGGAGGAAAAACTACAAAACCAGGCCGCGGAGAATATATCACATTGGCTGAGAAATTGTAAAAGTTGCAAAGCCAGTCTGAGGAATTGGACGAAAAATTTCTGGAACAGGGCAGCCAAATTCAACACCAAATTATACAGATGGCAGGCAACTGAACTGCCAAATCGATACAGATACAGGAGGAGGGGGATACTGTACTCAGAGAGGTAGCAGCTAACAGGGAAGACTTCAAGCTGGTAAAGGAGCATTGTACACTGCAGGTAGTTGCAGTGGAACAGCGAGTACATTTGCTAGAGGGGAAACCGGCCTCCGCAACTGCCCTACACAAGCAAGTCAACGAGCTTGCAACAAACCAGCTGGATTCATTCGATCGTTACATGGAAAGCTGATTTGAACAGGTGGAAAAGGTTGCAGATGTCAAGCGAACAAGAGTAATTGAACGCATCGCTAAAGTAGCTGAAAATATCGACCAGTTAGGGCAGGTTCTTGTAGGCATGCAAAACATGCAGATCGCTGTCAGAGCTACAGTAAAGGAGGGAATACAACCAGCTAGCCCCACTATCACTTCGCCTACTATTACACAGAGGCCAGATATAGGTGCAGTAAACACAGTATCAACACTGACAAACCAATAAAATGCTCCCATGAGTACTCTGCTGCACCACCCCTCCAAACTCTGGGCCGAGCAGTTACTCAGGTTTGAAGGAAAGTTTAGAGAAAACCCAGTCAAATTTATTATTAAATTCGAGGAGTATGCTACCCTATTAGGCCAACCAGACAATGCTGCGATGCCTTAACTTTGCACTCCGGTCAACAGCATACTACTGGTGGGAGGTAGTGCATGCCACAGTCACAAATTATTCAGAATTCCGAAACAAGTAGGCTTACCTGTAGCATTTCTGGAGCAAAATTATCCAAGGTAACCTGAGATCCCAGCTGCATGCCGAGCGTTTTTTCCCAGGGAAAGGGAAAAGCCGGAAGACACACATTTCAGAGGTATACGAAAAGTCGCGCCACCTCACCCCGCCTGTCAGTGATGACGAGTTCGTTGCTATGGTGCTGCACCAACTACCATACAGGTACCAGACGCACTGGATCGGCAGTCAGGATTGAGATCTTGTAACGTTCAGGGAAGGGCTGTTAGCCTTCGACCAGATTGACCGTCTGCAGAGGCAGCAAGCGACCCGCGAGGGCCAAAAACCAGAGCCGAGTGAGCGAACGCCACCTCTATACCTAGGCAACCAGTTGCAGAACTACAGGAGGGCACATAGACACGACCATAACTCCAGAGTAAACACATACGATGTGGAGTTTTTCGAGCCCTGCAAATGACAAAACCAGGAACGTAGACGGGACGGCCAGCATTCCTACCATGGGAGGAAGTATTACTCCGGTAGACGATGCTACAGAGGGGCGAGAGAAGAGGAATACGACCACGAAGGGGAACTTTCTGACGAAGGTCGCGGACGCACAAGTCAGCCGCCAGATGAGCAACAACCCATACCTCCTGCTCCACCATAACCGAGCCAGCACGGCCACCAAGGGGATCCACTTTCAAGCAACAAGGGACCGAATACTTCACACACGCAGTCAAAGGCAGCGACCCAACCCAGCTAATCAAAGAGACGGCGTAAAACAAAATTTGGAAATGCAGTTTAATCAAGGGACTGCAGAATATGTGGTACACCCCAGAGATGGGTATTTTGCAAACCAAGCACCACTTGACCCACGCACGCCTGTTTTCCTACCCACACCGCCAGGAATTGAATGGGTAAATACCTATGCGGCAGCTTCCGGGAAAACATGTGACCGGAAGTTAAACTAATCAGGGCAAGTGAAGAAGGAGCCCGATCACTGATCTGTAAACCAGTTTTTGCCACCACGAAGCCCGTATGTACACCAACTGTAGACGTAGAAATTTTACACGAGCCTACCGAGTTGACAGAGGTAGTAGGAGACTCTTCGCCCTGAGTTGGTACTTTAATTTCGAGGCATAAAAGTTCCTTGCTTATTAGACAGCGGAGCGGAAGTGAGCTGCGTCTCCGAAGACTTAGTCAACAATATTTTAGCATGTGGACTTAAGTTACCTACAGTCCCGGTACCTAGGTTGAAAATTATTGGGGCTACGTTGAAGTCAAGTCCGGTCGTTAGCAGATAAGTTTTATTGACTGTCTAAGGCTTGGCCAAGCCTAAGGAAGTATCTGCCTTAGTCATTAAGAGTTTGAGTAAGCATAGTGATACTCGGCGTAGAGTTTATGTCCCACTATAATATTATTCTGGATTTCGGCGGTTGGTAATGACTACATCGGTTACCAGTGAGCACAGTGACGTCACCGGAAAATTGTAGGTGGTCAGATAAATTTGTAAATCAGCTACAGAGGGAGTTATGACATGTTGACCTGGCCTGAAGCATACTGTATCAGCTACACACGAAGAAATTTTTCAGGCAGTAGCTAATATGGAATCATTTGACCGCAGCCAGAAATACAGGCTGCAACAGCTGTTGTTTATGAACCAGCATATTTTTTTCGGAACAGCCCAGCAGGAATAAGTTTTTCAAGGCCGACATACAAGTTGCACCAGGGGAACCGTTCCATTGCAAGTCATATCCCATCACCACGAAGTATGCTTTATTGAATATTGTGAGGCACGCATCTAGCCTATACTGCAACCCGATGGTTTGCGTAAGAAAGAAAGACGGGTCCGTACGTTTGTGCTTGGACGCACGCAAGTTAATTGCCATTACCGTCAAGTCAAGGGAAAGCGCAAGGTCGACGGAGGAGTTACTTCGGCTGTATCGAGGTGTGAAACTTGTCTACTATTGACTTAACACATAGGTATTGGCAGGTACCGCTAACAGAATAATCCCAGCAGTACACCTGATTCCTGTTTCGCAACCAACAGTTTGTACTTCAAGTACTTCTGTTTGGACTTTGCAATGCTGTTTCGCAATTTCTCCTGCTGCATGACTGTGACCTTGGGTGAATATTTTTCCAGTTTCGCAAGATGCTATGTAGGTGATATTTTAATTGTTACGGCCACTTTTAAAAACCTCTCGGAACATTGGAAAATTGTTTTAAAGAAATTAACGTAAGCTGGCATGACGGTAAAACTTAAAAAGTCGTTGTTTTGTCGAAAAGAGGTGCCGTTTAAGGTCACATCCTTACGCCTACAGGGATACGCACCGTGCCAGACAAGCTGATTGCTATTTTTAATTTTCCGACATCACGAAATGTTAGACAGCTTCACACACGGGCGTATCCAGGGGGTGGGGGGCTGAAGGGGCTGCAGCCCCCCCCCCCCATAAATTACACATATTTTTTAAAACCCTATTATCAAAATGTCAATCCTTATATTTATTGTTATTACCCACAGTACACACATTATTTACACCCTATATTAAAATGGCAAATCATTATATTTGCTATTTGTTTGTTATTAACTACACGTATGATTCTATTTTATACATTAAAACTTCGTTTTCTGAATAAACGGGGGAAAAAAAAGTCAAGTACATAGTTCCTAAAATGAACGCCAGTAGCTCTGCTTAGTCATGCGACAGCGACCCCCTCCACCCAATAGATTGTTCAGGTAGCTGCTAGGAGAAAGTTTCTTTTAACTGTACAGTGATAGCAGCACAGACTTCATTTGTCTTGTGTTTAAAGGTTTAGTCTTACGGAAATGATGGTAAACATGTTTATAGTTTCGGCCTAGTACTCTGTTCGATGTCATAGCTGATTTGTGTTTTGTAGTTTGGCTGTTGGTTATTTAAAAATAAAGAGAGGGCAGCAAACTTTACTCGGTTTCTGTAGGAATACAAAGAACAGTGCTGCTGAGATTCTAGTTCCAAGTGAATTACAAACACAGCAGGGAGTTTCTCAAGCATCGGCAACGACATCGACACAACACACAGACGAGAGATGTGTTGCAGGAAGCCAGTTGACTAAGGTAAAATTCTTCTCTTCCATGTTCTCATCCGGTGAACTATAAGGAGAAAATTAATGCTCTTCGAAATGCGTGGAATCCCGATTCCAATACAGATTTCCAGTAGAAGATCGTGGCCGTTTTAGACGGGAATTTCAACTAAAGTGGTTGGATGCATTTAATTGGCTTTCCTATTCCGAGCTGTAAGAAGGAGCCATTTGTAAATACTGTGTACTTTTTTTTTTAGATTCAGAATTTGCGGGAAAAGGTTGCCACGAGGCTTTGCGCCAGTTTTTCTTTAGACCTTAAAAAAAGTTAAAGGATGCTTTAGAGACATTTCGAAACCATGAAAAAAGTAATTACCACAAAAATTGTATCCTTGCTGCTGAAAATGTTCGTGTAGTTGTTGAGGAAAAACAGGACAGTGTAATTTCTCAGATAAGTGAACAACGGAGAAAGGATACTGCTAAAAACCGAGAAAAACTAGTCCCCATAAGCCAAACAATACGTTTGTGTGGCAGGCATCAATTGCCTTTAAGAGGACACAATGACTCAGGCCATGCTATGCTGGACTAACTTGACAACGACGGAAATTTTCGCAGTCTTTTGAGGTACAGAGCAAATAGTTGCGATAACTAATTGAGAGAACCCTTACTAATCAGTGACGCCAATGCGATGTACACAAGTTCTGTGATACAAAATGAAATAATAAATATTTTTGGAGGTCTCCCCTTCCAGAAAGTTTCTAATTCTGGATGTTTTTTCTGTGCTTGATGATGAAATCACTGATATTGCCCATGTTGAACAGTTATCATTGTGCGTGAGTTATGTGGATGAAGAAATGATGAAGCTTAGAGAAGATTTTCTCACATTTGTCCCAGTATAAGATGTAAGTTGCTTAAGTTTAGCTGACATCATACAAGTTGCTTTGAAAGATCTTGGTTTTCACCTTAACAAAATGCGTGGTTAAGGTTAAGATGGCGCTGCAGCAATGCGAGGTCAGTTTCGGAGGGTTCGGGCTGTGATAAAGGAAACACATCCAAAAGCCATTTATACACACCGTGTCTCTCATTCACTAAATCTTCGCTTATCAGATACTTCGAAAGATCAGAATATCAGAACTGCTTTTGGAACTTTATCTGAGATTTCCACTTTTTTCCACTCTTCTGGAAAACGAACTGAAAATCTTAAAAGTCGTATCATTGCGCTGGAGCCTGTTAGTCACGGAACAAAACTGAAAACATTTTGTGAAACTCGCTGGATTTTGCGCCATGAAGCTGTTTTCGTCTTCAAAAAATTTTTAGTGCCCAAAGTAACTTCATTTGAAGACATAGAAGGTAATATGACTGGAACAGAATCTTCAAGAATAGCTTCTAGTACTATTAATTCACTATGGAACTTTAATTTTTTAGTTTCTCTGTGTGTTGCAGTCAAGATGCTAGGGCATACCAATAACTTGTCAGAGTACTTACAAAGTATAAATCTAGATTTGGTGAGTGCAATCAATCAGGTGGAACATGTTATATCGGTATTGAAAAATATAAGAGAAAATGCTGCGTCAAAATTTCACACAATTTATGAGGAAGCAAGGTGTATTGAAGCGACATTCAATGTAGAAGAATCTGTGCCCCGAGTTTGTGGAATTCACGCAACTGACAAAATTTTCCTTTCGAAACTGCGGAGGAATACTACAGAAAATAAATTTTCGTTCCGTATGTAGATGACTTATCAGCACTAAATGACCGGTTTATTTTATACAAAGTTACAGTGATGTCCCTGCAATATTTTTGCCTGCTAAAGCAATTGGACAACAATTTTAATGCATTGAACCAGCAGTTCCTTTATTTGAATATGATTTGCCTGGATTTCGTGATGTGATCGAAACAGAGTGGGAGTTCTGGAAGACAAAATGGGCAGCAGTTGATGACAGTGCAAGACCTTCTACTGCAATAGGTGCTTTGTGCGAGTCACATCCTAATGTTTATCAAAACATCTAAAAAATGTTAAGAATATTGACTGTGATTCCAGTTTCTACTGCAAGAGCAGAACGAAATTTTTCTACTCTAAGAAGACATAAAACTTAATTAAGGAGTACTATTTCAGAATCGCGTCTCGTTGGACTTGGTCTACTTTCTATTAATAAAGATATTCATATTTATGATGAGACTGTGATTAATAAGTTTGTGAACAGTGGTAAAGCAAGAAAACTTAATTATGTGCTTTGATGTCTTGTTTTTTTCTTTTTGGTCTAAATGTATATTGGAATATTTTAATGCTTTAATCAGTCATAGTAGTTCAGTTCTTTGACTTAGTAAAATATTTAAGTGCATTTTACATCCTTTAACAATTCTAACAGTTACTTTATTCATGTGGCTGAGGAAAGCCAATTATGTATCATAGAATTTGTAGGTCTACGCTCGGAAATTAATGGACATTTAATTGACTTAAAACATTTATCATAAAATTTGTTGTTACCAAAAATGATACGGTACCATATATATGTGAAATAATTATACTGTGTTACCTTCTTAGTGTAATGAATTATGGGGCAGCGGTCTCACAGTGCCTAGCGCACGCCCCCCCCCCCCAACCACGGCGATTCGGGTTCGATCCCCGGCTAGTTCGTTCCCGGATTTTTGCATGTGGGAATCGTGCTGGACGATACCGCTTGCCGGCTTCCCGCCCCTGCATTCCAGCGCCGCTCCATCCTAGGGTCTCATTTCATTTCATGCCATGTTCGGGGATGACGGGCTCCTACACGGGTCCCAGCTGGAAAACCCTTCACTCGGAGGGCGTTGCCTCGCCCTGGGTCCACCCCCCCCCCCCCAAACGCATTTATTATTTACAATGTAATAAAATGTGGCGGTGATTAGCTTACATATGCGAAAATATTAATGCTATATTTACAAATTTAAAATGTAAGACTTTTATATGACAGAGTGGTGCAATTTACATATGAATATTGTGTTGACCTATTGCAAATTTGTGTGTATATGTGAGCGAGTATCCATAAAAAGTTTATATCCTCTTTTCCCTTTCTATCCTTCTACTGTGACTTGTGAACTATTTACTACTAGTGACAATACTAATACTCATCAGCCACCCCCCCCCCTCCCTCCAAAATACAATTGAATTAGTATACGAGATAAAAATATACATAATTTGTAAAAACCATTACCTATTTCACTACAGTACGTTTTTTTAAAGATTGAATTATATAATTAGTATGAACAATTTTCTCATCCATATTAATCGTATTTTTCCTTTATAAAACCCGAAATTGTTTTTGCTGCCCCAAAATTCTTAATATTTAATATTAATATTTTTACAGTCACTTTTAAAGCATGTGTATTTATTTAAGCAATACTTAAGTGTTAGTATGTCTATAATAAATATTTTAAACGTTATTTTCGTTGTATTGTAATTTCATGCGTGAATATTGTATTGTACAGTAAACAGAGATGAACTTATTTTTATTAATTTGGGAATACCTTTCAAATACTGTTTTCTACACTTGCTTGAAGTAATATTACTCTCGTTTTATGCCCGTTCTAATTTTTCTTCTTTTTTGAATACGGAAAGTTATCTTACTCTCCTTTTAAACTGACGCGCAGCTGTAAGAGTGACCCCCTCATTCATTTAATAATTTTTTTTCTCCCGCCACCTTCGGTTCGCAGCGGTTGAAGCGCACAAGAAGTTGGAGTCAGGGTCCATGAGCCGGAAGGATAAAACGTGATGGCGCTCAGACGCCACCGGGAGAAAAAGAAAAAGAGCAGGGGCATATCACAATTTCCTTTCGCGCGCATCTTGACAAGCAAATTAATGAAGACGAGGGAAGTAAATGAAATAATTTCTGGTGAAATGACGCGCGCGGGGGGCAGAAGGCGTTGTGGGTCAGGGGTTTGAGGGGGTTGGATAAATGGAGAAAAAAAAAGGGGAACACGCAAAATAAATACAAAAAAAAATCGCGAAGGTTGGTGTTGGAGGGGGTTGGACGTGTCTTGTCTCTTTTCGCGCAACACTTGCCGACGCATCAGAGACTAGACGGTCCTTGGTAAAGGAAAAGAAAGAGAGAGAGAGAGAGAGAAAGACTGTCATTGAAAGCGGGCGCTCGGCAGCGGTAGAGAGATAGCGGCGGTCCCGGAACACGGCTCCGGAGAAAAGAAGCCCCGAACCGCGCCCATTATCAGTTCTCTCGCTCCGGGGCCCGCCGGATCGATCTCCGGAGAAGGGCTCCAGCGTGCGGCGTGGGAGGCAGTCTTCGGAGGGGGGGGGGGAGAGGGGGTTGAAGTGGTGAAGGAGTTTTCAAGGCGGGCAGGGTGGGTGGTTAGCCACCCAGAACCGGGAAGGGGGGGGGGGACTTGATGACATTGTTGGCAAGGAAATCAAACGAAAAGGCGCGATAACTGGGGAGCTCGCATAATAAATGAAGGAGCTTGAAGGATTGGGGGGGGGGGAGGGGGGGGGGAGGCGCAGCGCCGAAAGCGCATGTGTGCGCTCGCAGAAATCTTTCCTTGCTCCCCCCGGCCAAACATAGTCTCCTGGTCGGTGGAAAAGCGACGCAAGTCACATCCGGAGGCGCTCTTCTCGCGTGACGTCATCTGGAACCTCGCTTATAGCCGGACAGCAGACTACGCCGTACGTGGCGGCAAAACGTGGGCATGTTGCAATGGAAAAAGTGACCCCAACTATGCCATAGACCAAAGATGAGGTAGACCGATCTCGCTGGCTGCGCACAACCTATCTCCATGTCCCAACATTGAACTGCTTTTCTGCCTACACGATTAGCATAAACGGCGTGTTTTGGATTTGAGATTAGAATACTACTTAGTAAACTCGTGCTTTGAGATGTTTTCATACTGCCTCCAGCCAATTCGTAATGCAGCTTGATAAATTCAAATTGGTAAAAGTATTTTATTTATATACTAGTGGTTGTCATTTAAAATTAAGATTTAAACACAAACATTTATCACTGTTGACCATGTGACTTCGACAGTTGTGTTCCTTTGGGGTAGGTGTGTGTTAGGTACATTCACGTAAGACAAATAATGGTCTACCACATCTTTAGTCTATGAACCATACGAGCGCGATGAATGTGTTGCTGTGTTTGGAGTTGCTACACTAAGGTATTCTTCTCTCGTCTTTTGTACGCTAGAAGTAGGATAGTGTAACACTGCGCACGGATAGTCCCTGGCTGTCTGCTGGCGCGAAGGAAAACTCAAAATTCGTGCAGTCATAGCCAAGCACTGCTTCTCTTCCAACACTGTTCGTACGCATAACCGGAAGATAGATAGGCTTACTAAATGACCCATTAGTTAGTTAACCCAGGTACAATGTGACATACAAACATGACAGCTTTTACTTTCAGCAACAGCGTTTGTAATTAAACACTATACCCTTCAAACAAAATACAATAACTTTGTTATGAGTGACGCACTCGTCAACTACTTGGTCAACTATCATTGGAAATGGTTTGAAGATTAAAATTCCCATAAATTCAATATCCCATATGCGTATACCGCTTTTTGTGATCGAGAAAAAATAAACACGTGTTGTGAATAAAATGCATATATAATTAAAGATATCATTCAACATTAATGCTTAAAATTGAGCAAGTAAAAATGTAATATTTTATATGACTTTTTTCCTTTCTAGTCTTCACTTGAAATTTCATTGTACAAATGGTCCCTCACGCATATAACTGTGGTCATTCACAAATATTTCGCGCTCTCTTACCTGTAAACTTTAACATGGTAAGCAGAACATATTAGGCCTAATGTGGCTGCCTTTGCAAGTGACTTACTTATTCACCTGGCGCATGTGCATGGTCTGGTCAGGGTCTGAGACAGAGTGGTGTATCCTGTATTGTTAATCCTTCTGAAAAAGTCGTGACCAGTGCTTGGATTAATTCGTTGAGAACCACGTACAGCGGGAATTTAGACCGGTTACTGTGCTAAGAAGGTATTGAGTGCGAGAAAAGACGGGGTTTGTGTGCGCTCAGATTTCAGAGTGGCTGACGTTGCGGGGTGCGTTGATTGATTTGGTGAGAGGGGGGGGGGGGTGGGAGGGTATTCATGGCTTTGGAACAGTGGCCTGTGAGTGTTAGGTATGTCGATCTTCACCTAATTAAAGATTTTTTTTGGATCTAACTAGGTCGAGACACGGAATACCGATACGCATAGAAAATCGGATGGAAAAAATATCGATTTACAACAAATCGACTTTTAGAGTTTTTTCACTTGCAATGCAAAAAGCACGGGGTTTGCTATGGCCAAGGGAATCAACATATACAGCTAGAAGTACTATTATCCAAACATTCATAAAAATATCAACAACCTAAAGATGAAATTCAATTAAAATTAAACAACCCGTAAATCTGACTGTTCAAAACAAAATATAGACCTACATTAAATGACACACAAATGTGCCGCTGAATCTAAAAATAATTCTACAAGAAATATATCAATTCCGAAAAAAACCAAATCGCCAGCATTAATAACTATTTCAAAATCGATTTTTATGCAACCGATTTAATCGATTTTAAAAGAATCTATTTTTATTCGACAACCCTAGCGAGAGTATACTTACTGCACCCGCCGTTCATGCTCACGGAGCCACGTATTTATTATTTACCGTTCATAAGTTCACGTGTGCATTTTTAATTCCAGCTGACGAAAACTTGCATTAAGCTTACCCTCTTACCATTTTGTTGATAATGTTCAACCTTCCCTTGCGAAACATAAGCAGCATTTAGTCATCGCTGATAATTTTTGGCCGAGACATTTCTTACTGGGAATTAAATTCACGAATATTAATTAAACATGCTCACACCTTTCCTCTCTTAATATTTTAATTGCTTGCTTTCAACTTTAATACCAGTTTCTCGCCAACAATTTTCATCATGTTCTGAGAAGTTACATCCATATAAATTTCACTTCAGATATAAAATTTAGGTATAGGCTATTCACGGTAAACTGAGCACGTTTGAAAGCCCTTCTTAAGATCTACTTGTATGCACACTGTGTATTCTCCCACCTTATGTAGGATTTACATTGTCATGGGCCTCGTCACTTTAACCATGCGTCGGTCAAGTGAAACTGTGAAATAATTAGAAAATTAAATATTTAACAAATCTGCTATGTTTTACAATTCAATGCATTAAAAATACAGAAAGCGAAAGAAACAATTTAAGTTATTATAAACAGTTACCTAACACTTTTTATTCGACGTTAAGATATGGAGCTACTTTCAATCCGTCGTTACCAACTTAACTGGACGCATGCCACTCAGTGCTCCCGTTAAAACATATGCAGGTAGGGGCAATGACTTTTTTCTATGGTTGATTTAAAAAATGCTCACTTTATCGTAAACAACCTTTATATATTTTAACGTCGAATAAATTTACAGCAAAGCAGATAATATCAATAAGTTTTGCTGTTAACTAGTACATTGAACAACACAAATGTTTGTTCTTCTGTACATGTTGTAATCCTGCCGTTTACGTATCATTTTCAATTATAAATCCACCCTGAGAGGTGTGTTCGGGTTGCTCCCTGGCGGACACTGTTATAGGCTGCTCATGGTAAAGTGAGCACTTGTTAAGGCGCTTCTAAATTATTTTCTTTCATCCAATTTCCATCTTCCTGCTGCTTTTTAGTATAAACATTGCAATGTGACCAATAAACACAGTGTATACATTTCACAACCCTCACAATGTAATGTCTGAGGCTGCAATAAGATATATTTATTAGTGGTTAATGCCTATTGGGAGGGCCTTAAAAATGCTCACTTTACCGTGAACATCCTATAACTGTGATCCACTGTGATCCATTCATGAGAAAGTGTGGTGTAGGGAAGAATTATGCTAGGAACTGATTAATTTCTTGTCACTTTTTAAAGATCTAAAATCTGAAATAAGCTTTTTTTTTTTTTTTTTTTTTTTTTAATCCGTTAGGCGAATAACTTTTCATGTCAACCTTTGAGAAATTTACAAGTTTATAACAAGTATTTCGAAAAAATACTTTGACTGAAAAGCTCCTAGCGTCAACGATTTAGGAATAGTAGTTCTATGGCTTAATGTCGTGATTAAACTACGGCGTTTACATTTAAAGGGAGTAAATATATTTAATTGAAGTTGTTTTTACACAAAAGAGTATGATTTATCCTAACTATTATCACATGTATTTACGTTAATGACAGTTCCACAGTTATAATTGATTGACGCATAAATAGAGTCATCGTCCCATAGCCATGTTAATTTTGCTTCCGTTGGGATACGCAGCTGACAAAAAATTATAACATAAGCAGAACTTTAAAAAAGGTCACATACCCGCCAACAGACTGTGACGGGAATAATTCGATTCCTTATATTGTAAGAGTTATATTGCGGATATTTTTGTTACAATTTTATTTAACCCTTCAAAATAGAAAAAGGCATGACATGTACAGTGATGATAAAATTTGTATATTTTTCGCTTCCAGTATTGTATATTCACTAGGAGACTAGAGATATTTATTTCAACCATCTTCTATTCCATTGTCCTTCTGTATTTAATATTTAAAGCGTGTTTTATATATATAAGCAGGTGTTTATATATAATCAGGTGTGTGTATTATATATATATATATATATATATATATATATATATATATATATATATATATATATATATATATATACACACATTTTTGTTTGATTAAATTGTATAAGCAGGTGTTTATATATATATATATATATATATATATATATATATAAACACCTGCTTATACAATTTAATCAAACAAAAATTATCTCTTTCTCTTTAAATTAAACAGAATAAGTAAAGACGGAGTAAATGACTGGAATTCAAATATAGAGTAGGCCTATACAATGAAAATGCACAGAAGAGCTACATTTGGCAGCTTGCCTGTTTTATCTCAACAATATGAAGAAGATATGTACTAAATTCTAACTGCATATTTGAACCGTTGAGTTCCGTTCCGTCTCTTATAACAGTTAAAATTGTGAAAAATTTTCCCAGAACTAATACATAGGTTTAGGGCCACTAAAAAGGCCGTTGCTTTAAATTTTTCCTAAGCTGCTGCATTGAATGAAATTGAATAGTAATCAGGATATCAGACAAATTTTATACAGGTTTTATATAGTTAAACATTTGTCTTAGTAATTTATATTAATATGTTTAAAATTATGTTTTAAATTAAAATTTCAAATTAATTTATGAAACAACTCAGCCCCTTTACGTCTGGAGTAAACACTGTGTTTAACATATGATCGCACCTCCAGTGAATGTAATGCTGTACTTCATATATATATAATTTAATGCGGAGAGAGTGGCCGAATTTCTGAATATTGATGTCAAGGGGAAAATAACTGGTGTACTGCCACGTGATATTACTCGGTAAAGGGCACCAGCTTAAATTAAACAAGATAAAATAACTGAAATGATGTTTAAGACGGTATCTCATTGACCAACGTGGAATGTGTGTGAACTTCTACCTGCGTACATATAAGGTCAATTTCACAGCTCACGCACCTCCCTCTTGCATCGTATTCATCCATCAGTTTGTTGGCTATATTTATAAAATTTTGTATGGGATATTATTAGTAGTCTGATAATGCAGCTCAGTAACACGTCCGCTCGAAGCCAGGCGGGCTCCTACTCCAGATGTTCTCTGCGTACCAAACTCACCTTGTTACACACCACGACAAACGTAGTTAGCCAATAAGCTGAAAATATATTCTGACATGTAAAGACTCTTAAACCTACTTGGCGTTCTTTCAGATGCAGTTTACATATATTAGGAGAGGATCCAAACCAAGAAATCATATAGACACGAGAATACGAAATCACATCAGACACTGTGCAATTACCAGCAATTATCCTTTTATTCAATAAAAATATCCAAATGTGTGTAAACTTAAAAATGAATGCTGGAAATTGAAACAATCAAACAACTCTGAATGGCAATGACAATATTAAAGAAAATATATTTAGAACCCACACTGCCGTTAGGGAGTGGTCGTTAGCATATATGAAAGTCAGACGTAAGACACTTAGGCTACATTATAAAAATCCTCTCATAAATGAAAAATGTCTCTGTTCAAAAAGGACTTAACTTATGCCTTTGGAGTAGCTACTGCCGTTAGAACACTAAATATCTCACTACGGTCTCTTGTGGTTAATAAATATGTGCTGGACTAAGCTACGGACGCCTAGCCGGGTTTAAACGTCTAGAAAAAGCGCCATATTGTTTGTGCTAGATACGTAGCAAAATTGAGTACTGTATTTCTTACGTTACTGTAGAGTTGATCTCAAAGAAAAATACAATTTAATTTGGAGGAAACAGGACAGGATCACATTTTGTAGGCTCAGGATGCAACAATAAGTAATGTAGGGGTTCTGTCTTACGTGGCTCACGGTTCACGAACGTAGCGACGTCTAACTACCAGACTATCTACTAAACAGCTGCTTAATACTAAAACGGAGGAGCTCTTTGACACTATACTCTACGTTAATACACAAATAAAAACTCAAAGCGAGCTGTTAAAACTGAACATCCTAAACTCTAACTTAAATATCCTAGGCCTCGTCCAACTTCTGGACGGGCGTCCTGTTCTAACGTCTTGATGCTTCGGAAGATGGTGGCAGAGAGAGCGAGATTCTAACCGAAACGGACCTGCCTACCCTATGCTGGACTCTCCCGCCAAAAGGGGTACAGGGTTTAAAACTGCTGACCAATCGAATGGTTAGATACGTAAATCTAAACTGACTCACTCAAAAATGGCCTTAGTCCCTAATCCATAGAATTTAAGGTCCCCTAGAAATGCAATAAAAATACACAAAAATATCCGTGAAACATTAACAATCAGTCGAGACCGTGTAAAAGTAATTAATATAAAATATGAATTAAAAAATACAAACAAAAAATTAAACTAGCTAACTAAACGCATGTACACATGAATATTGCCATTCGGACATCTAATTATTCAAAATCCTAACCATGTGAAAATAAACAAAACGGAAAATAAATAATATATGTCACAACATACAGAAAATTACAAGCGTTGAATATAAGCAAATTTAAACGTGTGAAAAGTAAATAAATTATGTTGACAAGATTTAGAAATACTGAAAAATGTCGACGTTACATTTATATTAAAAATAAATTTAATTCCAGCATAGTAAATTTATTAAGAACATTATTCGTTAAACTTTGTATGAAAAATCAATTTTTTTCCTTTAAATTACAATAACATATATTGTAGTCATTAATTTCATGAAAATGATTTACACATAAATTATTTTTAAGAATGTATAGAATTAATTAATTGTATTGTGTTGTTTAGTTTATATATATATATATATATATATATATAAGTAAAACGAAAAGTGGTCCAAACTAGACTAATAAAAATAATTTCGAAACACTTAATAAAAATATTTTTATTTAATTTTAAATTATTCGTGGATGTGGAATTTCTTTCCACTTCCTAAGGGTTAACTTCAAAACGTAATTAAGAGAATAGATACGGATAATACTTATAATATATATTAATATATTATAACATATAAAAGTAATTAGTTAAGTATTTTTATTTGAATAAATAATTTATGAATACGTATAAACACTTGAATAAAACTATCAATACAAATACTAATAATTACGTGCTGTAATTTAATTGTGTGTTAGCTGCTAGTTGCAAAGAGTCGAGAACGTATTTATATTTGATTAATAACCTGTCGCCTTTTTGTAAGGAAATAATCCCACAGTGCTAATTAGATGCAAACGTATTAAACAGCTGGTAAATTGTACATTTTCTATCATCAAACATTTAAGACGTCAGGAGAGAGGGCGTGCCACCCACCGCAGTACGTCTACAGACATCAGCCTTCGGAACCACGATCAAGATGAAGACGCCTTATCTATATAGCATTAACATTTACCGTGCCGTGGCTTATCAATGTATCAGAATAATAATTACAATAACATTTTAACTTTTTAATGTGTCTAAGTTCCCCCCGATTTAACTAATATTTATTGTAACGAGTTTAAACCGCTATGTAGTAAATAAAACGTTTATCAAATCGACCTTATTCATTCCAGCGCTAAGTACGCAACCCCCAGATAATTTTGTGTGTAAAGGCTGTTCACGATAAAGTAAGCATTTTCGAAATAAACCTTAAAAAAAAAGTCACTGCCCCTGCATGCATATTTTTTAATGAGCGCACTGAGAGACATTCACCCGTAAAGTTGGTAACGATATATGGAAAGTAGCCTAGTTCCACATTTTAACGTCGAATAAAAAGTGTTAGGCAATCATTTGTAATAACTCACAATTATTTCTTTCTCTTTCTGTTTTTCTAATCATCGAAGTGTAAAAATGAGCAGATTTCTAAAGTATTTACTTTGTTAATAATTTCACAGTTTCATTTGACCGACGCATGAATAAAGTGATGAGGCTTATATCAATGTTGATTTTACATAAAGCGGAGGAATACACAATGTGTATAAAAGTAGATCTTAAGCAAGGCTTTCGCGGTGAGGAAACGAGTGGGTTGAACCTTCACCATCTGCCACTTACCCTCTTTACTGAGACGGCAAGCTCACCACGATCATCACCTGTCGCCTTGTCGACTTCCTCTTCACGTAATCACGTCTTAATAAACCAGCACCGAAGTGCCGGCCCCTCGG
Source organism: Dryococelus australis (assembly GCA_029891345.1). Lineage (NCBI taxonomy): Eukaryota > Metazoa > Arthropoda > Insecta > Phasmatodea > Phasmatidae > Dryococelus > Dryococelus australis. The sequence goes on from CM056995.1 coordinate 56,023,445, forward strand.
CTCATATCTGGGTTATCAGACACCGCGGATTTAGATTGGCGGCTGGAGGGTCGGGGGAAGAGAAGGTTTAAGGTTATGAACCCCGCCTCGCAGGCGGAAGAAGGTACGGGTATGGTTCGGCAGGATGGGGTGTGGGTGGGAGGAAAAAAAAAATATTTTCCCTCTTCGAACGAGCGAACGAACGTGCATTAGCTTCTTATCAACTTTCAAAATGGTGATGAAACGTCACCCACCTTTCCCCGCGCGCCCGATCGTAATTAAGCATGCGCGGCCGTATCTTTTATCACCTGGCGTAACACGGGGCGCGACCCCATCCCTCTGCCCCTCCCCCACCCCCAACACCCCCTTTTCACATCACATCAGCCACCTCTAAGGACGGCAGCCCAAGATCTGATCCTGTCTCGGGTTGCATGCCGAGTTCAGGGGAAAAGCGGCACAAGTACCGCGGAGTTACGTATTAATCGGGCTGTCGCGAACTGACCTCGTTCGACAATCTTCTCCATTTTTAACAGTCAAACGCCCCGTCTAAATCGTCGTGAAGGACACAAGTTGTATTTTGTGGAAGTTCTAAACGTGCTTGCTCTAGTGGGACTACTTATTTCGTGACATACTACGTCCTTCCTCATTCCCTCCTTTCTTCCAAAGATTCCAAAATTAAAAAAGAGTGTATAAGAATAAGTATATGTAAACTAGAAATTAATTGGTTAAACGAAACTGTTTGATGTACGTAGAGCCAAACAAATATTTGTTTCGATAAAAAAAAAAACTTTGTGATGACGAAATTTTGCTCCTACACAGACAATTAATTTGGTTGAGCCAAAGAAACTGTTCGATTCAACAAAACCTCTTCATCAGTGTGAAGTTGACAACAAAGTTTCGGTATGCTGCTAATAAACGAAAATTAAATGAGTAATTAAAATACGGCGATGAAAACTAAAGTAGTGGATCATTCACTGTGGTAATATAATGCGCCGATCTTATAAAAACAAATCAACTTGTAAATCCAATGTTTTATTTGATATTTTAGTGCAGTCGTACGCGGAGAAAAATATTTTCACAACAAGCTCAGAACAATATTAATTTTCTGATTAACACATGTGTAATAGTTACAATTATTTAACTGAGTTTCAGGTCGCAAGTTTATTTAGTTGAAGATTAAAGAAAGAACCCCTCTCCCCCTGAGACAAAGGTTTGTTCAAGCCAAAGAAACAATTGTTTATGTGTATGTATATAGTAGCTCCAATAAAATGTTTTTTAAGTAAACAAAACTTTAAAAGCAACAAATTTAATTTTGTTATTCTAATCAAACACACAAGAGTAAACGAAACCCCTGTGTTGTGCCAAAAAATCATTTAAATATTTACTATATGTACTTCCTGGCCACTCATTAGAATACATTCGTTTTAAAAGACAGCTCGAGAGTTTGTTTGTAAATTTTCCGACTTTACCGTAGTAACACTGTTTGCTAGTTCATTATTGATGCGTAATAATGGTATAAATATCCCAATAAATCAGGCTAAACAAGAATATAACAATTAAAGCTATATAGCACGATTTTTTTAACGTACGCATTCCTGTATTTCAAATATATCCATCTAAAACATTCGTATTTCGTCAGTAGTCACTTAAGCAGCCATGTCCCCCCCTTTTTTTTTTCATAGTTCAGGGGCAGGGTAGCCGACTTTTAGTCGGGGGGCCGGGAGTTCGCGGCAGATATTCTGTTCGCATCTCGCGCATTTGTGAACTGTGAATTTGTCACCGAGTCAGTCTAACGTGAGCTCGTCAACCGTCACAAACACACGCTGTCAAAAAGTCACACACGCTATGTCCAACGGCAAAAGTATCAGTAAATATGCCCATAGAGTCAACTTAAAAAAATAAACTTTAGCTAACGTTGTTGGGCGTGGTGTTTGGGTGTAAATGGTCCGCGATACAAAACTCAGTCGCGTTTAGTTTTAAAAAAAATAAGAAACGGAACTGTTTCATGTATGCAGAGGGAAGAAAATCTTGACTTGCGCCAACCAAATTTAAAGCGTGGCTTAGACGAACATATTTTGTGAGCAAGAAGGTGATCACCAAAATTTGAACAAGAAGGTGAACATCCTCTTGTATTCAAGTCCCATGTACATACTGTACACACAGTGGTAGTACTTGAATGTTGCAGCATGCCAGTCTCTCATTTCCACCACAACACACGAAAGATTTTACAAATCTAACAAATCACTAGTAAAGAGTAAAACATCGGTTTTCTACTCTCGAATTTACAGTAACGACATAAATACATGTACTGGAACTACATAAGCGTGTGAAACGCAAATGTAAACAAACTACTTGCATAAGAAGGTGAACGAAAAATAGAGCAGTAGTTAAATAATTCTAGCTAGCACGCAAGCCCTTGCATGCAGTCAACTTGCCATCAAGTTAGCCAGTTACATGGTGCAACTTGACTTGAACAAGAAAGGTGCACACCTTCTTGTACAAGAAATTAAAACCGTGTGTAACAGGCTTTATAGTTTGGGGCGGCCAAATAAGAACAATAAGGTAGTATGGTTTCAACAACAAAATATTTTATTGCCATTATACAAACAATTAATATGGTTGCGACAAACCTTGTTTCATTCACCAAAACCTTTTTCTCAAGGGGCTCCAACTTTCTGTTGTAACTGTATGATATGTTGTTGGCCGGCTGTGAATTCGTCCTCTGAGAAAATAGTTTGATATTTAATAATAACACAGGGGCGTTGTAAAGTGCAATCTATTGTTATTACTGAGAACGTAATATGTTATAATCGAACTATTTAAAAATCATGAAAAGCGAAAACACATGTTACTTACCGGAAAAGATCCAATGTGTAATAGTGACAAATCGAGTAGTATTCATAAAACACCTAACCGGATTAACAAAGGAGCATAAACAGTCTTTTAAATTTTTAGTGAAGCTGAAAGTCAACGATAGTGGTTCCAAACGTCGTGCATAAACTACGAGGTAAATGAAACTCTAATAATTAAGAGCAAATAAGTAGAGCGAGGAGTATTTCGCGAATTCGTTCCGAGGCGAGGTAGACTCCAAGCACCTGTTCTTTTCTCCTACTGTTGTGATCGGACGACAGTTTAATTGTGAGCCAGTAATAAGCAGGAAACAGTAGTGTGAGTGAGTGTCAAACAGTCCTGTACAGAGGCCTCTCTTGATCACAGCAACCAATAAGCAAACGATAATGTTTCGAGGGTGTAGAGAACTGCCCAGCCTACCTCGCTGCCAACTCAATCTGTGAAATACTCGGGGCTGTAATTATAGGTTAAACTTTATTCAGTACAAAAAGAACTTGGCCCTCAAATATTAGCTATACGTTTGGGAAATGTCAGTTTTTGTGTCACCGCGCAATAAGGTCAGCTCAAAATAATGGAAACAATCTATCCGGGTTCAGGTGAATTCATACTACTTGCTACTAGTCGGGTGTCTCAAGCTTTGCGTTAATGAGGACATTATTATACAGGGATAATTTCGATAAGATAGCGAAACACGTTCTCAAAATATATCAGCATAAGACAAGTCACGTTTCCAACATTGCTAAAAAGATTTAAACTCTCCTTTGAAGGACTTACTGGAATGTACGAAAAAAGAGTTGTTTAAAGTCTGGAAAGTTTGGAAAAGCAGGAAAGCTAGGGGATTCACACGTGATCAAGGAAAAAACAGAAAAGTTGGGGAACACGACCACCGACGTTAAAAATTTGAAACTGAAAAATAGTTTAATTAAAAAGGATATCAGTGCCGCCAAATATTCTCAGGAACGGCTTAAGAGATACGCTTGGAACTAATGGGGCCCGAAAAATTGTTACGTTTTAGAATACATAGGATTGCGTCCAAAATGTTCTACTCAACTTACTGTAAACTATTTAAAGAGACCCTGCAAATTCTTAAGAAATGCACCATAGGAAAAACTATTTGAAGGGCAGACGATAGTCTTGACTGAAAAGACCAATGAAGAAAATTCCCATATACTGGAACACAAAAATAAGGTTATAATACTCAGGTACGAATAGAATCATTGTGATGTGATTAAGGGAGGAAACAGAAAAAAATAAAACAACATGTTACATTCTCTAACACAATGAGGTAATTAATTTTTTTCTTATGGAAGAAGAAATTTCACCTCCAATGTAACACTGCAATGGATCTATACAGCATGCAAAACTCAATAAAAATTAGTACAAACATTACCAGAACTACCATAAAGCATGAATTATGTTGAATGTGAAAGGATAAGGTAAATATTTTTACTAAAGTTGTAAAATATTTTTTCTGTTTGTCACAGAAATACTGCTCGTGTTGTATTTTACGAAAACTGGATTGAAAATTGGCGATGTAGAAACATTTTTGTTTCTTTAACTATATCACAGTACAAATATTCTTCAGAGTACAAATATTAACTCAATAGCACTGTTAACTTTTGCAAGGGTCTCAGCAAAGATACACGATGTGAAAACGAAAGAAAAAACACTGAAGGTTTTAAAACTAATCGCTTAACAACCGCGATATATGATACTCGAAAGGCGTGGAAAGATTTTTATACCTCAATACCCTAAGGATAGGTATATCAGCAGTTTTTCTTTTGCTTGTAGGTCATGTGCCTTTGTGAGAAGACATTTTCTTACTTAGCTGGTAAATCGAAATTAATTTACTCCTGTAGTGCGCATCTACGATACGCGAGCAGACACCTAAGACGCGTGTGCGTATATCATCCAATCAAAAAAGTCGATCTGAGTTTGAAGTGTTATGAAATACAATTGGTCATTACGTTATTTTTTTTGCGGAAATTTTGTGTCCCTAGCGATATGTATATACAGGAATTTTTTAGTAAAGCGTACAGAAATGAAAGAGGGAATAGGAACGGCACTATCGAAACGTATTGAGATTGGGAACGCGTGGTATGCGAACTCAGAGACAGAAGATATGAGCTCAAGCAATGTCAAACACGAACACAGGTGTCCGGATTGAATACGTGTACTAGTGACATTGCGTGTCTACACTACTGAAAGGCAGCAGTATTGTACAGGACCATTCCATTGACGCACCGGTGTTAACGTACCAGTTTGTGGCTCACGAGAGATGCTCGAATTGACTGCCGCCAACCACAACGCAAGCATGACAACGGCTTACGAGATTCTACCCCCATCCGTTCAAATATCCCGTGCGTGTTTCGTCTGCCGTTGATGCACGCACGTACTGTGGAAATGTAGGGACGCCAGAATCATTTTTTTTTTGGATGAAAGGCTAACCACACATACATGATGGGTCGCCCTCATGTGAACGCCCATATCTCCTTTAGCTGACCTCGCAGACCACACGTTGGGGTCCCTACTTCCAGTTTCATTTTCGCAAGTTTTTACTGAAACTCCTGTATATAATATATTGAAAGCCATTGCACCATGGTGGAAGAGCCACAGGGGAGTAAGGAAGGTGATAGAGGCGTTCGCGCCCCCGTCATCACGGTCCCAAACAGCCCAGCTAGGTCACACACGAAAATTAACTGCAAAAACATACCGTATTCAGGATCGGATTTCCTTTGTAGCCACCTGTAGGCCCATAAAAATGTGCCTCCCCGCCAGTAAAACTGTTTCATATTTCCTATCTCGTATTTATTTGTTATTTTAAGATCCACGGAGAGCATAAGAGGTGCGACATTTTAATTTGTACCAACGTGTAAATAATGTATTGTTAATAAATCACAACATAAAAAAAGTAATGACAACCAGAACTGCAAATATTATGAAGATGATTGCATTGAAAAGACTGACATGGTATCATTCAATAGTAAGGACAACATTTAGAAATTCAATTTGCTTTCCATGAAAGAAAAAATCTTTAACTTAAACCTAGTAAGATAACACATGTCTTATCCGAAGCTCTTTTTTCTATCCTTCCTCTGGGCAAAGGAATTGATAATATCTTCGAACTCCAGATCCCGCAGCATCTGTCCTTCGATATTCAGCAATCCCACGGCCGATAACCTGTCTTCTGCCATGGTCGACCTCAGGTAGTTTTTCACATGTCGTAGAATAGAGAAAGAGCGTTCGCCTGAACAGTTTGTTACTGGATCACTGAGAATCATTCTGATGGCTATGTTTACATTGGGATAGACTTCAATATACCCTTCTTAGTTTAAAAATTTACTTAATTTTGTTAGGTTGACATTTCCCTCGTCGTCAGGTGTTTGTGGCTTCACATGCACTCTAAGGTGCAATGACTTCCACAATGGATGATTCAAGATTACTTTTGTAGTAAGAGGTCAATTTACGTGCAGCTGAAGACATCTGTGCTAGTTCATACGCGCTGAGATGTTCTAAAAAGCTAAACCTCTCTTGAAACTCATTGTAACGTGAACTTCACACTTGCTGTTCTGATCCTAGTGTATCTAGAATTACATTATATGTACCAACACGAAAATAATCTGACCCAGTCTTAAGAGTAATTTCTCCAGCCCTAGTCTCATCAGGCCTCAGAGTGCGTTTCCTTTTCCTTCCCCTCGTCAAATTTGTAAATTTCTATTCTGCTCAACGACTTCGCAAGGCATTCATAGTAGGCAAACATTTCTGTTTCTCTTAAATTTGTTACGAGGTCAGACAGCAAATTGTACATTTTCACAACTTGCCCCAAATCTATGTTTACTGACTACAGCTTGGCAATAACAACATTAAACCTACGAATGATTGCAGTTCAGAAGTCTACCATAAATGCAGTTTTTAGTATATTTAATTTTTGTCTCAATGAAGATGCCTCATTCCTAGTTTGAGGTTTTTCTGAACTATCATTTTCTAAAGTATACAAGGTCTCAAATAGTTTGCACCAATTGCTCTCTAGTGCATAGCATGCATAATTTCGAGTAGACCAACGAGTTTTTGACAGACTTGTAGTGTCCGACCTCCTTCTCCTTTGCAGTTTCGAGCTAGGAGATACCAGCGTATGTGGAAGCTGAGAAAAAATGGTACAGTTCTTGTAGCACTCCAAAAAAACGATACTTCTTCAGTGCAAGATTCCGCAGCACATGAACCCACAAGATTAAGAGAGTGTGCTGCACATGGCACATAGTCAGCAAAGGGACAAAGTCCCTTCACCCTTGCTTGTACGCCTGTATATGCCCCAGACATACTCGAGGCATTGTCACATGACTGGCCCCTGCAGTTTTTTATGTCCAACTCATATTTTCTCAAAACAGTAAAAACCGCATTGCCTATTTCTTCTGACTTATGTCTTTCATTTGATAAAAAACAATTGAACCGTTCAACTGGCTCCTCAACTCCATCCTTCTTAACATAGCGTATAATAAATGTTAGTTGATCAGTGTGTGAAATATCTGGAGTGGATCGACACTTATACCAAAGTATTTAGCTTCTTTCACTTCCTTCACTATTTCACCCCTTACTTTTTCAGCCATCAAAATAATCACTTCTTCATAAATGGTCTTGGAATGGCAAAGTTAGGTAATTCCGTGATACTAAGACTTTTCTGTTACTGTTTCGAAAATATTAGGCTATGGTTATTTGTCTATGTTTCATGAGATAGAGGCATTCTTTGCGTACAATTTCATACAAACTTATTGAAGATAGCGATGTTTTTCCCCCGTTATTGATTGCCAAGATCTGGTAATAAAAGTAGATAACTCCACGATATTCTAGTTACTCCATTATAGTCTACAAGTTACTCCGTGATAGTATGGTGTTTATCACTAAATGAATTATTTGATTGTGAAAAATATTTTTTAATGCAATGAAATTGTACATATCATAGTAATGAAGGCCTGGTATATCAGAGAGACCATAACGAAAAATCACATTGCACAATATAATTCACAAATGGTAAAAACATTCCAATTTTCATAATAAATTTCAAGAAAATTTTTTTTTGCACTTATGTAAAGAGAAAGGGTTGAGTCCTGCAGCTTCAGCAACCCTATACTCCACGCGTCTGACCTGGTTAACTGTAACCCCAAAGCCTAACGACTGAATTGTTTTTATGAAGTTCACTATCTTAAGTTCAATTTCAGGCGCAATAACAAAAGGCTTTCCAATTTTTGCAATAGTTGCACTGTCTGGATCTGCTAGAAATTTGGTGCAATAATCCTTAAGTATACGCCACAGGATACTAAAACGTTTACGGTCTTGTACATTGTCCATTATTCATCCTTCACTGAAGTGAAGTTAGCTTCGAATATTTGATTTTTTTTTTAATTTGAGAGCACTTAAACGTGCAACTTAATTACAGGTTTGAAGTGCAATGTGCGATGTTTCAGTGACTTTATCACGGAATTCGTGAGCCGTCCTTTCAATGTAGATGCAGATTTTATTACTCCAGCAAGGTGTTATTAATGAGCTATAGTTCTATAACATGTGCCATTAAGGGTTTTTAATTTAAGAGGCTTTAAACGTGCAACTTGAATACAGGTTTGGGGTATGAAGAGCGATGTTTCAATGGCTTTATCATGGAATTCGTGAGCCATCCTCTCAATGTAGATGCATATTTTGTTACTCCAGCAAAGTCTTATTGACGTGCTTTAGTTCTATAACATGTGCCATGAAGGTTTTTTATTTATTTAAGAGGCTTTAAACATGCGACATTATTACAGGTTTGGAGTACAAAGTGCGATGATTGTATGCCTATAGAAAAAAATTGGCAAGACAAATTCGAATTTGGGATTCAAAGCTAACTTCATTTCTGTTCGTCCTTTACCAACCGCAGCGCTTCTTTCAGGCTTTCAGACGTGTAGGAGCGTCCTGGTTTATTCTGCTTCGGCGGCATGTCAACACGAAGCGTGAAGGAAACAATGCCAAAACCTATGAAAAACCATCACATTGCTAAGCTCACACAACTTAAACATGTAACACTAAGTCCCTGTCAATTTTACTCGTTAATTATATTTATCTTACATTTAACTGGTGTTAATATGACATTTATACACCATAAAGTTTGTTTCTGAGAAATAAAATTGTCCACTACTGTTTTCATGGCTAGTAACTTTCCCGTCCGCGCTACTCTGTGGAGCGAATAAATCTGTAGAACTTCGTACATTCGCCTAAATATGGAGTGCGTGGGTTTAAAAGACTCCTGGATGCTTCTGCCATCAGCCGAAAAATATCTTAAAACTGTCGGAATTCAAGCTACGGCGTGACAGACAGAATTCTATCTATCACGGAGTTACTTGATATAACGGAGTTACCTAACTTTACCTATGTCCCGAACCTCTGCCGCTATGTTTTCTTACATGTTCTGCCATGAATGGATCAAACTCTGCAAGAAACTCCAGCGATCCTAGAAAATTGCCATTGCTTTCACTGCCTACGTGTTCATCAGTACCACGAAATGGTAACCCTCTAATAGCCAAATACTTTACTGCTGCGATGATACGTTTCAAAAAATTCTTCCAGAAGATGCATTCTTGCTCAAACTGTGCAACAAGCCTGTTATCAATTCGTGCTTTAGTATTTCCTCTCAGTTTAAGTGTTGCAATGCTATTTTTATGCTGAGGTGAATTCTCATGGTCTTATACCCTTTTATAAGCATTTTTCCAGTCATTAAACCCTGAAGTAGACATACAATTTTCCCCACCAAATAGCAAGCAAGTCGCACAAAAAACACATCCATTTGATGGCGAGTATACTAGCCAATGCCTAACTTGTATCTCCCCATTATGCAGTTTCCGAGAAAAAATATGCCTTGAAACACGCATTTCTTTATTTATCAGGGTACTTACGTTTTGAAGCACTGAAGTCTGCATCTAAGTTTTGTTCGATTCCATGAACAGCCACATGGTCTCGTAGCTCATTAATTTCCCACTGGGCTGGATCTGTACTGGGTTCAAAAACAAGCTTCTTAGTATTGCTAGTTGCATCTGGTTCCATCAGATTCGTACAAGTCGCTTCAGCATGGATATGTAGATGAATACTGCCACTGTTCAGTGAATTATTGGTACTTGATGCTGGAATTCGCTGTTCTTGAGCAGAAAATAATTTTTTATGGGAATGACGAAACACATGCATCGGTAGCCTCTAAGTCATCACTATCAAAGGAAGGACGATTTATACAAACACTGCCGCTGTTGGTAGCATCACTAGCAGCCATGGCGTCGGCGACATCTTCATCCTGTCGGTTATCATTGTTACATACAAAAAAAATAAGAAATCTTAGGGATCTGCTTTAAAAGAGCACCACTTCTTTCTTCTTTAACATTTTTGAATTTTTTGTGTTAAGCATCACCGAGTCTTGCTCCTTGGGTACTCATTTTGCTCACGATTCACAAACAGCTAAATTCGCAACACTTAAACAAGCGGATGCACACGTAACTATTTTACACTTATAAGCTCGCACACGTTCATAGTTTGACCGAACATAAATAAACAACATTGGTAAGAAACGCGAGTATAATGTGGCAATGATGTGGCCCGGGCCCGCCGCCCGCATCACATCAGCACGACAACTAGTGCCCACTGGCAACTATACCATTTCAAAAACAGAGAGCAATGGTATTGAATCATACTGCCCTTATCACCGTGGTCAACCCTCTCACTGCGAGGGCAGTGAATGTTCAAATTCACCCTCCCCTCCCTCCAACAAGGAACAATCTATTAGGTAAAACTGCGGCAGAAACGGGCGGGACGGGAGTTTTGTGGAATTTAAAACAACGGATAATTTATCAAGCGAATTCCCTCGTCAACATAAATGTTGAAAATGAAAACAATGTGTATCAAATATGCGCTGTGTGCAGCTTATTATTTAGAGAGTATCGTGTAAGCGAAGATTATCAACACAGCGCGTTCGCGCCTGTGTGTCGCATTTCATGGTGATAGCGAAGTAACGCAGCTGTCTTCAGCATCAATGATGACAATTTAAGGCAGACATGTCGTTCTCCAAGCCGCCCCTTGGCAAAGTGCCGCTCTAGGCCCGGGCCTAGTCGGCCTAATGGGAAATCCGGCCCAGGGACCGTATTTTACCAAATTATCAAACGTTCCACTGTAAACAGTCTGAAAGGGAAATGGGAACTTACCAACGTTTAAAGTGTTGTGAACTGTAAGCTTGCCATCTACACCACCAACTATTTATGGTTTACGGCGCACTTATAATTCGCAGTATTGGTGGGCTTAATAGAAAATCGTGAAATCGTGTGTACCATATATATATATATATATATAGGTAAAATGTACAATGTGCTTTATTCAAAATTTAAGAATTAATATAGTAGGTACTTGGTAGGAAATTTTCCTACATAGCTTTCAATACAAGAGCTACTGTTCACCCCCTTCCCCTCCAAACAACTGGTCTAGATCCGCCCGTGCATCATATTACCAGCATTTCGCTTATCGACGGCCAGCCTCTATCCAAGGGATGGGTCTTGGGTGTCAGGACCCTTCACAATGAAAAAAAAAAACACTCTTGAGTATAGTGTAACGTAGTGCTACAATTAGAAATAAAAGCTGTGAGATAAACATTTCAGAAAGAACAACTGCTGTATTGCCTATGGAATGGATAGCTAAGGTGGTCAACCTCATGGAAGATACTTCGCCTCCTTTCTACGTACGTTAGGCTCCTGTTACTACTGTAAATTGAAATTAAAAAAAAAAGTTTTTTAATTGCCTCCCCTCGTGAAGTCTTTTAACGTGTAAACTAATATCCCATTTCAGAGCACACGGGGGTAGCATAACGAGAATTCGTCAGAAATAGGCAAGCATGATTTTATTTTTAAGAAAAAATTTTAACATTTACATATTTACACTTTTTAGTAACTCACGGGTAGAAATGAATTTTTAAGGAAAATTCTCTAGTATTAACGTGTTTATTTTTCTTTTTTATTTGGATTCATTTTCACACAAGAAATATTACTGAGATTTATGTAAGTAATGTGGATTAAAATATACATGACAAATTTATATTATATGTAATTTCCATAGTTACACTATTTATTCTCTATTGCAGAGGGACAAGTGCAATGTGGATCTGGCAAATTTCTTTGGTACATCATTCCCTAGTTCAGCTGTTTATTCTTACCCTTATCTTTCTTTTCCCCTTTTCTCCAATGGTCCACCTTAACTACGTGCGTGTTGACGCTCCGCAAACAAAATTCCTGGATACGTGCATGTACACCTGATCCACTTACGACTGTGATGCACGCACGTAAGCTTTCGGTCTTGCAGGATGAAGTCGTCGTATGGAGAAAATAATGGAACACACTTTCTACCGACACCTCTCTCGCCAAAGGAAAGAGAGAGAGAGAGAGAGAGAGAGAGAGAGAGGAGAGAGAGAGAGAGAGAGAGGAGAGAGAGAGAGTAAACCGCCAGAGAGTGGAGAAATGAAACAGGCTGATCGTATCTGCAGGGAAGCGCTCCACACGCTCCAAAACTCCCCCCCCCCCCTTTTTTTACCCTCAACGAAAACTCCATCACTCCAACCACAATCGGCAAGACATGCAGATATCGCATCCCGCGGCCCGCCCGTGGAAAACGCGATTACTTCGCCTCCGCGGGAGATGTTCACCGAGAGATGGCGGCAGTCGCGCTTATAAAGTGTCCAAATTTACCCCGGCTTCCCACGCGTCGTTTTCACTTATGCTCGGTTGCACCATCGTGGTTAGAAACTCGATCCGAGATTGGATCTAAGATCGATACAGAAAACTGTTGCACCATTCGAGCTCAGGGCTGGACTGGAGATCGAGATGAAGTTCATTTCGAACCGAGATCAGCAGCCATCGTTGACAATTGTAGTTTGAAAATACACCAATAGATAGAACTATACGTTCGATTGTTTTCTTGGGAAATTAAAACAACATTATACGCACTTGAATATTATTCAGTAAAATTCGTACAACAATAATTCATTTAAAACAAATAAAAAATCGCACATCTAATACTTTCTATAGTGAAAGATACTCCTACTTCCACGACGTCATATATTACGAACCAATAGCAAAATTTGTCTCATACTTAATTTCGATATATCACTTTGGAACATAGATCGACGAATCAGAGATCCAGAATCATGAAATTTCGTTGGTGCAACACTTTTACATTGGAAACAAGATCAAACTGGATCCTGGTACGGAACTAGGATCATTCGATCTCGGATCGGGGAAGATGTTGGTGCAACCAGGTATTAGCAGCCAGATAACTTCGTAAGCTCTCGGCAAGTCCTGACGAAACTTTTCTTCACTTCAAATGTTTTGCGAGTATTTGAGCTGCCTGCGAACAACAGTCGTACTATTTTTAATTTATTTACAATAACAAGAATTACAACCAGATAAAAAAATAACATGCTGAAAGTGAAATATAAATTTTGCTTATAAATTGACTGATTTGCGTCACCAGTTCGTATTTATTTATTCTCCCAGAGACATAGAGTATATTTTCAACACGGACTGTAACACATAAAATAAATGCTCTTTTTTTTTTTTTTTTTTTCTCGTCTTATTGTAACTAGATTCGTTTAAAGGAGGCCAACTATTAAGGGTGAACGGTTTGACTAGCCTGAGGTTATATGTATTTCGTTAACTAGCTCAGATTCTGACTGAATTACTTGAGGAGTTGGCACCCAGAGTGTTCATAGATGAGGCTGGGCCTTCTGGTTTGCCATGTCCTTTGGATTCCACAATAGGTTCTGCCAGTCCCCGTGATAAATATTCGGAAAGAGCATTAGACTGGAGTAGCCATTCAGACTTTGTGGACTGGCCATCCAGCAGACTGTCTGGTGTCAGTAGCAAGCAGAGGTAGCACAGTTGTATGCTGTGGAGGTGGCTGAATTGAAGCGTGAAAGAGATGTTAACAATATAGTTCAGTTAGTGTAAAAATGGTGTACAAAATAATGTTTTTTTAAATTGTATTGTGAGTTTGAAATTTGAAAAACTAATAATGCGAAATTGAAACTTATTGTGTTAGACATTCGTTTACTTAATAGATAGTGTGAAGTGTTACATGGTTACTGACTTTACCCATGCCCACCTCCACTTTTTAAGGTTACTTAATCAAAGTGACATAACCTAAGTTAACCTAACTTGAGCTAACCTAACCTAACCTAACCTAACCTGTATATAAAGACTACAGTACAGAGTTTAAAAGCGGAACCAATACTTTCCAAATTCATCAATTTTAAAGATAATCGATTCAAACTAAAAGTTTTCCACGTGACGTGGCACGTTAAGAAATATTGCCAACTTGTACGTTTAATACTAATTGTTTTTTTTAGTATTTAACAAATTTATGTTAAAAATTATAAATAAATAAACAAACCATTTTGTAAATTTCTTAAGGTCGTAATATTCTCTGAGAAAGTTGCGTTGAACATTTTATGTTCGAAACAGTTGTCTTTAAAATCAACGCATCGAAAAAAAATTTCTTTAACACTAATTCGCTGTTTTCATTACGCGACTGTATGCTCGGTAGGAACCGCCCTTAATTATTTTCTCATTAAAATGTAAAAAAAATTTTGTCCTGAAAAGTAGAAGAGTAGAAATAAACTGAAATAACGTGTTCAGATAATAACACTTGCCTTTTACGTTTCAAAGAGGTGCAAAAGCCGAATATTCATTATTCCATATCTGTCAAAAAAGTTTAAGTTTTAGAATGTATAAAAAATACGCTGTCAAAAACATAAGCATTTTGCTTCGCCACAGGCTTTTTTAAGTTAGTGAAATATTTTACTTTCTTCTGTGTAACCATTAACGCGTACAATATCGTCTTATACAGAATAAAATTTCTTCCTCTGTAAGCGCTCGTAACTGGAAAATTACAGCGGTTACAGTATATGCATGACAGTGAACCTCTAGGCTGGTTGACAATTTGGTACACTTGTTAATGAAATTCTGTTTTTGGCGTTCCTGTCAAATATAGATATATAACATCGCGTAATTTTTGGAGCAAAATATACTTGCCTCATTGATATCAAAGTTTTTTTTAAATATTAATTTATAGCCTGTTTCCTTGAAAGATCAGAAAAATTAATAATTAAATAATAAGTTACTGAACAACGAGTAGTTATATTTGCGTCGATGCAGAGCTTGAAAGTATCATTTCTCACACTTAGGTTTTTGTTTCAAGTTGGTTCTCCAAAGTTGTCTTTTAAACACCGAATTTCGTTAATATGTGTTTCCCTACACCAAATTCTCAAACAGGCAACAGTCTTAAGATTGTGCAAAATCACCTCACGAAATATTCCTTTCCGTGAATTGCAGACACAGGCACGTAATTTTTTTTTTCTAGAATTTTGTTAGGGACTCCATACATTGGATTTGTATTTCACTGTTAGAGAAGTAACAATGGCTGTCCTACGGGATGCGCAACACATCCAGAAGAAGAAAAAAAAACCTTAATAAAGAGTATTTGATTATATAGCATTCGTTTGGTCGTGAGTTGAATATTTCAGGATGAAATTTATACATTTGAACGTATTTATTTGTAAAATTTGAAATGTTTTAACAATAAAATGTTAAGCGCGAGTGCTCGAGAGAAAAGCATATTTTTGTAAAGACGATTGCGTTGTGGGAAGGCGGGATTAACTAGTTTGGAAGGGAAGGGCATCATACATGTTCTTGCACATGGCGTCGGTTTTGCTAGAGACGGCGCTGTGATTAGCTCATTTTTAAAATATTTCAACCTGATCTTTTAATACAGTTTGTCTATTCTTTTGTAACAATACTGTATACAATTTAATTTGTAACAGTAATTTGAAACCTTATAATATTTTTGTTTCCTGTATGCATTTTTTCTTCACTTTTGATTATAATGGTGTTGTTTTTAGTACTCTTATGACGTCAGCAAGATATTACTCATGCTCTCGATATTTAGTATTTGCTGTAGGCGCATGTCAGTGTTTATCGCATTTTGTCCATCTTTGGTCTGTAATATTTGTAACTGTAGTTGACTACATAACGTAGCCATAAACAACAGCCATAGGTCTAGTGTGCCTGTCATGCTCTTTTCGCTTTTGTTTATATTTTCAAATGATATTTTTCATGATTTCCAGCCCCTTGCCTATATTAGATACTACGAAATATCGAATATCAAAATAGTCTTATTCATAACTTTACAGGAATGCAAGAGTTAGATTTAACATGTATAACTGTTCTAGTGTATACTCGTAGATATAGTCCATTCCCCATTGGAAGCAACTTTCTCGGAGCCCTGCTAAATATCTACTTGCACGCCCGTTTCGTATCCTCCCGCCAAAGGTAAACAAACATTGCCATGTGACTGGCATGTAGCATCTGTCAAAATTAATGTTTACATTCCATTGTGTGTGTACATATGTTCGTATACTTTCGCTACACCTAAAGATAAACATCGAAATGTGACTTCTACTTTTATACCTGTCAAATGTGTTGTTTACTGTTTACAGATTTTCAAAGAATTCTGTCATATTCCAAAAACCATTCCGTACGAACATTCACAGTTTAGGCCTCTATAAAATTATTTAGATCAACTTTATGACGTTTTAAAAATGCCTGAATTGGCGACAGTACTAATGGATATTTTACATTAACATATTTATTTTCCACAACATAGCTCAATACATGTAATGTACGTTAATATTTTGCCGCGACTGTGTTTGACACTGTTACAACTGCGAGGTAAAGGGCTGTACTAAGTGTAATTATCCTTTTGTTATTGATATGTGATGGGTCATTTCTCTAAAAGGACGGCCTCAGTTGGAATAATATTTAAAACGAAGGAACAACCAGTCAAACGAAAAAGGCACATTAAATTCAAGCACGCAACTTGCGTTGCTCATTTTTGTCATACAAACTTAAAAGATAGCGGTGAACATGCAAGCAAATAAGCCTACGGTAACTTATATTCCGAGCATATTTATATGTATTGCTACTTACTGTTTATTAGGTTTATTGAAATTTATCGGATTGAGTTAAGTATTTTTATTCTGGGATTGTCGCAAATTACGTTACACGACTGTGTTTCAAACCCCTTAGGGCAAAGGTACAACGTTGTGATAAATAAACAGACGTGGATGTAAATAAAGAACTTCGTCATAAAAACAGCTCACATTTAAAACGTATAAATAATGCTAATCAAATATTTGAAATCACGTACACACATGGCCAGCGTATCGACCACGATGCACAAAGACACGCAATTTTGGAGACGCAATAATTAACGAAACACACGTCACAGTATATTTATTACTGCGTAGGAACACAGATTTATTACAGCATCGTAACTAGCCTAGGTAGGTTTAAAAAACACGACATCTACAAACGTGATGTGGTAATTTGAAGTATTTTTCGGAGTAAGAATAATTTACATTTCGTTTGGCAAAAAGCAACACTCCATATCATGGGTCGCCACGTTTGCAACTTCACTTGGTAACTGCCCCGCCACCATATCTAAATATATTAAATTAAGTGTTAAAACATTCAAATCTCTTGTCAGTTGTAAATTACAAAATTAAAAATCATTGTTTTGCTGTAATAAGTGTGAAATGTGCAACAATTGAAAACATTTATAATTTCGTTGCTTACTAGCAAAGTGAAATTTCCCGAGTTTGAAAGAGACGAAGAAAGAGAGATAAAGCAACAAGTCTCGCCCAGCAGACAGTTTTTGAGATGCTTTCTCGCTCGATAAAACAACACCGTACCATTACGGCCTACTCACGATATTTTCCGCTGTTATTATAAATTGCAAAAATTATATATGTTGCCTAAAATTTAAATATTTAAATAGGCACCGGTTAATTTATAAATAATATTTTAAAAAACTAAGTTAAAATCATATTTTTACTGTGAACTATTTCTCACTGGTCGTTGCCAACATGTCGCTGTTCTCGCTGTTGTTAATTCGTATTTAAAAGAAATAAACAAGTCTAAAACAGAACGTCCAAAATGAAAGGTGCATTGAATTCATTGACGATGATAGTGTGTTAAAGGCTGTTCACGATAAAGTGAGCACTTTTGAAATCAACCTTAGGTAAAAGTCACTGCCCTGCCTGCATATACTTTAACGGACGCACTGAGTGACATGTGTCCGGTTAAGTTGGTAACGATGGATTGAATTTTAGTTCTATATCTTAAAGTCGAATAAAAAGGTTCGGTAACTATTCTGATACTACAGATTTTCTTTTGCTTCTACTTTTTTTTTATTCATTGAAGTATAAAAATTACCATATTTGTAAAATATTTACTTTTCTAATAATTTCACAGTTTCACATGGCCGAAGCATGAATAAAGTAATGAGGCCACGGCAATGTTAATTTTATATAAGGCGGAAGAATACGCATCAGCGAATGTGAGATCACATGGCAAAAGAGAACTCAGCATGGCAAACTGTAAAGTAAGTAAATCACGGCGAACACAACGATGAAACACGTGAAAAGTGTTAGAAATTTATTCGCCCCGTTTGAAGACATAGACGAAAAGGGAAATCCGAGTGGTGAGTTGCGTGGGAAGGATTTCCTATTAATTCCAAGGTATGTATTTACCATCTTTTTCTCCTTTTTTTTTTTTTTTTACCCCGCCCCTGCTCCTTTCAGGGCCATTTTGCTTGCCTTGAAACCTCTCACCCTCCGCTTTACCAGACCAACCCTATTTCAGAATCTCCATTTTCCTTTAAACTAATAATTCCTCCCTCATTCATTTACTGCCCTTCCCCTTTCTCATCTGGCATGGACTTCACCACGAACGCTCGACGTAGCCACAAGGGTTCCCATTAAAAACTTGAGGGGTGGGGAGGGGTGGTCGGGGGAGGGAGAGAGAATGAAATGGGAAGACTTTTCCTGAAATAAATTCTCCTCTCTTTTCTTTCTCAGGAGTCGTTATATCCACATTCTCTGTCACAACATCGTGTACCACTAGGTGCATATGCCGTCGTGGTAATCTCGATTTTTCATAAAAAGAAATATGATAACTATTTTCTCCTTTACCTTTTGTTTTTCTTGTCGATTATATTTTACTGTAGTTATAATTTAATTTAGAGTTATATTAACAGGAAATTAATTTTGCTCACTTAAATGACTGGTTTGCTAACAAGCTCATAATAATAGCGAATAATTTGATACTTGTAGTTTTTTTAATGTGTAGACGAATTATAAAACTTGGTTTATGAGACAAGGAGTAAAGATTAAAATATTAAGAAAGTGGAAAGTCAGATCAAAACAAAGTGAGTAAATTTAAGGAGTTAACTTCCATAGCAGATGGAGAGGTGCGAAAACGTAATTTAGTACGAACTGGAGTAGGACATCTTTTGCGAATACGCTCCAAGACTTATTTCTGAACAAACTGATATTAATACGATGAAAAAAAAAAATCATATCGGGAAAATCGAAGGTACTTCTATTAATGCAAGTTTGCACTCTGGATGGGTTTCACATGTGCAACTAGAGGTGCGTGAAAAATTGTTGTAAATATAAATTTACAGATTTGAATCAACTCCTCACTTCCCCATATTTTCTTCGGGACAAAAGTTATTTTTTTTTTCAGTGATTACGCGCTGTCTTTTCTATTTATCGTTATTATGTGTTTATAGAAAACATACCAAACGCTATTCGTTTTACTGACTCATATGGAGTCACTCGTGCGTAAGCGTTATCGAAAGGAGTCGTGGTGGGAAGTATAGCATTTTCTATATATTTTTATTTTCAACACACACATATGTATTGCAGCAAAACATATCGAGATTTAAGTAAAAAAAAAAAAAAAAAGTGAATTGAATTTGATAGATAAAGTAATAAGAATTACCGGAGTTTGAAATTTGTGAACGTAACAAAATTACATGGGAAATTTGTTTTACTCGTAATTTGATTTTGGACTTTAATATCGAATTCCCATTTGAAACGGCCAGAAGTCGAATGCCAATCGCAGGAGAGTCAAAGATTCAGGGTTCAAAGAAAATTGCTTTACGCCATTATTTCTGGATCTAAGAAACACGACAGATGAAATAAAACCTTTTTGTTAAATAATAAAAAAAAAAAGTTATCTGGCACAAAATTTAAATTTAAAATTTTATCAATACGCTAAAAAATAGTGCTGGTTATTTTCCAAATGATTCTTCACATTTATGAAATTGCTGTTGATATAATCTTATCAACATCTTAAATATTACCAAAACAAAAAAAAATGGACACCCGCACGTTAAGGCGATCACGAAATGTTACTGGGTCTTCCCGGGCGGGTTAAAAATTTTAACTTCGTACCTTCAAAATCTTTAAATATTCTAGTTCACCCCCGTCCGGATACATTTTTGGGTTTATTATAAACATCAGTAGATTTTCTGTGAGTTGACCCTACTCTACACCACGTCAAAGTTACGGTGGTAGATGACAAAGGCATTAGTGTACGAAAATATACACATTTTATAATAACGAAGTTCCGTGGAGTACCCAGGCAAGAGAAATAGACACTCGTCATGCACTAGTACTGTTTTTTAATTATTTGATGGAAAAAACGGGACGTAATTCTTAAATGTGATTAAGCTGAAACAAAAGGATATTACGGAGGATTGAGGCACAAAGTAAATGTTTTACTTCTTCAAATTTCACACTAATGTCCAGTCTTTGTTAATGCCCATCATCGTTATCGTGCAGCATGCAATTCAGGAAGTGCGAAAACTATACTTCCCTTCCCTTTTTTAAAAATACCGCAATTATAGAATTTTAAGGCGTTCGTAAATTGCCGAGTGAACCAAGAGCTATCGAATTGATTTTGTCATACCGTCGATTTAGTCCAGTAACTCTTAACAGGATTATTTTATGAAAATGGTTATGACACTACTCGTCACAAATGTTCTGGAATGCAGATCACTCAGGAACAAGGAGACGAACGAACGTGAAGACCTACAAACTGTCGCAACAGTTTCGTCGTAAAATATAAGCACTGAAAATACATTTATAACTAATGATTTAATATGATTCGTAAGGGCTAATATTATTCTCTTAAGGATGGAAAACTACTCCAAAAAATATGGGGTAAAATTATGAA
The DNA here is from genome assembly GCA_029891345.1 of Dryococelus australis. Lineage (NCBI taxonomy): Eukaryota > Metazoa > Arthropoda > Insecta > Phasmatodea > Phasmatidae > Dryococelus > Dryococelus australis. Next base: position 56,044,402 of record CM056995.1, read on the forward strand.
AAGTACGTATTTAGATGGAAAACTGAGCATCTAATGTATTAATACATGCAGCAAACAAAAAACTGTTGCAGTATTATGCTATTTAATACGTATTTTGCATATAAATTTCGAACTGAAAAACATAGTTGGTCTTTTTATCAATGGATTATGATCAATATGTAAGAAATAATGGAAAATGGCGCCTTGCTTTTCATTTCGTAAACTGCTTTAATTTCGTAAACAATGCTTTTTTTTTTTTTTTTTTCTTTGTATCCACAAATTTCCGAACGTTTGAAACGCCTGAAGGTATGCAACACTTGGTACATGGGAGGTACGAGGGTGTTGTGAAACAGGCGTACACGTAATACAGGCCGACACTGCCCTGCGTGTTGACCATTTGCAGTCGTTGCGTGTAAGGAATCGTATATATGTTTCAATCAATTTTACAGTGCCAATTTATTTACTCATGTACGGTGTTCATTAGGTCCATTGCATATTCATTTTTGTAGAAGAAAACATAAGTACTACATATAACTTAACATAAATATAACATAACATCTTTAAAACATATATAATAAAACAATTACTATACCCTATGGACTGCAAATGATCAATTGTAACTTCTTATCTGTAAAAATCCCAGTTTGTCAATTTAGAATTTAACATGTGCAACTCTGTTTTAAGCCATAAGTTAAATTTTTTAAACACTGCTTGCCGTAACAACACAACTCTCATTATGATAGTGATTGTAAATTCACTTACTTTATGTTTCCTATTTGACAAACTGGTGAAATTCACAATCAAGTAATGTCATGGAGCGGTATAAATTACCGCAAATACCTGCTGATCCGTCGATGTTGAGTTCTTCGAATAATCTTCACTAGCTAAGTTTCCTTTCAAAGTTTACTGAAACAAAACCAAAGTGTGTTAACAGAAATGCTAAGTGATAGGTTTAACAATTTTATTTTATTGGAACGAATCAATTTTCAGCTTCCTCATTTAAAACAATTTCGAGCATTGAATTGCTGAACACACAGGAACCAGCGAGAAAAATTACTGTCAAGAAGACAGGGGGAAATAATTCTTTAATTTCACCCTCCACAACAGAATAAATGGTGAGCAATTAAAATGTGCAGTGGCTTGATTAAATTGGAGCACACATTTTATTTTTCTTCGCTTGCAGACTTCCCTCGAAACCCACGTTGCTGTTGCGAGGCAGAGAGTTAAGGAAGGGATGGTTCGTTAAGTTAAAAATAAAAGAGAGATAGAGAAGTATAAATGCAAGAAGGCAGGGAGAAAAGTAAAGCTGGTAAGACGAAATGGAATGAAAAATAAAGAAATGACAAACCCAGAATACTGGGCCTTTTTCAGCTTCATTATTTTCTTTGCGTAATAAATTACCCTCTAGACATCTGAAAGACCGCAAAGGCAGTGTAGGAATTTTTGGGGGGGAGGGGGGGGGGGGGGGGGGAGATACGCCCAAGAAAAATATAATTTGATTTATGAAAATTTTATTTGAATAAAACAAATCGTTCGCGATATATTTTCTTGGTCAATGTCACTTCAATCAGACCAAGTCTTGTAATAAAAAGTTAATAGAAATCACTTGGAAAAATAAGGGAAATATGTATATTGTTCAGAATAAATATAAAGCAATATTGGTTTCAATAATTACTAAGAGCCAAATATGATTAAAATAAAAGTCTTTAATTTTGTATGTCTGCCTGGTACTACTTAATTAAATTTATTACTGACACTTGCTATGTTTTCATCAGTAGCTTATTTTCTGGGGCATATATCACGTTTTCATTAATGCTTTCGTTCCAAAATTTAGCTCTCGAGTACAGCATCCACTAGGATGCAGAAAAATTGACCTTATGTAACCCAATTTTCTGGGATGGGAAAAGTCAACTTAAGAGTTTAATAAAGCGTGTCTGGACACCACGTGTCAGTTAACGTTGCATTCTTGTTGATCTTTCAAACTAAAATTTCGAGCACAATTTACTTTGGCCTGTAAATGGGACTGTGATACATAGTTTAAACAAAAAGAAGCTGACATTGTCAGAAATCTACAATGTTAGGTATTACCGAGGAAATACAATGTTTCATTAATCTGTCGACCGATACAGTGTCTGAACATATGACTTAATTCAGTAACTTGTTGGGTGTGATTCTCGAAGATACGTTTCTTGAATTTTTTTTTTTTTTGCTGAGCAATATGTTGATACATCTTGAACTGTTGTTAACAGTATTTCACGGTAAACAGAGCATTTTTGAAAGCCATGCTTAACATCTATATTGCACATTGGGTTTTCTTCCACTATATGTGTAATTATCATTACAATGGGCATTATAATTTTATTCATGCTTCGATCAAGGAAACTGTCATATTATTAGAAAATTAGATATTTATATAATTGAGATAATTATTTTATTTAACTGCATTGAAACACAGAAATAGAAATAAATGATTTTATTATTCATAAGTGTTCACCTAACATTTTTAGTTTTACGTTAAGATGTGGAACTACTTTTCCCCCGTCATTACCAACTTTACTGGGCGAATACCAGTCACTGTGCCCGTTTAAATATATGCAGGCAGAAGCAATTGTATTTTTCAAACGTTGGTTTTAAAAGTGCTCAATTAACGAAGGGGAGCCTATAGTTATTATGAAGTATATCGACTCTTTGATCTTTTCGAAAATGTTAAGTTGTAATCAGCAATTTTCAAAAACTGTGTTTTATTTGCACATCCACGAATGTAGGGCCTGTGCTTACAATTAAATGTACCGCAAGCTCAAAAATTTGGTGTAAAATTGTAATATATAAATTTATTTAAACGTAGCAATTTCCTTGACCACGTTTATTTTTTCTATTTTGGAACTTCTATTTCAACTAGTATAATTTCTATTTATTTAATATCACCATGGGTGTCTAGCCAATCCCAATCATCATGCATCCATACTATTAAAACCCAGACGAGAGTTAAATGTAAAAATAAATACTGTTTTTTTTTCCACTAAAATAATTTACTTTACGTTACGGAATTTGTAGTACAAATAAATCGTGTAAACAATTTAAACGCTTTATCACACACCGTTTGAAACAGATAGTCATCGAAACTTTTCACCATGATATTAAATGTTTTTTTTTTAATAATACTAATTACATAATATAATAAGAGTTGGATTTCTGAATGCGCCAAGTAAAATTTGTGACAATATTCAGTTATGGGTAGCTAGAAATTAACTGTAAAAAAACCTTCTGAAACCAAGATTTTTATTTATAAATGAACTAAAAAGATGAAAATAATCATAGGAGTAGCTAAAGAATTTGTAGAACTTGTAAGGCGTGGTCGAACAGCCGTAATAAATTTTACTACAAATTAATATTTTATAAATTTATATTTAGTGTATGAAAGCTTGGCGCGAATAGTTAAGAGCCTTACGGAAGATATGTGCTTACTACGCTTACGCAAATGAGGTATACGATTGCACCAAGCTTTAGTTTTTATGTACCAAATGCAAACTGATACAAAAATATTAATTTGTAGTAAAATTTATTGCGACCGTTCGACCACGTCTTACAAGTTCTACAAATTCTGTAATGACTCCAATAATTATTTTTATATTTTTAGTTCATTTCTAATAAAAGCTTGGTTTTAAAAGTTCTTTAAAGTAAATTTATTTTTCACTTTCTAGTCTCACCTATTTATTATACCTATATAGCTAAACTATTTATACAATCACAGACTCGTCCGCCATCGGTATCACTTGCTATCAGGCAAGTCTCAGTGTACTCTTTCCACGGGAATTGGAGCCGGCAAGCTGAATATTCATTATTCATCTTACACGTGTGTGTATGTCGCTGTGTTTGACATTTCAATATGAGTTCACGCAGATCGGAATCTTCAAATGGTATTCCACGTACACACACGCGGTTGATTATTTGACTCACTTCAGTGTTTCATAGTTTGAATGGTCTTTTACCCACACAACCATGTGTAAACGAGGACTTCCCCGGCACTGAAACTCTACACGCCACCAGCAATCGACAACTTGTCCACCAAATAGATCGTGATTGCTAGTGATTCGATAGGCGACGGACCGTACAGATACCTCTCAGACACCTTCCGTACATACAAACAAGTAACGCTAAGTAAAAGCTTGAAAAAACGTATGTGTCACGACCAATTTCATCCTTAAAAGCGCAGAGTTCAAAGGCAACTCCAAATAGTTCTAACGATAGGTCAAAGATGACGCTAGAGCCGTGTTCGAATTAGCTAGCTAAGGGCCCTTACCTGGCTTCGTACCCTTGAAATGAGCATCCCGGATGTGACGTCACATTGTCGCTGTCGGAATTCATAACAACGGCACATTATACGCTCTAGAATGTCCCCTTCAGTCGAGGGCAAGAGCAATTTGCACATATCGAGCCTAGATAGTTTTCCGATGTGCAACTGTTTGAATTATTACATTTGTTGTCTTTAGTTTGTGTTTGCAACTCCGCACGGCCGCGGAAAACATTTGCACGCGATATAAAGACAAATGAAACTCGCATAGAGTGAAACTCGACATAGTAAAACTCAAGATGGAAACGAACAAAGGCAGTAGAATAATTTGGATGAGTCTGTGAGAAGGGAATGAGAGTCAGGCGCCAAGTGCTGTTCATGCTCTGTGATTGCGGTCGTCCAGCGGCCATTTTATTTCAAAATTTTCCCTTTACGCCTCAAAATTTCCCATTTTCTTTCAAATTTCCATTTATCCCTCAAAAAGCACCGATTCCCTCATTTTCAAAAACGATCCCCTTATTTGCAAAAACAATCCATTGGTTGGGTTTGTCGGGATCGTTTTTCACCTACGACCTTGCTCTTTTACCTTGATCTTGGATGACCTTAAAGCCTAAAAAATAAAAAATAAAAAATAAATCGAATAAATCGAAAAAAATATTACAATCGGGGAAAAACTTCATTTATGACTCCGACCACCATGTTGGATGACAGTGACCTTGCCCCAATGACCTTAAAAACAAAAAGTCGAGAGAAATGGAAAAAATCGAGTAAATTCATAAAAGCCGGTGAGCGCATTATTTTATTCATTACGACAGCCTTCTTAGGTCCAGGTAACATTGGTCTTGGTCCTTGACCTCGACCCTATGCCTTCAATGACCTTGAACCCAAAAATTCCAAATAGTCAAGAAATTTAAAAAAAACCGACGTAAAAATTACACTGACATAACAGTAGTAGTGGTGTGTTCGTCCTAGATACAAAGGGATGCCGCCTTGGATTAACCGCATTAACAATTTGATATCAAATTTATCGGATTAATTATTAATTCAATGTTACACCGATCAAAATTTTTAATCCGATTTAATCAGATTGTTTGATTAAAGAAATTTGATCAAAGTTTTTGCATCAAGCTTCTTTGATAAAATTTCTCTCGATGGAATATTTTTTGTGTATAGTTTTGTGCTAAGGCACTTTATTAATCTTTTCGTATGGTTTTTGGGGTGGAGAGCCGCTCTGGTAGATGTTGAGCTCTGAGCTCTGTCGTGATACTGAGGTAGTCGTGTGTTGGGAAAGGGGAGCGATGTTCACCTTCTGAGCTCTGGCGTGGTATTGAGGTGTAATGTGCTGGGAAAGGGGTATTTATGTATTGTGTAATATACATTTTTGGAGAGCCGCTCTGATAGATGTTGCCCCTCTGAGCTCTGTCCTTGTACTGAGGTGGGGCTGTGTTGGGGAAGGGATATATGTATACGTATTGTGTAATATCTTAATTTTTAGAGAATTTAATCTGACAAGCGATTGAGAGACGTGCAGCGCGATCGGCAGGTAATGGCTGAGTTCGAAAAGGTGTATTTAATGAAATTATTATGTAATGAAAATCAATTAAACGAACAGAGAGATTGATACGTCTACAAGATGATTTTACTAACCCGTTAAAATTGTAGCAATATAATTTACCACAGACTAAACAAACACAACTATGTGAATTAAATTGGAGTTCCAACTACAACGAAGGCAAAATGTCCCTAGCAATATATAAATAGCATTACTTTAATTAAACATCACAATAAAAACGGATTTGAAAACACGTAGGAAACTGTGCAAGTATCTCTTCCAAAACACGTCTGTGGGTTAGTGGAGCAATGCCTTGAAATTATGCGAAAAACTCGGAAATGAACGAAAAGACTTGAATACGATTTACGTGACAAATGGGTAAAAATTTTGCTTACGACACATGTACCAATTTATAAATTAAGCTATTTGAATTTAAAAAAACATGCAATGAAATCGTAAAAGCAGTAGAAATACGTCTGAATGGATGCGAGGTCAGTGAATGAATGTCTTATAAGCTGTGTGTGTCGGGAGCATCACTAGAGATATGGAGTGCGGTTGGCACTTGTCAGGCAACTGAGCTGAAATAATGGGAAAGAGAGCTGAATAAAAAACGACTGTTTCAAAAAAAAGGTAATGTGACCCATGAGACAAATTGTAATACGACAAAACTATAAGGAATGGAGTTGAAAATAAATAAATAAACACATATATTTATCAAAAACAGAATGAACAACTTCCTGGTCTGATAAAAAAAAGATAAATTAAAGATGGAATAAACCACACGTTCCAAATACGGAAACTTACTAACAAACTGATTGAATACACTACATCCTAAAATAGACAATTAAACGATTTACACACTACTCATAAGCATCCTGAATTATATATAGAAAATTAAACAATGGACAAATAAATATTTCATAATAGGATAAACAAATTAGTATTGAGAAAGAACTTACCCCAATGCAGTGTTTTAAATTATTATTATTAATACACAATTTCACTATTGTAAGAAGAAAAAGAAGAATTAATTTCAACACAATTTCTGTCGAAGTGTAGGGGGACTTAATCCTACAACAGTTTATAGAAACGTAGTATACTTTTAATAAATCCACAAACTTCCTCGAAGAAAAATTATTTAAAATAACGGACGCACTACATCTGTCCGAGCAATTATTTAAAACACACCAATTTAGGTAATTCACATTAAAAAATTCTTTACTGAATGACGCACAGGTTATTAAAAAATAATAATAACAGACGTTCGCCAACTTCAAAATGATGGAAATGATGTGTAGACTATAACCTATTGCAATAAAAGTTTAGGGAATCTTGAACATAAAACGGTTAAACATTTATAAAATAACGCATTCACTATATTGGCATAAGACACGAATAAATTTTCCCGATAAGTTAAACATTATAAAAATTATTACATGAAAAGATAGCTGAAGCCCGGATAAAAGTAATAATCTATTGAAACGATTAACGAGAGGTGAAGCCCTGCTACTCGGGCCGGCAAATCGGCTACCCTTGGTCATAGTCCTTGTCTCTGCTAAACGACACAGCGACCAGTGATATCGGAAGAGGTGGTTCAGAGGAGAGAGTGATGTATCGATGGCAATGCTTGTCGTAAAACTAAAGATGGTGTCAGCCTGTGAGAAGTGGTACGACACTCCTGCCTGCACCACCTCCCCCTCCGTTCCTCCAACACCTTGGTCCAGAATGTGTTGTCCGAGATGAGAGTTCCTGTCCACCACTATTGATCCAATTCCCCAGTCGCAGGACCTGTTTAGCTTTACATTCTCCCATTACCCTCTATCCCACAAGTTGCTAGCCCAGAGCACGTATTTTCCCTTCCTGCAGTCCCTTGTCCAGTTCAAGAGCTGTCCAAATGTTTTCCTACCCTCGAGCAGCGAATTTTGAACTCTCCCAAAGGCATTAACCTGCTTGCAAAGTTCCCCACCCCCCTTCCCAATGCTCTACAAATTTCCACATATGCCTGCCCATTGACTTGTTCAGATGGGGAGGTTTCTCCTAATAAAGGGCGAAAGAGATGCCTTACTTCCAGCAAAATAAGATTTGCTACTCAAGTCCCGGTGATAATATTTTATTCCTTATACTAGGAATGATATCTTACCGGATATTTTAAACCCCAAATTAAATTCCAAGAAATGTTATATTTTAATCAAAGAAATGAATTTTTCAATCCAATAATTTTAGGTCAAGGTCAGAAATGCCCTAAATGTCTTTAAGATGTAATATTCCACAAAATTTTATCCCAATTCCAAGAAATGTAACGTTAAAAGTAAATAAAGAACACGAGATACAAATATGAACTTGAATTACAAATAAAATGCAAATTTTAATGTTTAAACATGGCGAATTGAATTTCAAATAATAACACCTAAACTCGAATTTCCAATTAAAGCAATCAATCACAAATACCGAAAGAATTACAAATAAAACACATAACGACCCACCCAGACTGTCTTACAAATATGAATCTATCATAGATACCAATTGAATTATTTATAACATGTAACAAAATATCATCTAAATGAGAATTACATCACAACTAAGAGCTATCAAAAGCAATGAATCACAATCACAAATAATATGAATTAATGTAAGGGTTTGTCGCTCAAATGTTAATCCAATTAAATGATAATCCAATTAAAAAGCAGGTGGATTGCACAACCAAACACCATTGGCATCAATAGGTTTATTAAATATAATAACACAAAATATTATTTAAAATATTTTTATTTAATATAATAATTTTACAAACATTGTACTTACAATTTTTTAAGATCTTTATTCTTGACCCACGACTCATGTGCTTTTGAGGAGCCCCTCTTATTAACCAAGGACATTCCTTTTTTTCCTTTTAATAAAATTGTCAATAAAATATTACATTTAAGGAACTAACTTTTTGCAATTCGTGTTCATAAAATCCACCTTTTAAAGGCTCTCCATCATAGTTTCGATGTAATACTCTCTGAGAAATGATTGTCTGAAATAACTTGAAATATTTCATAAGACCAATTAACCATAAATTTTTCTCAAAGATTCCTCTCTGTTTCGAGATTCGTATATATTTACCCACTTTGAACTTTTGCTTTCTCTGATCGGATATTTTCACATTATTATAAATGGTTTTCATCAAACTATTATTCATAAATTCTTTGGGCACTATATTGATAATTCTATGATATATGGAATTATATAATTTAAGTATTTCAGGTCAAACATCCACAAAATTGTAAGTCCCTTTTGACATGAAATAGTGATATATTAACTGCTTAATCGATTTGTTGCATTGTTCTACAACACTGGTTTTAAATTCTGAATATGTTGCATAGTGATTAATACCATAATCCGTCATTAGTTTCCAGAATGGTGTAGAAAAAATTCGGTTCCTGTGTCGGTTTGGAGCGAATTTGGGATTCTGTCTTTCGAAATGGTTTTCATTGCATCACTAACATGTTTCACAGTTTTGTTTTTTAAAGGTACAGCCCAACCATATTTAATAAACATATATTACAGTTAAAATATATTTGTATCCCTTATTGAATTTTGAAATCAATGTTTTTTCACACAAATTGGGTTGTAAAAGATAATATAACCCCTTAGTAATAACTCTTCTTCTAGGATATGTTATCCTGGCTGGAGTATGAAGTTCTTGAGAAATATTATTAAAATTTATTGGCAATATTACTGTCTTCTTTAAGCTCTTCAATAATATAAACAATTTTGTCTGTATGTGAATTATTACCAGGTTCTCTCGAAGCAATGAGAAGTTTTAATCTATCGACCAATTCATTAGGGTTGTTCCAGTATACAAGAGAATACCAGTCGCCAATTTTATCTTTACATATTCCACTTCAGACAATACCTCCTAATAAATGTAGTTTCGGATGATTTTCATCTCCTAAATGGTTCTTTATATTTCTCCACATCGGTGTTGGAATATCCATTTGGAAAATGTTTAAATAATTATTCAAACAAAACTTCACTCACATCAGTTATGTAGTCGCCTATTTAAATTATATTGCCAGACAAAAATGTAATTACCAAATCTCCCAGAAAACATGTTTCCATTTCGATATACAACAAAAGTTGTATTGTGCATAGGTGAAGCATGTTTTAAAACTAAATAATGACATGTTAAATGAGAAAGGTTTTGGTTATTATTTTTCTTGAAAGTTTCTTCCAATTTAATTTCCAAAGGAATTTCATTGAATGTATTCAACAAAGAATGTAATACATCTATTCTACTCCTAACAGGATTAAATATTTCTTTGTTTAAAATATCCTGTTCCATACAAGCTCTTTTGGCTTGTAAATATTTCTACTTCACAGCAGATATAATGTTATGTAATTCCTAAGAAGAGGCAGATGTTAGATTATATTACATTAAATTCTAGCTATTTTTATATGAATAAAGTCGTTGCTTTTAGAACTGCTGCAGTAGGTCGACTAACTTCTACAAAAGATCGATTGGTTTGTGCTTTTTCAGTCTCATCGACTTTACTTAAAACAGCATTTGTGTATCTAAATCATTATATTTTCTCAGATCTGTTTGTGCAACTAAACCATATTTTTTATTAATCAATTCATCACTTATATATTTTGTTATTTCTTCCATTCATATTTCAAATTGTTTTCTAATACTAACGCTTATCACTTCATTAATTACAACTTTTGAATTATTTTGCATTTCTGCAAGTTGTGTTGTAAAGATTATGTTTGTCATATCATTAAAGTCCTTACAAAATCCATTTAAACAGTCTTCTATTCTAAGTTCATTACTCTGTAAATATTTCTAATATTGGTTAAAAGGTTTGCAATTACACTTGTGTTTTTATAAAAAAATTTCATTCCCATCAACTAACTTTATTAATTTCTCTTGAATATCAGTCGATTGCGATTTAAATACATTTAGTGCAATGGTGTTTAAGTCTTCCAGACAATGTATATTTGCCGCATTAGTATCTTTCAAAGCCATACCGATATTAGTAATAATTGTCCATTCAAATCACAATTATCATTGCGATTTTTGTTAAAGAACTATTGTAATGATTGTATTTTATACTGAAATGTCCAAACTTTGAAATACTCATTATTCTTGCTTAGGAAGTAAAAAACTGTCAAATCCAGACCTACATCTGCCTTCATGTAGGAGAAGTGTTGGTATAATCATCAGAAAATTGTATTTGTTTTTCCAACAGTAAAAACACATATCTTTAAACTTTGTAAATGTATTATTTCCTAAAACATGGTCATTGTAAATATGTCGCATGTTTATATTATCCATTTTAAACACAAATATTATGTTTCATTATCCCATAAATTATGTTTTTGAATACATGTGTAACTTTGTGATAGATAAAATCAATCAACATTTGAATGTCATCCAAAACTAAAAAATTGCTGTATTTCACACTGTGGGTCGCACCAAACACCATCAAAAATAAATACGGAATTGGGTAATGCTTAATTCAGAGGCACAATATCTTCTTTATTTGTAAAAGGGAAATATCGCATTCCTTCAATTAGTGGTAAAATACTCACTTATTGTTGACATTTCTCTTGTTGTATTGGTTTAGAAAATACATATACATTTTCAAATTTAAGCCCATTTGGATATTCCAACATTGACATAATAACACAATTTTCCAAATCTGCTTATACAGTATATATTTGATGGTAAAACAATGGCATGTTTCTGTTCTATTATGTTTTCTTTTGTATTTACAATCACCAGAAGATGTACATTTTGTTTTATAACCTTCATTTATATAGTATTATGTAATGTATCATGCTACTATAAATGTGGGTCTATTTATAGGCTTGTGTTGAGTTGAAATTAATGGCTTGTTCTAAATGTATCAAAATATGATGTGAAGTACTGAATACATTAGTTAATAAATTACCATTTGAGTTGCATTTACCAAAATACAATTATTGTGGTCAAGGTACTAAACTTGCAAAACATCTGGTGTAGAACAATCAAGGAATAAAGTCCCTGGATAATGCTTGTATAGAACACAGTATAGTTTATGATGGAACAAACAATTTGAAAGAAAGACATATAGTGGATATAATTCCAGCCGATAAAGCAACAAAAATAAGGAAGCATCCATCTACATCTACAGTGGAAAAGGTAAGAGCTTGGGTCGCTGACAATGTCATGTGTGCAAAGATTTGAAAAGGTATAGTTTAAAATGTAAAACCAGACAAAAACAAAGAAAGGAGGAGTAATTCATATTCTTATTTGCAGTATTAACAGCTCTTGGTTCAATCCTCGGAGGAGTTTCAACTATCAGTAGAGCAGTTAAAACAAAGGGAAAATGAATGTATTCGAATCCCAATAAAGTTGGACAAGGACATGAAAATTCAAAAGTGGAAAAAATGCAGTGTGTCCTAAATAGTCTTCCAAAACATTTATTAACAAACAAAGATATTAATGTATTTGTAAAAGAAATGGATATTCCTTATTTCCAAGGTGTGTATATAAGAGACGATTTACCAAAGAAACAAAATCTCTCTGAATATATGATTGATAATTTAGATTCTAAACCAAATGAAGGTACACATTGGGTAGAATTAATTAAAAATGTATAAATCAATAATTATACTATGGCAGTTTTGATGATTTACACCCTCCAATTGTATTATGTAATTATTAAAAAAAAACACAAAATTAAGGTACAATTACAAAATGCTAAAGTTACCAAATACAATCAATTGTCGACATATATGTCTATTTTTGTCTATAAATAGGACATATAAGTAAGTGCACTATTAAACACATTAGTAATATGGTAATAATGGTCATATTATGTGGTAAATCATCGAAATTCCATGCGGTATATTTCCCTGTGTTGGAGTTAGATGGAGAATGGCAAATAAGTTTAATCGAATTCGTAACTTACAACAGCATACCAAAATTGATATGCACAACCAATCATTTATGGTTAACAATTGTGAAGAAAACCTACAAGATTGTGATACCAATAGTATATTAGGAGTGGGGTGTCTTAGAAACATTCATTTAAGTGGCATTACCTAAAGATGTGCATTTACAATCATGTGGAAATCCAAATAAGTTAACTAGTGCAATGCACAGTAACATCGATATCGATTTTTGGAAGACTATTCAATTGAAAATATGTTAGGTTATGGCGACTGTATCCTGCTAATGAATAACATAAATCATCCAAACAGGTTAATATATTGTTGGTAAATATATGTTGCATAAATGTTAATATTGTAGGCAGTTAATAGTTTAATGGGAAACCAACAAATACACTATATGAATTCACGTGTGTGTGGTGGTTCCAAGATATAAATTAATTGAAAACAGAATACATTGATATATCTTTGAGTAATAGTGAATAATGTTAATGTAATAGTTGTTACAATTGTCGATCAAGATGGTAAACTTTTTAATTTTAGATACAAAGAATTTACCATCCATTTAAAAATACCCAATACGGACGTAAAGTAGGCAGTTCGTTTAATAAGTATGTCACTAAGGAACATATTTCGAATAAAGGAAGTATCAAAAGATGCAAATACAAGCATAAACCACTTACTTCAAATAAGTTACCCGTGAAGTTAACACACGGCAACAAATTGTTTAAAAAAAATTGTGAGATATTGTTATTCGAAATGGAAGACATAATTAATGTTCAAGAACCAATCATCAGTAATGAAGACGCAATAACAAATGCTGAAATATATGTGTATGAACTGTTCCGAGTTGGTCCGTATACAGTTCCATCGGAAATAACAATTTCAATACAAAATCACGATATTTACACATTACCATCAAAATCAAGTTTAAGGTTTAGAGGAACAATGAAAAAAACAGTCGATGCAAGCAATCCAGAAACTACAAAAATAGTAAGGATCGGAACATTTCATTTAATCGATAGAATTTCATGTTTGCTAAATGTTGTGGAAATAGAGCAGACAAGAGATGTTGGAGTTACTTCCACAATAAAAAACTATCTCTAGCAAACTGTAAACAATATTTATACAGGGCTGATGGCTGGGTGGAGCAATGTTAGTGATTATTCACTAAGAATAAATACAGGCAGAAAATATAAAGTTGTTATACCATTAAATATGGTTTTGGGTTTCACTGAAGACTATAAACATGTTATTTTAAATGCTAAACAAGAATTAATTATTCTATTTGCTAACATGCATATGATCACCATATATGATACAGCTACTAATGAGGAAGGTGTAGTATTTGAATTAAACAGTGTTGAGTGGCTGATGCCACACATTGAAATTAACATAAACATCTGTGTAAAGTTTTTAAAATATATCAAAAAAAGAAAAATTATACAGTGCATACAGATCATGGGCTCTAGAGTATTATCCAACTTTACCAACTATACAAAAGGTCATGTGGTATGTGAAATCAAATTTTTTATCTGAGAAACGTATGATTTGTTGTCATTTGTTTTCAAACAAACAGTAGAAACTGTTTAAAAGCAGTTTGATCTTTATTAGATAATTGTGAAATGAAAAATCTTAAACTATATCTATATATTCCGATACTACAATCTGAAACATTTAAAAGTAGAGGAGCATTATTTGTATTTGATGTAAGTAAATAAAATGAAACTATTATGAATAGTGTAAATGATTCACAAATTGAAATAATTGCAAATACACCCATTCCATAAAATACACAAGCACTTACATTGTTAATTCACTATATATTAGCAAGTTACAATGTAAGATATAAGTTGGTGAAAATAATGAATTGACTCATTTGACTACAAACCATAGTTACAACGAGATGTTTTTCAATGTACAAGGATTTAAATCTCCAGAAAAATTTATCATTAGAATTACCTATTACTGATATGGAAGAACATATAACTGTAATCAGCTTCAAGGCACCTTTCGACTGGAAATATGTAACTTCCAAATACAAGAAAACTAATAGGTGGGTAAGCAAACACCATCACAGTTTAAAATGGGGGAGTGGATGTGTGGAGTATGAAAATATTGAATATATTTTCAAACAATACTTAAATTATTGTGAAATAAATGTACGTGAAATTGAGCAAAAATGTATTTTCGGAAGTGTGTGGAATGGGAAAGTCATACATACTCAAAAAGAATACAATCGCCCATCATTCTAACAATTATGTAAAACACATATCTAATTCTGCATTCTTCTCTGCAGAGGATAGCTCTAAATTTATGTTAACTTGGGCAATGATGTCTTACTATGGTGAAACAGATTATGATGATTCTCCTCCTGAATCACCCATGGATATTATATTAGTGATAAAGCACTATTTGGGATGAGAGAACATTGTGAACTAATCAATGAAATTTATTATAAAAAGCATTTGGTTGTATGTAATCCAATACTTCTTAAAGATGGATCAACAAGAGAACTAAATCACTTACTCATGCATAAAGAAATCAAAGTGCACATTAAATATCAACAAGTTAATTTGTACATTAGAGTAAACAATTTAGAGCTTGTCTCAGAAAGAAATAGTTTTAGTATCTTTGTGATGTTCCTAATGTAAACATGTCTTTCTGCCACCCAACTGGTATTTCATATCTGTCACCCCTGGAAACTCAATAGTGAATTAATCTTTTTTGTCTAATGGAGTAATATGTCATTTTGGAGAGATATGAGATGGACTGTTCCATTAAAAAAATATCCATTGTCCCTTAGAGGTAGAAAAATTTAATAATTTAATATCTTCTCTAGATCCGAAAAAATGTCCAGTATACCACATGTATCCGAATACAAGTCTACCAGCAAGCATTGAAAAAGTGTATTCACATTTCTATGAAACTTTTCCTGATTTACCACAATGTATAATATTACATGCATCAGAACACATGAAAAAATTATAACAATTAAACAGATGAAAATACTAAAGTATTGCCAGGGAAAGAATGGATAAGATATGATCTAAAAAAATGTTTTAGTAAAAACCTAGTGATAGGAAAGTGTATTCTGTAAGAAAAATGTATGAAAAAAATAAAAAAATTAAATAGTTTGAAACTAAATTTTTGTGTTTTACTGACTTTATAAATGCATGAATCATAATTTCAATGAGGAGCGACGTGAACAGTTCAAGCTGTTCGCCACCATGTTAGTTTCATGACAACATTTGGCCAGGATACCGGGGCACGGCGGGCTTCGTGGCGTGACAGTGAACATCACAGGGTGCAGTGGCCAGCGGGCTTCGGAGAGTGATAGCAGTTATTCTTATTTTAGTATAAAAATTTTAATTTAGCGGTAATAAACTAATTTCCGTGTAAACTATGTTTCTGTGTTCAGTCGACGAAACGTGAAATGATTTTCAACTGTCATTTCGGTAACTAGTGCCATGAATTTTATTAACTTAATGGAAAAAAAAATTGTAGTACGTCCGTTTAGTATGATTCTATAAAGTGTTGCACGATTACGCTTTGCCGGATTAAATCATTTTTCACTTATTCCGAGCGCCCCTATACGTCGATGGAAATAATTTGTGTTAAAAGTGAATTATTATTAAACTAGTGAAAGTAAAAAAAAATATATTGTTTCGATGTCGGTTGTAGGACGAATACAGAGTTTTTCTCATATATTTTAAGTCAGCCGCGCTCAACGTATGTATAGTCATGCTCTCGAAGTAGGCTTGCTTCATTGATTCACCAGCCTCCAAGGGAGACGGATGCGTTTTAAAATTGCTTAAGTTATGATTACAAATGAGAGGGAGATATACGCTATTGTGTCTGTTTAAAATTCAAAATGTGAGTTTGGAAATATTTGTTTGTGTTAACTGGAAGTGCTAAATCTTTGTCTGTGCATTCGCTGCTTAAATTGCACTTCATTATTACTAGTTTGGTGGGGTTACCTATTTTTTTTTCTAAATATAATTCAGGATGTGTAAATCATTTAGTCAGTCATATACAGAGATTTTATCATAAATTTCAACTCAGTTGTCTGTCAGCTTTCGACCGCACTCCGTGTATATATGACAGCTTATAAGCCTCCAAGGTGGATGGATGAGTTTTGGGGGAGCTCCTTGTGCGATTTCATTATGTTTTTAGTCATTTTCATGTACTTGTGTTTGTTAGACATTTAATTTATTTGAAAACATTCATTTTGTATTTTCCTTAAAATTTCTGTGTTTTTTACCTCAATCTATAATAAAATGTAGTTATAAGTTAATGTAAGTCCTATATTCAAGTCAGTGTGAATGGACCGATTTAGTAAACATTTTCTTTTTTACATGTATTATTCAATTAATTTCTTTTAACGCGTGGATTCCATATCTAAAGTTCCTCACCTGTCTCACAGGCTGATGAACATGTTTTAAAATATTATCAGGTGCGTGCGAGAGGCATCAAGTAGTATCATATTTTCCATATATCTTGTGTGTATAAAACTGCAGTTTAATTTAGAGGGACATTTATTTGCTTTGTTAATTAATTAATACATTCATTTTAAGACACCTGGAGAATCATGTAATTCTGATCATTTGAAATTTGCGATTCGATGAGTCCTTCATGTAATTTATTCATATGTAGTACCCATTTAAATACTCTAAATTATTTTTTCTCTCTTGCAACACTGTTATTCCTTTGGAATGATACTATCTTTCAAAGTCGCCTATCTACCAACACCGTCTATGAGCAATATCACTACCAAACCAAAAAAAAAATTTAACTTAGGCCACTATTTCAAACAACTCACCCCATATATACCCCCTGTTCCCAACACGCCACACCTCAGGTAAGTGCCAGAGCTCAGAAAGTAATGATGTATCAGAGCAGCTCCCCAAAATAGAAAGAAATAAGACCCTTAGTACTCTCTTGCACCAAAAAAATTAAAAATTGATCTTATTAAAAATAACCATTTCGATATATTTAACCCTTTCAATAAATGTAAATCTTTCAATTTTTGATTAACATTTTCAAGTTTTGGTTAACCCTTTTAATCAATATAATTAACCCTTTCGATCAATTTAACCCTTTGATATCAATAAAGATTGCATCCCCTTTGTTTCAGAACGAACATGCCCCTGCTACTTTGACTAAGTGCTGACGCCTTAGGGGTGACGCCTCAGTTTTAACTCCTCAGAGCTGACTACTCACTGTTAAATCCACATTGTGGACCTTATTTTGGAGTATTGCGAAGCTGTGGTGAATATTGTGATGGGTACGCTGGGTAGGCATTTCGAGTTATAGGTGAAAACTCTATCGCAGAATCGTCATTGACGACAATCGTGTGGTGATGATGGAATTCGCAGCTCCATGATTGTTGAGGTCAACATCAGGCTTTCTAATTCACAATTTATACGCTTGGTATGACGATAAAGCACTTCCAAATCGATGTTAGTAGCATGCGACCTAGACAACTTTTTATTAATCGGTTTATCAATTTGATATGAAATTAATTGAAAGGTTAATCAAAAAGAGTAAATCATTATTTAGATTTTTATTCGATCAAAAATACTTAATCCAGTCTTAATCCGATTCAAAATTCCTTAATTCGATTAACGTTTTCTTAATTCGACAAAATGGAGAGGGTTAAATTTGCAAGTGTCAATTTTTTTGTAGAACTTCTTTCTTACTTTTTTGGCAGTGTTGTGGGGGTAGCAGGAGCTCTAGGATGTCCTCACCCTTGGAGTTTTGGCAGTCGATTGACCAGAGTGGTGGATTGCAATGTCTTATATAGGCATAGAGTTGTGCAAGAGTAGGCTAAGGCTAATTTTTATAATGTTTCTAATTTTAAGGTGTTTGGAGGAATGTTGGTGGTCGATAGTCTATTTTTACAAATATATTTAACACACAAGATAAATTCAGAGTGTTCTACATATGAATAAATTACATGCATCGAATCGCAAATTTTCATACAACTATGCGAATAATAAGATCAATTACATGAGTCTGAAATGCAACATGAGACTTGAGCTTAAAAATATAATTTACACGAGAGAGAATTTTAACTACATGAATAACATCTGGTGCAAACTCACTAAACGTAATCCAGCTAGTCAGTATGAATAAACAACCACAATATTGTAATATAAATACATGTATACTACTTAAAGCCTCTTGCACATACCCTTGAGTATTTTTTAAACATGTCCATTTGATGTGTACTTCAGCATAGCAGTTACGTTGTCTTATATACTGTGTGTGTGGAGAGACTGATTATATACATGTAGCGAAGCCAATAGGCAAATGAGTTGAAATTTAAGAGAAAAACTTTGCATTCATCATACAACAGACAATGAAACAATAATTTTTAAATAAAGTTTCACTATCTTAGAATAATTCATTTCTAACACCAATTATTTCCGTCGAAGCATAGGGTCACTTGGATGTGACGAAGTACTTAAGCCCACAATATGTAATCGTGCAACACTTTATAGAGATGTACTATATCGATTGGAAAAAATAAGTTAACAACAAAAATTTATAATTTCACGATAAAACACTATGTAAATCGTGGTTATCACTAGAGATGAAAGAAGGTGCGATGCTTGCTAGTGAAGTAACCCCTATCATAACCTCGTCAGCCGCCAAGTGTGTAGAGGCGTGGAGCGACTGAAGATAGCGACAATGTGGGATAGCTGAGATCTCTTCGCTCCCTGCACTCACTCACGCCCCTTGCTACCCCTCGCTGGCCACAACCACCAAGTGTTTTTGTCACTAAGGCATGATGGTAACAACTGATTAGTTGTGTTCCGATCGGAGGAGATCTCCTTGCCCCCCCAAACCCCTACCTTGCACTTCTTAGAACCAATCCGAGTGCACGATGCCAGCCACTCCCTGCCACCCCTTCTCTGCAAGGTCCTAGGGGTCAGTCACCCATCTGTCCTCGATTCACAATTATCGCAACTGATTCAAGATGATGTCATCTGCCTACTTGCACTCCGAGTGGGACCTGCTCGCTCATTCACACCTCCTCCCACCCTACCCTGCAGCCCTTATCCAGAGGTATGTGACCCTGTCCAAACACCCCTGCACCTCATAACCTCAGTTTCAGAGCTGCTCCGACTCCACAATGTCAATCACCCCCTCCCATGCAATATGTGTCCAGAAGGGCATGTTCCCTGCCACCCCCACTATCACAGGTGCCTTTTTCTGAATATTTTCATTATCGATCGAGCCTGGAGCTCGCAAAAACGAGTTTTACACACCCCGTACTCAGGCCTGGGAATGATTTTTCGTATTTTTTCGTTAGTTCGCATTCCTGCAGTATGTGTTTCAAGACAAAGCACCCTCCTTGCTACAGTATTAATAACATGTTTTTCTAGAGGTGACTCCCCTGCTTCACATCACTGACCCTCTGAATGCATGCCCCAAGAGATTTGGCCCGACTTGCTGTCCCTTCAACCTTACCTATAAGTCCTAGATATATCATTGCAACAACAACAAATGTATATCTGAATCAAGCACAAAACTTAATTTATTTACTCGTTAAAACAGAACAATTTTTTAACAAGTATTCAAACAAGATATATTTTATTCACTCGTTATTAAATGTTTTCTGCTATTACCCACTACTTAAGGAATGTTTTTACAATCAATTCAATGTATAGGAGAGAAAAAGAAAATATTGCGAGAGATTTAGATGGCTGTTAACATCAATATCTTGAGAGCCAACGATGGAGAAGCCCCGAGTCGTGTATGTGAGACTAGGGGAAATGAAAGAGAGATTCCCGATAAAACCCGGCAACCAGCATCTAACATGACAACCACACATTGCGAAAAAATTTGTTTTTATGCTGTGACCCACCCATGGAGGTGAGTGTGCTAACTAATGTGTTATTTCTCTTTTTACATCTAACCAAAAAACGCTCCACCTGCAAAAATGTATTCCATGTAACATAAAATGTATATATTAGATTGTATTTAATATTTTAAGAGATTCCAACATAAGTTTAATGAAACCCTGTGAATACAGGTGGAAATAATGTTTTTTGGTTATGGAAAATAGCAATTTCAATGTTATTCATACTTTTTTACTAAAAGGTCCAAATTCCTGTAGGAGTTACAGGAAAATATATTGATATTTTTTCTTAACTTGTGTTGAATATTATTTAAAATCTAGTTTAAGTTATTATGTTGATATTCTTCTTCTCCAGACATCATTGTGTAGTATTTTGACAGGATCTCTTGTAATCTACATATATGTAAAATAAAATATCAACAAAAATATTTGCTGGACTGTGTTTAGTGCTTTCTGTTGGGTGTCGTCGTAGATTGAAGGCAAGGAGGGACAGATTTTTTTGCTACTTACCTCTGTGAAGGTATTCCGGTCTTCACTTTCAATAGATTCCCCTGGGATGTCACAAAAGTTGGCCAGCAGACAGTTGCGTCATACTCCACTTTGAGCGGGCCAAGGTTCTCTTAAGATACTACCCTGTTTGTTTTTCTCCAAAATTTGTTTGTAATTTCCCCTCTGCCCTTCAAAGTTTATGCAATTATTGTAAGTTAAGAAAAGTATATTTTCTTCTTCTTGAAAGCAAGCAGTAGTTAATAACATTTAAATACAAGTTATCTGCTTACTAATACCATTAGACATCTACTCATAGCTTTGTCTTCTCATTTTAATAAGATTTTATTGAAAAAAAAAGTTAATGTAAGTTATTTAAAAAACAATAATGTCACTCTATTTGATTCTATCTTGAAAGAAAATGTTTTGTTAAAAAGTCATAATCTCTTTCAGGACAGAATATATTATACAGCTTGGCATTAATCATACTACATTACAACTTTAAAGGAAATAAAATCATTTTTACCATTGCCTTCTGAGAAACATCACAACTTAAAATCATTATTTCATGTTAAATCACAACCTGAAATGAAATACAAACATTGTTAAGCTCTAACTTCTTATAAACTTTGCACACCGAATTCGTTAATGTAATTAGATACCAAACTATATATATTTTTATTCATCAAGTTAACAGTTACATGTACAAGTCAAACAGGCCTTTTTAACCAAACAAACTCCATCTTACATGATTAAAAGTGTAAAAAAAATCTTCAAAAAATATTCATTTACTCTATGAGGCACATGTACAAGCCTTGAAACAATAATAATAATATCGTTTCTTAATAAACTTTCCATCATGAATAATGTTTCTTTAAAAATTGTAACACCATAATTATTTTTCTCCACTAAAGTTGAATGAATTTTCATTAAAATCTTTACACCTGAATGAAATTCTTATCAAACTGAATGATTAGTCTTTAAGTTATGAAACATTTTAATGCATTTCATTAGATTTAAAAAAATTGTTAAGATGAATGAATTTTCATTAAAATCATTACACCTGAATTAAATTTTTATCAAACTGATTGATTAGTATTTAAATAATCAAAAATTCTTATGAATTTCGTTAAACTTTAAGAAAAATCGTCAAAACTAAATGAAACTTCATTAAAATCGTTACACCTAAATTAAATTTTTATAAAACTGAATTTTTAGTCTTTAAATTATCAAACATTTTAATAAATTTTGTTAAATTTAAAAAAAAATTGTTAATCAGGAATAAAATTTATTAAAAATCGTTACAAATCAGTGGATTGTAAAAACTTTTCACACTATTACAAGTAAAAAAAAATCATTACAATATTTTGATAATGAAAAAGATTTTTGAAATTATATCGTGGAAGGAATCATTCATCAATGAAAATGTGAATTTTCAATACAATTTACTTCTAGGGCTATGACTTAAGCTTAATTTGTGTTTCTTAACTGGAATAACATTTACTGGTGAAAGAGGTAACGAGATTGGGCTATAAATTATTTGTTGCGGTGATGGATTGAATATAGGTGGAGGTGGGGAAATTAATTTCTCCCAAAGTGTTTCAGGAGACAATATTTCTATAGATGGCTGACTTGGAGCAGGTGATACAACACAATTAAAATTTAAAAATTTGTCTAATTCCTGTAACAAATTATCATTAGTAAAACAGCTTACAGAAAAATGTTTAAAAAAGGGAGACGTTAAATCTAACGGTTTATAACAGGAGAAAATCTTGGCTGTTTGCAGTCATTGCTCACCTATTTTTCTTCTTCTTAAGTCTAAAGCTCCAAACTCTGTAGACACTGCACCATGGTGGACAGTGCTACAAACTTGAAAGATGTGGATGCAGTAGCTGATAGTGCTGTGGACACTCTTGTAGACATTTGCACCGTGGCATACAGTGCTGCAAACTTGAAAGATGTGGATGCAGTAGCTGATGGTGCTGTGGACACTCTTTTAGATGGTGATAATGACGCCATTACTGGTTGCAATGTGAAGGTAAACTTCTCTTCCTCTAAAGGAGTTAAGAAACCGCTTACTAAATACGTCTGAACAGTTGTTTAGTCTGTTGAAATAATCCCAATCAAAATCATCAAGTTCTTTGTTAAAATCTTTCGTAGATAAGCCAAGAAAATAGTCTTCATACGACCCCGACATCGCAACATGAACCGAACTGACAAACAACTGGAAAAAGTGGAAGGGGCGTAGTGGCTGAAGTCCCATTTATAAAAATTTCAAATTCCCAGGTAAAACCTTCGAGAAGTCTGGTTTCGCCCCTCCAACCAGAAATCAGAAGTTCAAACACCCATTCCCTTCTCTTCCCACACCACCGACTTTCAAATATCTTCAAACCAACCCCTCCAACCTAGGAGATAATCCTCTCTGCTAAGTTTCTTGCTTGGAGAAATGAATAACATTTATTTATCAATCAAATAACTTCTGAATCATAACAAATAAAATAAAGTTTATTTCATAATTCCTTAAAAATGATTAGCAATGTAATAGAGATCAGCATATTTAATAAAATGATATGCAATTTATAGGAGAAAATAAAGTAATATTATCCACAAAAAACTCTGTTATATTCTTGTTTAACCTTATCTAAGATTACGTTAATCTTTTAAAGGATATATATTTTTCTTATTTGCAATATATCTTATCGAAATCAAGAGACGTAATATGATTCAATTTTAGTACATCTGTTCCTGTTTTTCTTAACTCGAAGTTTGAGAATCGTATTTACGTTAAATATATAAGGATATTTTTTCTGTTAATGTGTCCGAACATGTTTCCAATTGGTAAAAATTCTATTTGATAAGATATTTCCATAGAATTTTTTTTGTTTTGATACAGGTTAATATGGGGAAGTAAAAACTTGTTTTCATAAATATTTGTTCATTTTATATAAGTCTTGTGTATTTTTTTAGTTTCTGAATATTTCCCTGCAAAATGGAGGTTACAAAGTAAATATGTATTTTTTTATGAAGTAGAGGACAAAATATTTTTGCTTGAGAGATTCAAACAGCTAGGAAGCCGTTTGACCTTGTTAGTTTCGATTGTTGAAAAAATTGTCGACCTGAAATGCCCTTCCCTCCAGGCATGGGAATGTCCTTCGTCGCTTGTTTTGTGAGAAGAGGGTACAACAAAACTAGAATGCGTTCTGCGGGGGTTCATTGCACTGCCAACCTCTGAAATCCTAGTTTCTGTAGTTGGTACTATTTAAATTTAACCTTCAACGAGCGGTCACACTGCTAAGAGCTCAGATCTCTAAACGTAATGGTTTTTGAGATATTGGCAAACACTATACTTCTAAAATTTCGAAGAGAGTATAAATTAGTCAGGTAATAATTTTTATTCAAAATTTTCCACGCCAAACATTTAAGTTTATACATGTATAAAATTGAGCATACCTACCTTTTTCAAATACATGAACAAATTTTATTTTATTAATTACATGATTCTTTCATTATTCCGTGAAAGAATTTTATAGTAATACAAATTGCAATGTATCAATGTACGAATGTAACTTCTATTACATATCATCTATTATGTTTGAACTCTTAGAAGGGAAACTGGACTACATTCGTACATGATCTAACCGAGAGTTAAACCCAACATGTATCAATCGAGCCTCATCCGATATCATATATTATATTGTTACTTATGGAAAAAGGGTTTGAGTGCTTGCTTTCAAAATTTTTCTCTTTCAAAAGTCTCCGGGGAGAAAATATTTTTCTTACCAAAACAAGTTCACTTCTGATAAGGAATAGGTTAAATAAATTTTAAGAGAGGGATACATTTTACATCATATTTACGAACACAAGCTGTTTCAAACATACACAAGTAACTATAGGATGAAACGAAAAATATTAAACAATTATTTGAATTCGACAAACATGAGCTATTTAAAAAAAAAGTTGCTAAAACTATTTCTTTCCGAAACAAAATCGAAATGGTTTGGTTCCAACGTGCTAATAACTTGCTGATATTCAATTTGCATTTGTATTTCTATATACGCGAATATGTGATTTCGTTGTATTGTTAATCCATCTTTACAAAGTAGTGTATTACATACAACCAATTACTTTTTATACTAATTTTCGCTCATTCTAAATAATGTGATATGACTCAACTAATGCCCATGGGTGAGTTAGGGAGGGGGGAATCATCATAGTCTGTTTCACTCCAGTCAGTCATCATTGCCCAAGGTAGCATTTATTTGAGTTTTCCTCTACAGAGAAAAACAGAATTACATCCACATGTTTTACATATTTGTTTGAATGAGGGGTAATTGTAATCTTTTTGAATATCTATTACTTTACCATTATAAACACTTTCGCAAATGTGATTTTTCTCAACTCCAACCACATATATTTTGCAATTATTTCGGTAATGTTTGCAAATGGCTTCAATATTCTCATACTCTATACATCCACTTTCCCAGGTTAAACAATGGTGATGCTTAGTAAGCCATCTATTAATTTTATTTTATTTGGGAGTTAGATATTTCCAACCAAACGGTGATTTGAAGCTGAGTACAGTTGTGAGTTCTTCCATATCAGTTAAATTCTTTAATGATGCATTTTTTTCTGCAGACTGAAATCCTTGCACATTGTAAAACATCATCTACTGACTCAATTCATTATTTTCACCAGCTTATCTCTTACATCGAAACTTGCTAATCTGTCGTGAATTATAAGAGCATAAGCTTTCATATTTGCTGGAATTCGTGTATTTGCAATAATTTCAATAAGTGAAACAATCACACCATTGGTAATTCTGTCGTCTTGCTTGCTCACATCAAATACAAATTTCATTCCTCTGATTTTAAATGTTTCTGGTTCTAGGATCGGTGAACTGATTTTGTTATAATAAATTTCCTGAAACTTTGAGTACATATGTTAGCAAATAAGGAATTCCCCATTGGCAAAGTTCATATTTAGATCCATATAGGTGTAAGCTTGACTGTTTAGATGTAGTTTAATATTTTTCATTTCACAATTGTCGAATACTGATCTATCAGCTTTTAAATGGTTTTATCAATTTGTTTGAAAACAAATGACGTTTCACGCTTTTCCAGCAAAAAAACTTGATTTCTCATTCCAAATTACTTTTTGCGATGTCGGCAGAGTTGGAAAAACCTTTCAAGACCATCATCTGAAGGCAATATGTAGATTCTTCCCTTTTTCGATATATTTTAAAAACAATACACGTTCACGAGTTTTAATGTCAATATGCGGCATCGGCCATTCCACACTGCTTAATTGAAAAGTTACACCTTCCTCGTTATTAGCCTTATTGTATATAGTATTCAAATGCGTATTGCCAAATAGAATATATAATTCTGGTGTAGCATTTAATATGGCATGTTTGCAGTCTTTAGCAAAGCCTGAAACCATAGTTAACATTATAACGACTTCGTATTTTCCACCTAGATTTATTTGTAGTGAGTAATCACTAGCATTGCTCCACCCAGCCATGACCCCTATATAAAGATTGTTTACAGTTCCTGAGAGATAGCTCTTTATTGTGGATATAATTCTAACATCTCGTGTTTGATCGATTTCCACGCCATTTAGCAGATATGTAATTGTGTATATTAAATGAAGTATTCAATTTATTATTGTTTCTATATTTGCTGGAATAGTTACATCTGCTGTCTTTCTATTGTTCCTCTAAACCTTAAACTTGATTTCGAAGGTAACATGTAAATATCACGATTTCGTGTAGAAATCCTTATTTCCGAGGGAAATATTTACAGACCTGCACGGAATGGTTCATACACATGTATTTCCATATTGGTGATTGGATTATCATAAGTGATCGGTTCTTCAGCATTAAGTTTGTCTACCATTTCTGTTATCATTATATCCTAATTCTTCTAAATACAATTCGTTGCCTTGTGTTAACTTCACGGGTAACTTATATGAAGTGAGAATTTTATGCTTGTGTTTACTTCTTTTTTATACTTCCTGTCTTTGGGATACGTTTCTTACTCATATAGTTCTTAAAAGAACCGCCTACTTTATGTCTGAATTTACAATTATACACAATACCCATTATGATTGTAATGCACAACAGAATGCAACTGTTTAAGTAGTTTTTTTTATGTAAACGAACGGTAATTTCTTCGTTTCTAAAATTAATAAGTTTACCATCTTGACCGACAATTGAAACAACTATTTAATCTATGCGATTTACTATTACTGGAAGACATATCACTGAATTCGGTTGTTCAATTATTTTATATCCAGGAGCCACAGGATATGTGAATTCATGTATTGTATTTGTCGATTTTCCATTCAAATATGAACCGCCTACAATATTAACATATGTACGACATACATTTACCGACAATATATTAACCTGTTTTGATAATTGGTGCTATTGATTAGCTGGATATATTATCCATTCATAACCCAACATATTTCCAATTGAATTGTCTTCCGAGAAATCGATATCAATGTTACTATACATTGCACTAGGTAACTTATTTGGATTTCCATGTAATCGGAAATATACATCTTCAGGTAATGCTGCTTTAATGACTGTGTCAAGATCATTCAACTCATAAGATTTTGCAAGTATCATTACCAATCATAATTAGCCATAAATATTTGGTTATGCATATCAATGTGTGTATCTTAATTGCATGCTCTTTTTTAATAATTACTTATTTAAATTGGAGGACTTAAATCGCGGAAACTGTCGTAATAGAACGATTTGATTTAGGTTTTTAATTAATGCAACCCAATGTGTTCCTTAATTTTGTATCGAATGTAAATTAACAATCTTACATTCACAAGGATTTCGTTTCTTTGGTAAATCATCCCTCATATGTACCTCGGAAATAGGGAATATCCAGTTTCTTTACAAATATATTAATATTTTTGTTTCTAATGCATGTTTTGGATGACTGGCGAGGGGCGGGGAGCCAGTGCAGGGAGCGAAGTGACCTCAGCTATCCCACTCGGCACCATCTTCAGTCGCTCGTGTACACTTGGAGGAGACGGGCGTGCTACTTGTCAGCTCCTTCAAAAACACCGCACCTCTACTCACTTGGCATCCGACGAGCTTACGATAGGGGGTTACCGCACCGGCGAGCATCGCGCCTACCTTCTCAAGTGATAGCCGCGATTTAAGTAGTATTTTTTTGGGAAAAATAATTTTTGTGTGTTAACATACTTTTTTCGGATCGATATAGTATGTCTCTATAAAGTGTTGCACTATTATGAATTGCGGGGCATTAAGTACTTACTTTTCACATTGAGACAAGTACAATTATAATTACGCGTTGTGTCCCTTGGCCTTGCCCCATTTTCACACGCAAGAACGTCTTCACCCGTCAACATTGGAAAATTATTGATCGACTGATGTGTGGTGAAAACAAATAATGTGAAAAATTAACTAAATATACTACAGAACTTATTTTTATATTTAATAACACTTACATTTCTGAATAAGGATGTCCACGTTGAT
The DNA here is from genome assembly GCA_029891345.1 of Dryococelus australis. Classification (NCBI taxonomy): domain Eukaryota; kingdom Metazoa; phylum Arthropoda; class Insecta; order Phasmatodea; family Phasmatidae; genus Dryococelus; species Dryococelus australis. The sequence continues at coordinate 56,073,020 of CM056995.1, forward strand.
CGAGTTTCGGCTTGTTGCATGCATAATAACCACACAAATAAATATTTTGTAGGACATGCTCCCGACCACGGCAATGTCATCGTTAAACTGTCCAGCTGCATGGTGCCGCGGAAGTTGACGTGATGCCCACCAGATGTCAGCAGTGCTCCTTGTTCACCGTGTGGCGGGAACTACACACCTGACCCGCGCCAATTTGAATGGCTGAATTTGAATATGCGAACTTTACATCATAGAAAATGAACTGGACTGTTCTTTACAATTAGAGACTTTTGGTTACCCCACTAGGGGATAATTGCCAAGAGATTTTCTTCAACACTGGCTCTCTATTGTTGGATGGTTGTACGTACCTCCATAGTGAGGCTATGCTCGAGATTTGTATTTAAGCATTACCAAAACTTCGTATCGAAGTCAGACGCTTGGCTGTGAGAGGAAGTCTCCCCAGATAACTGGTCAGGTATTTTGTTTGAACACTTGTTAAATAAAAATTTAAAGCGCTTAAGGATTGCCAGAACATCATTTTGATGCTCTAATTTTTAATTTTAAGATATATTAGTAAATATGAGAGGAAGAACCTTGAATGCTTCTTGTCAAAAATAATTTAAATTTTGCAGAGAATGATACTGTGTATGTTGTCAGTTCTTTGCCTTCTTGCGCTGATCGAATAACTTCATTCTTGGTCTTGTTTCGACCTCCGTTTCAAAACGGGCTGTTCGGTAACATTAAATGGCCCCTGCCTGAATTTAGAGGCCAGATATGTTCTCTGTTTTAATTTGAAAATAGTGGGATTTACATTTTGGAATAATGAATTGTGTAATTGAAATAAACCAACTTTACGTTAACAATGCCTGTTAAGGGCCATGGAACATCTTAGGTGGCAAGGTTTGGGAGACACAAATTTTTGCGTTTGTTGTACAAAGTTGAGGATTAAATTTTTAATGCCGGTAAATGTAATGGATAGGGAAAGTTAAGGGTAGAACGACAGTATGAGTCATTGCTTGCCTATTTCTAGTAATTTTTGAAAATTTTAATGTTGAAATTCACCTGGCTCAACACTTAGATGATGTTTGTAAATTTTTTAAAAAAATTATTTGAGAGAAATATAAATATTATATATATATATATATATTATTCTGTGTGGAAATGAACCATTTAAGAGTTCATGTGAGACAAGTAATGTAATGAAAAAGCAAATGGTTAATAGTCCAGTTGGTAAAGAATATTTTTTTATGCATATTTTCTAAATATTATTGTAAAATACTCGTTTGTTTTAAGATGGTAAAATGTATTGTTGTTCTGATCCACTTGAGGTCTTTGTAATCTTTGTGCAAAGAAAAGAGAAAACAAAATTAAGAGATATTAAAATACAGTATTGATAATTCCAATCTTTCACTTTGTAGTGTAGTTTTAACCTCTTGTATATTAATGTAGTTTGGCAGAATACATTTTTGCCTCAGTTGATTTACAATTCGATGCTCTTGTCTATTTTCATGATGGTTTTTAAACATACTTGGGTTTTATGTATGGTTGAAAAATGAGTTACTTGGGGTGTCCTATGTTTTTGGGGCCTCAGTAAAGCCTGATGCACTCTGCTCAGTGCACGGCACGTAAAAGTTGCTTACACTATGTGTAGGATTGAGTTTTAAAAGAGTTATAATATGTTAGGTAATGTAGTGTTGAGCCAATACTTACCCTTTGCTCAGTGGTCATGTTTAAAGGGATTGGTAGTCTAATAGTAATATTTTTTCCTTTTGTTCTGTTTATCATGGCAAACAGCTGGATTCAGAGCTTAACCAAAAATACAATCATCACCGTGTTGTCGGAGGTTGGTGTCCCTGTGGAGGAAGGGGAGCTTATCGATTCCCTAAGGGCAAAGCTCTGGGACTTGGAAAAACAAACCTGCGAAAGACGTCAGTGCGGGGAGTTTCGCATCGGCTTCTGCATCTGTTCGACAGCCTGCTCCATTATGAGTTACTTGGGGTGTCCTATGATCTTGGAGCCTCAATGTTATCCAAGTGTCCCAATGCTTCGACAGAAATCATTTGTGTTAAAAGTGAATTATTCTGAAAATAGTGAAACTTTAGTTAAAAAATTATCATTTCGTTGTCTGTTGTAGGACGAATGCAGAGTTTTTCTCTGAAATTTCTACCCATTTGTCTATCGACTTCACTGCATGTATATAATAAGGCTCTCCACACACCCAGCTTATAAGACGACATAATTGCTACTATGGACTCCACATCAAACGGGCATGTTTTAAAAAATACTCAAGGTATGTGCGAGAGGCATTAAGTAGCATACATGTACTTCTATTACGCTAGTGTGTCTGTTTAAATCGTATTACAGTCTGAATAGTGTTAAATTGTATTTATTCATACTGACTACCTGGATTTCGTTTAGTGAGTTTGCACCAGATGTTATTCACGTGGTTAAAATTCTCTCTTATGTAAATTATATTTGTAAGCTCGAGACTCATGCTACGTTTAAGATTCACGTAATTGCACTTATTATTATTATTCACATAGTCGTTTGGAAATTTGCGATTCGATGCATTTAATTTACTCATACATAGAACACTCTGAATTTCTCTCATGTGTTAAATATATTCGTAAAAATCGCCTATCTACCACCAACATTTCTCCAAACACCTCAAAATTAGAAAAAAAAATTAGCCTTAGCCTACTCTTGCATTCAACTCTACACCTATATAAGACATTGTAACCCCCACTTTGGTTAGTCGACTGTCAGAGCTCCAAGGGTTAGGACGTGCCAATGCTCCTACTGCCCCCTCCCCCACTCAAAATGAAAGAAAGAAGTACAACAAAAAAATTGAAACTTTTAAATTTAACCCTTTCAATAAATTTAACCCTTTCAGTTCTGATCGGATTAAGATCGGCTAAGAAAATTTTAATCGGATTAAGATCGAGTTAAGAATTTTTTGATAGCATTAAAATCGGACTAAGGATTAACCCTTTTTGACTAACCCTTTCGATTAATTTGATATCAAATTGATAATCCGATTAACCAAAAGTGGCCTAGGACCCGTGCGCCCCTACTACCGATGTTCACCTCATGGTGTCAGAACGTCAACTGCCATTTTTGTATATAAAATCAAATATTTTAAAGTAAACTTGTGCCCTCGGATGGCCTACTTCTGACATGCCTTAAATTGACATGTAGGTCGGGCTGAAGTCTGCTTTTCTTGTTCATATTAATTTAAGGCTACACTTCCAGCACATCTGGGGTTCTTCTTTCATACCCATTAAGATTTCAACTCGACTATAGTTTTCTTTTGTTGTATAAATTACACACTACTTGACAGAATGCTGCAAATCTGGGGCGGCCTTAAACACATTTGCCCTTATTGAATATGTAGAACAAAAAATATTCTAAATTTTTTTGCAATTATGTATATAGCCTTGACATAGTGATTCCATTTTTTTCTTAAAGTATATAAAAATCCATAATAATACTAATTTCAATAAATTTACGTCAGTTAGTGGTCATAAAAATCCGCAGTAATTAAATTAAATACAAATTTGTGATCACAATGATAATAACATAACAAAAAATTAACATGTGGCAGATGTGAGGTTAAATTTAAATGGAGATTAATTTAGTGACTGTAAATGTTTTTGGATCCCTAATAAACTATCTGAAGAGAATTATTATTCTGATTTAAGAAATAATATATAACGAATGAATGAATATGTATGCCAAGCATAAGGGTGTAAATAACAACGAATTATCTGTATACAATACAACCAATAAATATTTCTCATGAAGGGAACAAGGGCTCCTGAAACGGTAAGGGATCAACGGTATGTGATCAAGGTCACATTACACTGAAATGGAACACAGACTAGTAGGGTCTCCTTGTTTGGGAGGACTAAATGTGCTGTGTGTCAGCATGCGGCTCGTGCTTGTTATTTCCGCTTCTTACTTCTCTGGCAGCAAGGAATGTATTGGTTAGTTAGTAAACATGAGTGAAACATGTGTATATTGTTCCGTGGCAGCGATTGAAAAGGGGAGGGCAACCAATTGCGTTGCCCAGCGAGAGGCGATGTTCATGATAGTACTAGCTTCTGGACGTTAAGATGTTAATTAACCTCGAATCAGCTACACTTGTCTCACGTCATAATGACGGGAGTAAACTTTTTCTTAATCATCTCAGAACAATTATTTTTGCACCTAAAGCGTTTAGAATTTGCGCTATACGTTTTCAACGTTAAGAAGGCACATGAGGCATAAATAAACGTTTTAGAGGTTGATCACTTTTTGACAATTGTATGGAAGCTAATACAGGAAAACGAAGGAAGGGAAATCCTACAGAATTATTTTTGCTATGAGAGTGACTATTATACTAGAAGGACGTATTACTGCGGAGCTAATTATGACGTCCTAAATTATTATATGTAATCTTGACGAAAGATACTATGCGAAATAAAGGCACAGCTATTGCAAAGTAGTTGCTCAAAAAGTTGGCGAAACCCGAAACCTGCGACTGCCCATTTTTAGGTTTCCTATGTTGGCTTCTAAAAAAAAAAGTAAAATTTAATAGACGTTGTAGCACTAATTTAGTTTCTACATGGTTATTTTACGTTATAATAATTTGCTTGTTTAATTTACTGTTCAATATTATTCGTATGCAAGACTACTGTGTCAGTTTTGATAAATAAGTTAAGAAATTCTTTGTCTACGCAAAGTTAGGTCAGCAACTCCGCTGGTAACAAATTAATGTTTAGTCAATAACATTTTTTGGCGATATCAAAGGATTGTTTTCAAAACTGAATATTTTCGCTTTTTTGGAAGGAAATGAAATTTGACCATTTTTCTACAGCTTGACAATATATTGCCGAATTGTCGTGTTTGACCGAGATACAGTGCCAACTGTTCCACGGTGTGAGAGTTTGCCTGGAGCGGTCAGTTTTGCTGTGCCTCAAGTAATAACTTCTGCAGTTTTCATAGTGCATCGTGGATTGGATCCCTTAAAATTATCGCGAGATATGCTGGACTTCAAAATTATAAAACCCTGAGAGAGAGAGAGTGAGTCTGCTCGCTCTAAAAACTGTGCAAAATAACTTGAAATCTGACTTCAAAACCTGCTATAGAGTGTAAAGTGTATTTCTTATATATTTCGTCATTTTATTTGGCATTCAGGTGTGAAATTCAAATACTATTAAAATTTTTACCTTTTTCATTGATACTTTAAACTGTTATGCACCTCACTAAATTTTATATTATATTACAAGACTTTTCGCTTATACAGTACATGAACATTAACTCTGGCACATCTCTATATTCTTTAACGATTAGTATCACTAAGGTGTAGTTTGCATGAAGCATGTCTGGGAACTTCTACAATGTATTTGGTAGTTAATTTATATCCCACACCCGTTTAAAAGTGGTATTTAAATAGTTGTTGTGATAAGTTTAAATAATGTCACATTTGCATTGTCCCATATGTTTATTTTTCCCCTCACAGCACTCACGAAAACAATATCGTCACCACGCCAACGATACGTATAAGGTTTATTCTACTCAGGTTGGTAAGCTCAATGCTTTTATTATTATTCCGTTTTGTATGTAAGTTAACAGTGGAATTTCTATTTTCATAAATAAAATACAATTGTGCATTATCTTCCGATTTGTATCGTTTTAGAATCTATGTAAAAAAAACAAACTTTTTTTCTTCGCACTACAGTAAAAATATAACGAAATACGTTTACATGTTGTAAAATATACTGCTGAATACTGGATTTAGCAAAAAGTTAGCTACGCACTTACTTTATTTAAATAGGATAACTAAATCGAAAAAAAGTGAAATGGTTTAAAATATAATTTCTAGAGCTTTCCTGCGCATTTTCTTTAAGGGAAAGTAGAAAAGTACAAATATCCTTACAACGACAGCTATATTTATTTCACAACTATATACATAACTTTTTTTCCATTGAAATAAGCTTGTTTATGAACGCTTAATGCCAGAAAGGGTTGTATTTTTTAATGTTTGCTCTTGAGAACACCATTGGAGAGCATGAATAACAGTTAACGAACAAATTTTTGTCTGGAGCAAGTACATTTCATAATTCGAGCCAAACACAGTTTTTATGCACGCAAATAAATGGAATTTCTGAATTTACTGCCAGCTTAAAAGCGACCTCTTATGGAACATCGACGCACCTCGAGGCAGAAATTTTAACCATGTCGAACTCTCCCATAAGAGATCTCGCTCTGTCGCTAACCTGAGTGGAATAAAGCTCCGTACGGGATGATGCACTTCCAACTGAAGAAGGAAACGCGAGTTCCGAGAGCGCGCGTCCGCCATTGTGACGGCAAAGACGGGTCCACGCATCAGCATCCGACGGCGTCTTTTGTGTCGTCATTCCAGGCCCGCGTGCTCACTCAATCTCGCGACGACTAGCTCCAGATAAAAATTGAAAAATATCTCCATTTTAAGCGACATCGCGTCATGACAAAGTGGTGCTGGGCAGGGAGGGGGGTTAGAAAGAGAGTGAAAAAAGGGGTGGGGGTGACGAGATGTAAAAAGAAGAAGGGGAAAGGGGTGGTGGGTGTGAGGGGGTTGAACAGACGTGGTGAAAGTAAAGTGAAAAGAAAAGGTTTAGGCCTTTCACCCGGCCCATGTTCCCCCGAAAGGACCCACCCTTCCACCCTCATTCCTTCAAGACTCTCGGGTAAAAAGGGGGGGTCTCGGTGAAGAAGCACAGGGGATGAAAAATGATGCATTATTCGAGGCGGGCTGGGAAGCAGACGAGATTTGAAGAATGAGAAATCTTGAAAAAGCTGAAATGAGCATTTTCTATCGCACGAAGGAAGGATGCAAAAAAAAATCCTGGCCAGAGGAGCAGAAGAGGAGAACCCAAGTTTTATACAGGATAAAAAAAATTGTTACTCCCAGGCGAAGGGAAGAAGGACGAAGATACCCAGAAAGGGGAGAGAAAGAGAGAGAGAGAGAGAGAGAGAGAGAGAGAGAGAGAGAGAGAGGATAGCTTTGGGAAGACGTCGAATGGAGGGAAGATTTTCTTCTTTGAAAATGCATTTTTGTCCGCCTAAACTGGGCTGTCAGAGACATTTTTCCGCGGGGAAAGTTGCTTGATTTGCGTTTCATTTGTCACTCCGACGGGGACAGTTCCGAAACATCCGGGGAAAAGGAGAAGGGAAAAAAAGGACCATTAATATCTCGCCGTCAGGGCTGCCGGACTTAGGCCGCTCGCAGCTCGCTGGCAGGTCCCTCTCCCGAACAGAACTGCGTGCACTACTTTCCTTTGTGCTCTTATTTACAAACACTCCAGCCACATAACACTGAATGTTCATTGACGACACTGTTATACTCTCATATGGGGAGTACTATCTGCTAGGAGGGAATCACGGCATTATTAAGAAGTCCAACAAATACCACCAAATAATCTTTACATTGACAAAATCTGCATTAATGAGAACCTCGCCCCCATTATCCCAATATTGGATAGGCTACTTGGCGTTTATATTTTGGTAAGGTTTTTTAAAAGAAATTCCGAAAGTATACAGCAGTACAGATATATAATCCATTCATGGTTACTTCGAACTTTTCTGAAGCCCTGCTAAAGTTCTACTTCCAGGATATTCTTCCACCTGGTGAAAACACAGATGAACTTAGTCTAGAAAATTACACCAAAGGACAACGCACCAAATTCGTGCGCTCAGTTGTTATATTATTTTACATGAGTACTATTTCTCACTAGGCGCTACCAACGCACATATTTTCTCACTGTTTTTGTTCAAGTTTACTACAAATGTTATATTATAATTTATGAAGAAAATATAGGTGAAACTTAAATTTAACGGAAAATAAGATACTTTTATATTAACAGATGTATGAAGCGACAGTGATACATGGTATATTTAGGAAATAACTAAACACGCTCACACATGGGGTGATTTTTCAAATGTTTGATTAAAAAAGTGTGAAGAACCTGTGATTAGTCTATAACTATTGAACTACGAATTCATATTTATGTCACAATATTGATTTCGCCAAATATTGGCAGAATTAAAATTGTGACGCACATATGAGACCGCAATTCCCTTGCTTGTCTGTGCTACAGTGCAAAGTCAATTAACTATTGGGTATGTATGCGTACTTTCGGAATTTTATTTTTGAAAAAACCATAAACAATCTAGAATGTCCAAGAATCCAAGGAAGGGGGACAGTTTCCCTTATATATAGATTTGAAGCTACACGAGAGGTTAAAGGTCATGGTTAGGTATGGATGATAGACTGGAGGTTCAAGGAAGGACAAGGACTAAAGATATCACAGAGCTCGCTCTCACCTCTAGTGCGAAGGCACTTATAGGTGTTTACCACTCATTTGAGCACTTCTGAAATCAACTTTTGAAAATCGTACAATTCGTTTACCCTAATTGCGTTTAGCCTAACTTCGTTTAAACTAATTTAATTTGGCCTGACTTCGTTTCTATTCGTTAGCTAAATTTCCAACGGCGTTCGCCTAATTCATTCGCTAACTCGATGTCTAACTGCGTTTGGCCTAACTACGAATAACCTAACTGCGTTTATCCTAATTTCGTTGGGCCTAACTTCGTTTGCCCTAATTTCATTTAGCCTAACTTTAGCGTAAACGAAATTAGGGTAAACAAAACGCCACCGTCAAAGTTGTTGTCTCTGCCTGCATATGCAGAATGCATCTAAACTACTGTAACAAACTTCGGGAGGTGATTCCTGGGATCAAATAAAGCAAAGAAGGGTCCTATTTGTCTACAACACGTTGTCATATTGGCCACATCACAGGCGCTGCCCGAAGTGCCCGCCATGGGCAGCAATGCATGCGTGGCAACGCCTCATCATGGACTGGCGAAGCCGCTCGGAGATACCCGGGCCATGTCTAACAGCTGCACAGGCGTTATTCCTACGCTGTTCCTGTGTCCCCATCAGCTAATTGTCCGGTAGTTTAAGGTCAGGAGATCTGGCAGGCCAATGCACTGGACCGCTAATTCCGAACGAAAGTAACAACACAGTAGGTGACTGCAATGATACGTGTTACCATAATGTGAAACGCCTGTAACTCAATAACAACGCTTTGTAGGGCATAATGTTCATAGGACAATATTTGCTTGTTTCTATCCCAGGGATCACTTCTCGAAGTTGGTTAGATACATCCTGCATATTTTAACAGGCGCAATGATTGGCATGCGCTCAGTAGGCCTAAAGTTGGTAACGACACAACGATGCGAAAGTAGTTCGATGATTCAACGTTGAGTTAAAATTTTAAGGTGAACGTTTATTAATTCTGAATTGTTTATTTTACTTTCTGCTATTTTAATTCACATAAATGTAAGAAATATCAAACGTAAAAATAATGCACATCTTAAGGAATGCTATGCAACAAATTTTATAGAGTACAGCTGACATGGCTCTGGTTTTCTCTCATTTAATTGATATTCGTTTCTTGCATTATGTATATACCTACATTAATTTCTTACTGCTCGCACGGTCCTGATTCACGCCCAAATCCTTACGGTACTCAGTTTCTTAGCACTGCGTTATCAAGTGATTTTGAGACCATTACAATTAGGAAATCCCGGGCATTATTTTGCAGCGTTATGCCACTCACCCATATATTAAGCTCAGTCTTTATCACTCGTAAACATTTATAGGCCCTACCTCATGAACCATGATTGAGCAAGAAGAGTCTATGGTAACAAAAGTTATGGTTTCCCGATTTTACTACCTGGGGATCAAAATGTGACTGCTTGAATTATGTGCAGATAGATGGGTAACTATCACTTATAAAAAGAGTAGATTTATTTTTTTGAATTAAAACATTATTACTATTGTCAACAGTAAATTAATATTTAATATAGTCGAATAGTTGCTATAGCAATTACGATTTTCGGTTAGGTATTCTAAAAATTACAATACATACAAAATAAATCATTATACACTACGAAATTACTTCAAAACGAATAACAGGTCGGCGAGATAAAATAAAATAAATTTTTCCCAAAAATGAATACGATATCGTATATGATGTTGAATTCTGTTGAAAATTGTAATCATTAAATCGTCAAGACCCATATAAGGTTGACCACTCCAAGAGTGTCACTTCTGATAAATTATGAATAACATATGCAGGTTGATAAGGATATGTGTGCGATCTGAATAACTGCATTCAGAAGCGATGTAGGACTATCCAGTGTGTATATGTTCTAGTACCTTAAGTTTGTCTTATCTGCACGGACACAATATAACAGCAACTGTAATATCCTGAAATAGGGACACACATTCAACTTTCCAAAATAAACCATTAATAAACTAGGCAGTTGACCAGCAAAGTCTAAGAAACAGGTAATGCAAGTTTGTTTACCTTTTAGATATTAGTGTCCGGTCTATTGACTGGCTGGGCAGGAGAACAAATAGCATACAAGTAAACACCTAGAAAACAATGGCCTCATACTAGAATAATGTATGGCACGTCATAGCAAGTTTCTTCTCAGGTCCAGTTTACTCAATTATTTTATCAACATAATTACTTTCTGAATTGATAATATTAAACCCTATTGGAAATTTGGCAAAACCACAAATGCATAAACAACAACCTAATCTCAGTTCGAATAATAATACATATTTTATCATCTAAATATTGACATTCAAATATTCTTCAAACTAAAAGAATGAAAAATTCTGTGTGTGCCTAGCTCAGTGCGCGTGACTCCATCTCTCGGGTTTGCCGCGGGGATAACTAAAATTGAAACTCTGGGTAGTACTGCATTCAACATAGATTCACACGTAAAGTCTTCACATTTTAGACTAAATAAGCTGGACAACTCACTTTGCCTGTGTATACCATACATGAATAGTGCTTATCTGACACAATGAGGTGCGAAGATCCAGACATCCTTGCAGATGTGGACCTCTCGAAACGAAAAACACACAATTCCATTAATTTCTGCAGTAAGTATTTCCAATCGAACAGTTGTTGCTTGTTTTCAACCATAAGACGAACATGCAACATTCGTGAAGCAGACGTCAGCTTCTATCTACTAGAAATTTAAACTATATCGACAATGTTTAGTGACTATTCAGAGGGCGCTCTCCTGACTGAAGACTATAAACATTGAAGCAACAGAATTAATCACATAATGAGACCAGAAGAAATAAAACGAAACTAAAATGACAAAAATAAATTAGAAGTTCTAACTAATTAAAATCCTAACCTTAAACATTTTAAATTTCCACGATACATTCTACGTACAACTTCCTAGTATGAGAAAGAAACCATAATAATAATGGGGGAAAAATAAGAAAATTCCTTGACATAGATACGGTTTTCCGAGCAAACATACATTATAGTGTGAAATAATAAATAATAAACATTAAATATATTAATAAAATATGCACACAACTGAAGTGAAAACCAGGTGTTTACAATGATGAATGTAATAGCTAAAGGATAAGAGGATGGACAAAAAAGGCGCATTAAATAGCGGAAGAAAGATTAAACGCTCTTCATTGGTGTATCAAAATTCAATTATTTCGTTATTACCATTTAATCAGTATATATTAAAACATTTTGTCGTTCATTCGTATGCGATTTTAATGTTCTCTAATTATAATTACTATGACCGCCCTCGTAGTGTAAAGGCTGTTCACAATAAAGTGACCACTTTTGAAATCAACCTTAGAAAGATGTCACTGCCCCTACCTGCATATATTTTAACGCTTGCATGAGTGACATGTGTCCAGTAAAGTTGGTAAAGATGGAGGGGAAAGTAGTTTTCACATATTAACGTCGAATAAAAAGTGTAAGGTAACCACTTGTGATAAATGATTTCTCTCGCTTTCTGTTTTTGTTTTAATGCAACGGAATGTAAAAACGAGCAGATTTGCACAATATTTACTTTTCTAATAATATCACAGTTTCACTTGACCGACGCATGAATAAAGTGGTGAGACCCAGGGTAGTCCGTATTCTAGGTAGTGGGTCTGTCTTCTCCAAAACTGCGGAAAGCAGACAGACGCTCATACATGTACACTGTTTAGAAGTCTTTAGAGTGACGTTGTCTTTACTATCCTTCAGGCATTCAGCATCATCTTCAGATACGTATAATGCATTTCATACACCAGCTTCTTTTTTTGTCCGCTGATGTTATGTCAGGTTTTATAAACACTTGCAAGATTCCATATAATTTACCAAAAACCGTTGCAAAATGAGCATACGTTGCTTAGGTGGAAAAAACACTTAATTCGTGTATTAATTCGATTGCACATATTATTTGCATTATATACTCTACCACATAATTTTATTTTACACAATTTGTTGTGGATGCTTTACACTGGCTTAGTTTTCCATAGCAAAATGAGTTTTAAATGAGTCAAATAAAACAGACACATGGGCATTACAGGGTTAATTACAGCACCACCCAATCCTACTAACAGGATGAAGAGGCGTATCTAACCCCTTATTCATTCTGTATTTAAAAATTAGATAAAGAAATATGCTGATTATGCTCAAGAATATTTTTATCGCTTACTAATAAACTTAATGCAAATATCAAAACCGAATCATGTATTTCGTTATAATCGTTTATTGTACATTTTCTTTTGATTGTGCACTAGAAAAGTCTCCTCCATAAATAAAACGTACACCTCTGCGCAAGTTGCAACTAGCAGCTGTGATGGACGAATCTTCTTATAGGCTGTTCATGATAAAGTGAGAACTTTTTAAATGAACCTTACAAAGAAAAAAAGTCACTGCCCCTGAATGCATAGGCCTATATTTCAGTGGGTGCACTGAGTGAGATTAGCCCAGTATATTTGGTAACTATGGATGGAAAATAGTTCCATATCTTGACGTTGAATAAAGAGTGTTAGGTAACTATTTGTGATAACTTAAATAATTCTTTCGCTTTCTGTTTTTCTATTGCACCGAAGTGCCAAAATGAGAAGATTTGTAAGTATTTACTTTCCTAATAATTTCACAGTTTTACTTTACCGACGCATAAATAAAGTAATGAGGACCAAGTAATGTTAATTTTACATAAGGCTGAAGAATACACAACGAGCATACAAGTAGATCTTAAGCGGGCTTTCAAAAGTGCTCATTTTACCGCGACCAGCGTTTAAAAGCTGAGACTTGTTAAAAAAAATGTCTAAAGGGACGAGGATTCCGCTCCACGACAAGGATGTAAAGTATGCAACTGAGAGCTGGTTCAAACAGCAAGAAAAATCTTTCTCCGCGAATGGAGTTCACGACTTCCTTACCAGACAATGGTAGGACAGCCTAAACACCATGGGTGACTTTCTTTAAAAAATCTTCGTAAGCTGTCAGTTTAATTGTAGTTATTCACGGTAAAATGAGTACTTTTGAAAGTCCTGCTTAAAATCTACTTGTACTCACGTTATGTATTCTTCCGCCTTATGTAAAATTAACATTTCCATGGACCTGAACACTTTCATCATGCGTCGGTCAAGTAAAATTGTGGCTTTTTTAGGAAACTAAATATTGTATAGATCTGCTCATTTTCACACTTCGATGCATTTAAAAAAAAAAGAGAAAGCGAAAGGAATAATTTAAGCTATTACGAATGGTTACCTAACACTTTTTATTCCACGTTAAGACATGGAACTATTTTCCATTCATCGTTACCAACTATACTGGGCAAACGTCACTCAGTGGCGCACATTAGAATACATGCTTTCTGGGGAAGTGACTTTTTTCTAAGGTTCATTTCAAAAGTGCTCACTTTAATCATACACAGTCTTTATAAATTAGTCTTTCTGTTTATTTCCCAGTGTATCGTTTTTCCTTTTTCTCATCCCATTAAAAGCATTTACAGGAACCTCCACACGCCTTCAAAAATTAAAGGGAGGTATTTTATGGTGTGTACTGCAGATCCAAACTTGTTACTAGGGGCAGTATAAATCTTGTTTGAAACCCTTGTTATGATAACTGAAGAATGTGTATGTCTTCCATAGCGGTAGGACCAAGATTATGCGAAAATCGGTTAAAATGAAATTTCACGTAGTGTAGATCCTATATTACAACATAACATTACTTCAATACTATTTCAATGCTCATAAATTTTTTAATCTAATTATTCATACGACATATTTATACGAAATTACTTTTCTAAGGCAAGTCAAAAAGGTAAATTGTTATGGTCCTTGAAACGAACAAGAGCCGATGCTAAAAGCGACCTTAATTTTTGCACCACAAATACAGACTTTTACGTTTACAACACTTTGAGAACTGACAAATATTTTTGACAGTACAGGCCATACTTGCTTGATGAATTTCGTTTACTTTTTTTTTTTTTCTCGCTTCGGAAAGAATGTAGCATTCTTGACGCGTTATGGTCCAAATTGCACTCTAAATTCGAATCAATGGGAAACCACTGATTCGTAGTGAAATTGAACTACTAGAATCAGTGAAAATGGCTCCACTTTGAATCAGTGGAAAATTACTAATGTTTCAGTGAAAAAATTTCGCTGAGTGAATTAGTGACGTGAAATTGTTTCACGGATTGAATATGTGACGACTGACTACAGTGGCGAATTAAAAATGGTTTTATTGAATGTAGCCACACAATTACGCGAAATAAACATATTTACGATAGTTTGCTATTTATATTACGAAATTTACCGTATATTAAAAAAGTAAAAAATAGTTCCAGATATGGCCGGTATTGAACACACTCAAACTTTCCCCTCCATTTTCCAGTCCGTTACCTTATCATCTGCGCTGCCAACTCAAGATAAAAAAAATCTAGGAAAAATCTGTGTTACACTATGTACCGTAATCGTGAAGATTTAAATTGCATGCCAATACTTTTCGTTTATGCTTTAATTGGTACCGTTAAAATTGTTTGAACGAATAGTATATATGAGTTAACTCTCTTCGCCACATTACATGTCGTTTAAACCTTTAAACATAGCTATGTGACGATTAGATGAAAGCGAAATGAAAGATCTAAAAACGGAACCGAAAGGCTGTGTTCATATTTCCTCATAAAATGGCGTTTTGAAAGACGAAACACATTTAAGAATGTATTTTGTATTGGTTTTATCCGTTTATGCGGTGTTATTTCACTTGATACGCGTTGTTTAAAGGCCGTTTTTAAACTTTGTTTGACGACCATGTTTACACGCTGTTTAACTGATCCATTAGTAAAAATAAACCACTGAGTAAACCATGAAAAAAATTAGTGATGAGTCATTGGAAAATGTCACTGAATTAATAGATGAAGGAAATCTGGCATTTTTTCACTGATTCATCAGTTAAATTCACTGAAGTGACTGTTGAATCAGTTAGATACGTTTGACTGATTGAAACAGTGAAATTCTCACTGATTCAGATTTAGAGCGTGAAGGATATATCCTAAGGTCTTATAATAGTTCGGTTCATGAAGGTGTTTGTGTCTGCGCAATATTGAGTGAAAGAGAGAAAGAAAGAGAGGAGAGAGGAGAGTACAGAAGATTGGGTAGCTGGTAAGACGTGACGTAATAAGAGCCACAGCTGGGAGATTCGATATGTAAGGGGATCGCAAGAAAGACGTGGATACAGTGAAGGTAGAACTTTGTTTTCCTTCGTGGAAGAAATGTAGAAGTGTCGGAATATTCTTGCAGGCCGGTAATTAATTATAGTCTTTCCTAGAAACAATTAGACACCATCTCGGTTTGTGGTGACGTACACATTCTCTGGCGAAGACAGAAGAGAGAGAAAAGGAATGCGTGGGATAGGACGATATACTTGTTGAAGGAAGAACGCCATTTCGTCAGGAGTTCTGCAAGTAACTTATGTCAAAACGAGTTCCATAAAAAAATATGAAGAGGAAAAAGACAATCTATACCTACATGTGGAGTAGCGTTCAGTAAATACTCAAACAATAAATTATCTTCTTTTTGTCATTAATTGGTGTTAATTATTTAATTGTACAGTAAGCGTATTCTTGAATTGTGTTTACGGTATGATTGCGGAATGTATTAAGTAATCACTGCACGTTCAGAAAAGTAAATTGTTCAAATGAAACCAAGACTCTGCCCTAGTTATTAAGTTGCCAATTAGTCTCTCAGTAAATTTCAGAGCAAAGAAATTATTTCACATTCCGAGTGCTTACGAGATTGCTCAAGGAATAATACGACAGTGAACGAGGCGTGTAGGAGCATTTCAAATAAAAACAGATTGTACACACTTGAGAGTTGCGAACTACATATTTTATGTGTGGAAATCCTACACCAGAAACCTCGTCTTTTAGTCTCGTCGACCGAAAATCACGCAAGACCAAACACACACCTAGTTCACTTGATTTCCCATTGCCCCCTCACCCTTGCAAACCATTTTCTTGCGGCTTGACATTAGAAAGAAAATAAACTTTTAAACCTTTCTCTCTCTCTCTCTCTTTCTTTCTTCTCCCCGGCTGCCCTTTCCGCATGCACGCGAAATCTCTTTCCCTTGTTTTCTTTCCCCGCTGTCCTAAATAAAAAGAATCCAGCTCTTTGCGAGACACGTTGAAAGCTCCTCAAGTTACAAAACACGCGATCATTAATCTTTTTTGCGTCCGATGGGAGAACGCGGAACAGGGGAAAGAAAGTGGGTTGGAGGGTGGTAAAGTAAGGGATGAAGACGGAGCATGAGTGGAGGAATTGTCATCATGCTCTTGAAACGTCGAATATCTAATATACGGCATCGTGGCGGCGGATCGAAAGATGGCGAACAGCGGTTTGGGGGGGGGGGGGGGAGATGGAAGAGCTTGTAGTGGCGTGGAGCTTGTTGTTCAAACTTTGGGAGAGATTGGTGGGGAAGACGTGTTTTTGGAATTACCCGGAGTCTCAAGTTTCTGGAATTTTGTGGGGGGAACAAGAGAAGTTGAACTTGATTTTAAACAAACGAGAAAGCTTCCGCTGATGTGTTAATTTGCTCGTAATTAATGAAGTTGTGTTTTTGCAACAAAAAAAAATCGCCCCATCATGATCATTATTGTTTTTTGATTGTTGTTGTTAACGCTGCCCCTTTATACCTCCATACTAATCCGGTTGGGACCAATAAACTGTTACTATACGTACTAAACCAAACAAAATTTTACTCCAGAAAATACGCAGACGTTCATGTCTCACACGAAACGTTATGGGGGTTGTCATATTTGTACATTATGTAACCTGTCTATTTACACTTTCAGTAATACATTTCATAGTCATAATTTTTAAGCGAAATCAAATTTACAGTAGGCCAGGCCCCAATAATATTTTCAAATTTGTCTGTAAAATCAAAATTTTAAAATATTTTTATTATGATACACTTTGCATTCCAGCTTTGTATTTTTTTAAACAGTTTTATCAATAAATGAATTAACCATACTATGCCTTTCGTCCCGTTTTGCCTGCCCTCAAACTTACAGCGTATATATTTTAACCACGCGCATGGCTCCACGACTTAGGACGGGCCGTGTCAGCATTTTAACAGGTCCGCACCTGCATGGTGTAAAGTAACCTGTGTTAGCTAATGTGCTTTCAAGTCGTTTTCTCACGTCCACACCTGCATGGTGTCTGGTAGCTGTGAAGTGTATGCGTGTTGGAATTTGCTCCGTATCTTCACGCCACTTTCAGCAGCTAACTACAGCACGTTGTCCATCCAGCGGGCACTGTGGATTGATGTGTGGATTGGTATGTAAATTGCTGTGTGGATTACTGTCTGGATCGGTATGTGGATTGATTGAGGTGCTGACTGTGGTGCATGCGGTGCTGATTGTGGTGCATGTGGTGCTAATTGTGATGCATGCAATACATGTGGTGCTGATTGGGATGTGTGTGGTGCTGATTGAGGCGTGTGTGGTGCTGATTGAGGTGTGTGTGGTGCTGATTGTTGTGCATGTGGTGCTGATTGTGGTGCATGTGGTGCATGCACTACATGTGGTGCTGATTGTGGTGCATGTAGTGCTGATTGTGGTGCACGTAGTGCTGATTGTGGTGCATGTAGTGCTGATCGTGTTGCATGTAGTGCTGATTGTTGTGCGTGTGGTGCTGATTGTTGTGCGTGTGGTGCTGATTGTGGTGTGTGTGAATCGTAAGTTGAAATAAATTTCCTGTATTTTAAAAATTATGTAGCCCTAACTCAAAGCTGAAAGGTGGGTATTTTATTTAATAATCTCACTTAAAAAATATATATATCCAGGTCCCTCGGTATATTTAACCACTTTCTTGGTAAACTGTATTTGTACTTTGCACTAAGAGTGCCTGGAACTACAGCAGGCTCCCAACACGCTTCGCCATTGGTCGATGCACAACTTGGACTTTGTATTGAACGACGCAGCACCATGGCAGACCCTCGTCATGATTTCCAATTGGTCGTTACGCGACTTGTGAATTTGCTGTGTACGATTCCGAATGCTTCTCCTCTACTATTATCTTGAGTCTATAAACAAGTTCATCCGGGTCATCGAGAAATTCGCCATCATCGTCTTCAGCGCTATTACTGTCTTCATATTCATTTTCACCAATGCTGTCTCATCGTCTTCACCTCCTGTTTTACACTTCATAATAAATTTACTTTTCTTTTTCAGCAGAATTGTTTGGTCATCAGTGTTTAGAGCCAATTGCTGTTTATTGTGATATTCATCGATTTCACGCGAAAGTCTTGCAAGTGTATAATTCGCGCGAACCACTTTAATGCACGATACAGGTCACTCATTCCGTATTTAGCATTAACTATCTCACCATAATCGCCTGTGGAATCAGTACCCATCGATGCCGCAAGAGTATTGACGGCATTACTTGCTGCCTTTCGAAAGACGAATTCTTACAGTTCTTGGCGTGGTTCTTCAATGTATAGCTTTTGCATAAACTACATGTGTCTATTGTCATAATGTTTCTTCATGACAAAAGGACTCTTCGAACAGGCGGTACTCTCATGTTGCCGAGCATTATGACTGAAGGTGAAAATTCGATCGCAAGAATCGACACCGAAAACAATCAGTCAGCGATGATGCAGGTCACGGCTCCATGTTCGTTGGCGTTAAAAGCCAGGCCTTCGTGTTTACAACTCTTCTTCTCAGAATGACAGGAGTGAGCCTCCAAATCTATATTCACCTCGCGATGTCAGATCGACAAATGTAATTTTTCTATATAAAAGTGATACTTTTAATGGTAAAGAGCCTAGTTTGTGCCCACAGAAGGCCTTCTGCAATGAATATCTTTCACAAATGTAAATAGAATAAGAGAGCACTCTGAGAAAATCGACATACTTGTTCGCCCAAGGAGAAACTACACAGATATTTACGTATACAAAAAATATAAATACAAAATTATTTTAATTTTGTTTTATACATAATTATGTAAAGGTATGTAAATTAGTAAATATAAAATTATTTTTAACTAATTTTATACATAATTATGTATTCAATTACTTTAAATTTCTATATATTGTATTATAATACATATGCATTCAAGAATATTTAAATGTCACTGAATCAATAAGTGAAAGAAAACTGTCATTTTTTCACTGATTCATCAGTTAAATTCATCGAAATGACTGTTAAATCAATCAGATTCAGTTAACTGATTGAAACAGTGAAATTCTGGCTGATTCAGATTTAGAGAGTAGGTGAATGGAAATAAGTGGCGGTTTTTGTGCATCACACAACTTCTGAGTTTAAAAATGATGTAAGAATTTCTGCATTACACAAATTTGCCTCTGAATGCAGCGACGCAACACATTTCTGCCAGTGATCCACAATAATCTCAATATCGTTCGTAAAGTAACGTTGCAGTGTGTATTTAGGCCTTGTGTACTTCCGCACCACTGGGTTATACTGATTGCTTCGGCTCAGTTCAGCCGGTAAGATTTTACTATCATCTGTAAAATAAGTGAAACGAGGGTGGAAACAATAATTCACAGGATATATGTATAAATCACTTGAAAAGTAGTGTAATTCTGTAATTAATTAAGCATATAATAACACTACTGGGGCATTTTTCACCACTATTCAGTGAAATATCATAGATTTAATTATTTAACACTTTATCTCGAGTGTAGTCGTTAACCAACGATTTCAACAAAATAACAAAAAAAAAAGTCTACCTCAATATAAATAACTATATTCTTATAATTGCAATTACAGAACATGCACTTATTTCTTACGGATTGATTTTTATTTGTGTTTATCTCTTATTTATTGTTTATAACTTGAAATGAATTCAGCGACTGGGACCTCTGGAATACATCAATAACATCCACAACATTCACGATAATACAAACAATAAACCAAATATCATGAATATTGTGATTATCCTTGGAGGATAAAATAATGTAAAGTAAAAAGTGATTGTATTATCCATCAAAATAATGTAATGATGATGGTAAAATAGTACCAAAATTATAGCATTTAAACAGTATTAAGTAGCAAAGTAGCATGATTTAAAAATTACACGTTCGAAAATTTGTCTTCACTGCGGGGCAGCTTCTTGCCTCACGGAAACTATTACGGGATATAGCTTGTAACTTGCCTGCAGCTATTTTCCAAGCACAAAATTTCCTTCACTTAGAAGTTGGGCAGGTTTCCGGCTCCGCGCCATCCCATGATAGCTTCCACAATTTTATTTTTCTCGTTGGATTATTTTTATTATAATACAAGTTGTTTTTACCCCTCGACTACAGGCCAAGCCTGACTATAGTCAAGAATCCAATTATTTTTATACGGCTACGGCCATCAAAAAATTGTTGCTTCGATCCTGTGTTCGAAAACGAAACATGTCGCTTAAGAAAAAGTGGCTGTCTATTCGTCTTTCTGTTAGAGGTCTACACGTCATGTAAACCATTTTTCTAGAAAGGAAATATTTTCAGTTTGCCTATTTGTGAGAATGGTGGTGTTTTCGAATGATTAGTAAACAGTACAAATTTATTTGCAGTAGAATCGAGCAAATTTAAGTTACTCATGCCATCAGAATCAAGAAGTGCCTATTTAAATATTATAAATTTTAACTAACTTAATCCAAATAAAGTGAACAAACACTACCTTAAGTTTAATTTACAGAAATTAAAATATGTATTTACCGTAACTTATTTAATTCAGATCGTACATACTCTACAAGACACGAAATTAATTAAATTATTTAAAACATAAAATTTCGTGTTGAACAGTTGACGACAGTGTCAATTTGTTTGGATTTTATGTATCTTTGAAAAGTTTACTGATAATTGCTAATTGCTCCAACTAAGTGTTTTTTATTGTTAGAGTCACCAATCAACTTATTTGTGAATTTTGAATACAAGTGGCTATAGGTACTAAAATTAAATTTTCATAAAATATTGAATAAAAAATGCGAAAGAAATTTTATAAAAATAGAGGTAAGTACTTGGGGTGATTTATTTTACAGTTCACGCATCATTTCACAGTCATCGGTTCTGAACAGGTCAATAAAAGCAGGTACGAAAAACATTATAGTAATATTAATAATGTTTTCGGGATACACGTTAATAAACCATTTTCATTTTACCCCCTAGCGACTGTTTTCAAAACCTACTAAAGCTATGCAATTTTTTTTTTTTGCAATTTTATTATGTTTGTTAGAAATACGAAAGCCTACTTTATCGTTGGTTTGTTGACATTAATGCATTGTTTTTGAAAAAAGGATTTTTTTTTTCCCCCTGCTTTTAAAACATGTTCCGTTTATTCTTGAAGGATTTTAGGACGATACTTTACAAATTAAATTAACCAAAATATTCCTTCTGGTCTGAACGACGAATAGTAAATCTTATGTATTAATATCCCTGTTATAAAAGTGCATTTGATCATCCTTTAAAAACATTTCATAAACATATGTTATATTTGTGTATGCTATTATCTGGTTGCATTAAGACTGAAACAATAAGCAATATATTCATTGTAAGTGTGTTACCTCACGGTTGATAGACGCTGTTCACGGTAAAGTGAGCCCTTTTGAAACATCCCATCCTCCCTCTCATTTGAAATAATAGTAGATAAATATTTTTTCTTTTAGCCTTAGACGATATCTTCCGATTGCGGTGGAATATACAAACTGTGTTTATTACATACATGGAAATATTTATTTTAAAGGGTCGTTAAAGGTTAAAAAAAATGGCTGAAAGGAGAAAGTAACTAGGGCCTCAAAAGTGCTCACTTTACCATGAACTATCTAAACCAGCTTTTATTTATTTCGTGTTCATTATCGTAGTGATAGCATAGATATGGTTTGGCGTATTTATAGTAGACACACGACATACATTATATATAAAATTAGGTTTTTAATTGATTGGCAAAATGTGTAAAATATTACGTAGAAAAAAACGTTTTAATAAACATTGTGGCTTTAAAATTTTGAGTAAAGGGCCTACAGAGTTTTTCTCATGGTGTGTTAATACATTAAGTCTCAATTTAAAAACAGAAAATTTTCAAATATTACTTAAGTATTTCAAAATCTTGTAGTTTCTGTATTTCAGGATACATAGAGGCTGCGTTGGTGTAGTGGTTAGACTACTCGCCTCCCACATAGGCGAATTGGGCTTGATTCCCGGCGGGGCCACTTCTGGATTTTCACACGTGGGAATCTTGCCGGACGATGCCGCTGGTCGGCGGGTTTACTCGGGGATCTCCCGTTTCACTTAACCTTGCATTCCGACGCTGCTCTATACTCGCCTCACTTCACCCTCATCGGCTTTCAAGACTTCGATGTTAAGGGCCGAAGAATACTTAACTGACAAATATGCTTACCGCAACTAAAATTTTTCAAATTTTAATCGGCAAAGAATTTCGAAAATATATAATCTAATGGTTTTGCGAATTCAACGTCCTGCACCCTATACTCCAGAAATTTATGGATATTCGAGCCTGACAGGTTTTTGTTTTAATACCAGACACTCTATTTAGCATGGCGAAGCTTGAAGATTTAATTAGCGCATTAAATTGTGAACTGTGTAAAATCATGGTAACAATTCTGATTCATAACTATTCCTTGACGTACATTTACCTGTTCTTTTTTTTAATTACGGATACGGAACTACGCAATTCTAAAATTGAAGATGAATTCTGCAGGACTATTTAGTTAACAACAGTAACAAATGTACCTTCGTGGTTTTGTAAATTACGATTGTTTTCGTTGGTGATTAGATTTTCTTTTTGATCCGAGTGCTACAGATGTAGAGTTTTAAAATAAAATATTTAATTAATTTCATTTTCAAGGAATCCGGCTATTTCGGACAAAACATTTTCAAACTGTGTAGTACTGAACATGAAATTCTCAATTTCAAAATCACTGGCAGCCACAAACTTTTTTCTTGGCAAGTTCCATGTACGACTCTATTACACTCCAACAGTGTCGTCGTTATACGCAAACATTTACATATTTCAGAATTATATAGAGTACCATAAAAAAACTCAAACCTGCATTACAGTTAAAAAATAAATTATATTTTCACTAAAAATTCATATTTGAACAATGTCTACTCAGGGCCGTAGACTTGTAGAAAATAGACAAGGTTATGGATTTTCCTGTAACACAAATTACACGTCTGTAAGTTTGTGTTACAGAACTTGTCTACAAGGGTGGAATTACAATTGTAGTGACAAGTCTCGCGCTTGTAGAAGAAATTATGACTGTGTTACGGGAAAATATACACGTGTACAATTGTACTTACATCTTTTAGGACTTGTAGGAGTAGTGTCATAGGTCCCAGGTAGCGCTTGGTACGTATCTTCTGGCGGGCTTGTATTTGACAAGCGCTTGTGGACAGCGTTCGGAATGGCTACTGATCATGGCCCACATAGAGGGAAAGGTTTAGTTGAAGCAAACAAAGTTTGTTTTGCGAAAACAAATTAATTGTTTGTATATGCGCAATGAAATATTTTGTTGTTGAAATCGGATTATTTTGTCGTTATTAGTTGGTTGCACCATACAAACATTTGGTTGGTGCAACTAAAGATTTGTTTGGGTCTACGTAAAGTAAACAGTTCTGATGAAATAAAGAACAATTTCAAGCTGTACGAATCTAGATCTGTTGTGCTCTAGCTCTATGCTTTAGCAACCTAAGCTAAGGTGATTGCTGATGAAATTGAAATGCTTTTAAATTTATACATTTCAAATACTGGGCAACGTGGCAAATAAATATCTCAAGTTTTACAGCTTTACTTTTTAGTTTCCTATTGTACTTGTTTAATTAGAATGTTTATACGATTATTGAGCATCGATATGTGCACTAACAAACGCTGTCAGTATCCTAATTGCCACAAAAAATACTAAAAAACTCTCGAGCTGTATTTTCGAAGAAGGCAATTAAATGAGCGGCCAAACAAATATACGCAGTTAATTCTACCAACTGTTTTGTTGACAGTCTAATTTCCTTTGGCCCAACACAGATGTTTCTTTAATTCAACCGTGTATTTTGTTAGATGAACATAATTAATTTTGTTACTTTCGGAGTTTTGTTTACTTAAAAAATGTTTTGTTGGAGAAACTAAATGTTATTTAGTCCCTATACAAACAAGTATTTTGTTGGCTGTTTTCTCAGTACACATATTCATCTACTAACAGGTAAAAACATTTATCACATAATACTCTAGGTTAGTTTGGGTGTTCCTATTATTTTGGGATATGTGGAAAAATTACGTGCGGAACTGCTTATGCACAATGATGATGACCGCCCACGAACGCATGCGCATAGTGAGTGCGCGACGATATTTGGGCGGCTCTTAACACCGAGGTCTTGAGAGCCGATGTGGGTGAAGCGAGATGAGTATGGAGCAGCGCCGGAGTGAAAGGGCGGGGGAAACGGGAGATCCAGGGACAGCGGCATCGTCCAGCACTATTCCCACGAGCGAAAATTCGGGCGTGACTCAGCCGGGAATCGAACCCGATTCGCTTTGGTGAGAGACGAATAGTCTAAACACTTCATCACCGCGGCCCCATATACACATAGTGACCACAGCCAGGGCAGTTTTTTTACCCAAAGACTTCCTAGGCGTCTCATAGGCCTATAAAATTCTGATCAAACTGCGAGAATTAAATAAACGCACGTGTGTTTGATATCAAGTATGCCCTCAGATCAATCCGTCAAATATTTCTGTCCGCCAGTATTCATAGCCAAATAAGACTTGCAAACTGTCCGAAAATCTAAGTGTTGTTACATGGAAGGAAATTTTGTTTTAAATTTGATCCAAAAAAGTTTTCGAGAACTGCTTTAAAAGCTACTATAAAATTATGTTTAAAACAAGTGAGACTTGTTTTACTATATATTTTATTTAAACAAAGATAAAATATAACTGGTGATTTGAAATATTTTAACTCTTCCAGCCTGACAATAATTTATGAATTCAGGTGTTGCAGTTAAGAACAATTTTCAGTCTATGTTAATTTTCCAACTCTGTGTTCCTGTAATTATCATTACCATTTTGAACTAAGTTCTTGGTGCTCGGTTGCAATGACATAAACAATCCACAAATCAGATCTATTCAAAATTTACAAGTCGTGCGTGTAATTGGTAGGGAATAACATACATTGTTATGTAGAACTATTCAAAAGTAAACAGCTTTTACATTATCATGCTCTTGTCTTAGAAAATGTTTTACTTATCAACGACTATGCACATTCGACTCCTCTGTTTACGCACAATAAAGAACGAGCAGGAATGTGAACAACGCTTATAGTTACGTAGTAATATTCAAATATAAACTGTCGCATGGGGCACTGAGTCTTTCTGTGTACGACGCTGGACATTTATCCCCTCGCTGTGGAACAGATGCATGACACAACACACACTTAACTGGGTTACGCAGTAATTACTTTATAGCTGGGCCACTATGACGTTCTCATAACCATTCGCAATAATTTTCTTTGCGATGCAGCGAATACTGGCTTATGAATGCATGGATAAAGTCTACTCGTAGTTACGTCCAACTTTTCTGAAACCTTGCTAAAGTTCTACGTATTTTCAGACTACTCTCCACATAATCTTCCGCCGCGTGTAAAAAAAAAACACACGATCATTCGCGGTATCTTAACATTTTTTTGACTCAAAACATTGAAAAATCATTTCACGTATGACGTTTATGGTTGCTTCTCAAATATTTAACCTATCAAAAGCGTTTTATACTTCTGCTATAGGCTATTCATGGTTAAATGTGTACTTTTGAAAGCCCTGTTTAAGATCTAATCTATGCACGTTGTGTATTCTTCCGCTTTATGTCAAATCAACATTGCCATCAGCCTCATCACTTTATCCATACGTCGGTCAAGAGAAATTTTGGAATTATTATAAAAGTAAATATTTTACTAATCTACTCATTTTTACACTTCGATGCATTAAAAAATGACAAAGTGAAAGAAATAATTTGTCATTACAAATGGTTACCTAACAACTTTTTTTTTTTACTTTTCATCCTTCGTTACCGACTTTACTGGGCGCATGTCACTCAAACCGCCCGTTAAAGTATACGTTTGCAGGGGCAGTGACTTTTTATAAGGTTGATTTCAAAAGTACTCAGTTTATCGTAAACAGCCTTTAACTACCTGCATATTATGTTATTTCATTTATGATTAAAATGAATAAAATAAGGGGAAAAATAGTAGTTTCGGTAATGACAAGTAAGAAATAGTTCTCATACGAAATATTATTAAACTGAGGGCGCAAGAATGCGTTGTGTTGTCATTTTAGTTAGTGTAGTTTTTTGGACATAGTTAAGCTTTGTTTGGATGAGCTTGAAGAACAGCCTGAAAATAGAACTTTAGCTGGGCTCCAGAAAAATTAGACGTAACAATAACTAGGCTAATATAAAAGTTTGGAAATACAGTGTGTGTACGCTGGGGAGGCACTAAAAATAAATATTTGTACACATAAAAATTAGACGTAACAATAAATAGGCTAATATAAAAGTTTGGAAATACAGTGTGTGTACGCTGGGGAGGCACTAAAAAAAATATTTGTACACATAAAAATTAGACGTAACAATAAATAGGCTAATATAAAAGTTTGGAAATACAGTGTGTGTACGCTGGGGAGGCACTAAAAATAAATATTTGTACACATAAAAATTAGACGTAACAATAAATAGGCTAATATAAAAGTTTGGAAATACAGCGTGTGTACGCTGGGGAGGCACTAAAAATAAATATTTGTACACATAAAAATTAGACGTAACAATAAATAGGCTAATATAAAAGTTTGGAAGTACAGTGTGTGTACGCTGGGGAGGCACTAAAAATAAATATTTGTACACATAAAAATGAAATTGTTCTCCAGCACTGCATTCCTTGAAACTAATTACGGCAATAAGTATCAGTGCATTTTAAAATTAACGTAAAAGAAATAGGTATGATTATATTTTACATGATGACTATTTCTTACTAGTCATTAAAGACTGTTCACGATAAAGTGAGCACTTTTGAAATCAACCTTAGAGAAAGTTACTGTTCCTACCTGCATATATTTTAACGGACGCCCTGAGTAACATGCGCCCGGTTAAGTTGGTAACGATGGCTGGGAAGTAGTTCCATAACTTAACGTCAAAGAAAAAGTGTTAGGTACCCATTTGTGATAACATAGACTATTTATTATGGCTTTCTGTTTTTTTAATTCACCCAAGTGTAAAAATGACAAGATTTGTTAAATACTTACTTTTCTAATAATTTCACAGTTTCACTTGACCGACACATGAATAAAGTGATGAGGTTCATGGCAATGATAATTTCACACAAGGCGAAATTATACACAACGTGCATACAAGAAGATCTTAAGCAGGGCTTTCAAAAGTGCTCATATTACAGTGAATAGCCTATACCAACATATATCGGTACTATTATATAAACGACAGTAAAAAAAAGCTTCTGATACATTATTTATTCAGGAAATAATCAAACATGTCTTGCAAAGGGCGGTATTTCCAAGTTTATAAAAATTAATTGAAAACACCAAGTTCTTGGTTGTTTGCAGGAATACTTAAACACACCAACATATAAGCTGTTCACGGTAAAATGAGCACTTTTGAATTCCCTGCTTAAGATATACTTATATACACATTGTGTGTTCTTCCGCATTATGTAAAATTAAACATCGTCTTATTCATGCGTCGGTCAAATGAAACTGTAAAAGTATTAGAAAAGTAGATATTGTACAAATCTGCTCATTTCTACACATCGATGCATTAAAAAATACAGAAAGCGAGAGAAATAATTTAAGTTATCACAAATGGTCACCTAACACTTTTTGTTCGACTTTAATATATGGAACTATTTTCCCCTCCGTCGTTGCCAACTTTAGTGGACACGTGTCACTCATTGCGCCCGTTGAAATATATGCAGGTAGGGGCAGAGACTTTTTCTAAGGTTGATTTCAAAAGTGCTCACCTTATCGGGACAGCCTTTATGAAGGATACATTTGACTTGAACCACTGTTGCTCCGGGCGGCTTCAGGAGGCCGCTGCAAGACAAATCGAACGTCAGGCTCTAATAAGTAACCACGGGTCTCCGGCACTGGAAGCTCACGGCAATATGGAATGCGCAATAACACCGCCAGCCACGATAAAAAAAAAAAAGAAGACACGAAGAGGCAGCATCTCCTGGCATGCAGCGAGATAGGCCGAGGTGATTTCGCTGGCACCAGACCCACGACTCGAGCGTCTGCTCCTGAAAAGATCATAAAATTACGGGAAATAACTGATAACATTCGAGAAATCTTCGTAAAATTACTGAAGTTCTGTTTTCTCATCAACGAATTGAAAAAAAAAAAAAAAACTTTCTTCGCTTTTTAGTATTTAAAGTTTCCCTAACGGGAGAAAAGAAATTATTTTCGTGAATATATATAATATATATATATATATATATATATATAATATATATATATATATATATATATAATAAACACACACATGTTATTTGGCATTCACATGAAGTATGTATTGGTATATGCGGTTCACGGTAAACTGAGAAATTTTGAAATCAACCATTGAAAAAATGTTACTGCCCCTACTTGCATGTATTTTAAAGGGTTCACTGAGTGACATGAGTCCAGTAAAGTTGGTAACAAAGAAGGGAAAGTAGTTCTTTGTCTTAACATTAAAATAAAAGTGTCAGGTGAAAATTTGTGAATACTGAAATTATTTTCTTTTAATTTACATAAGTGTAATAATTAGCAGAATTTTACAGTTTTACTGGAAATCAGCAGGGAGAAATTATGTGATGAGGCCCATGACACTCATAAAGTGGAAGAATACACAACGTGCATTACAAGTAGATATTAAGCAGGTATTTCAAAAGTGCTCAATTTACCGTGAACAGTGTAGAGATGGTAACATATACAGTACCTTCTTAAATGTGCGGGCAGGCGGAGTTGGTACAAGCTACCGCACTTATGGATAGTACACGTGAATATATTTGGGTGAATCTTAACGTCGTGGTCTTGAGAGCCGATGAGGGTGAAATGAGTGTGTCCTGTATGGAGAAATGCCGGAATGCAAGGGCAGGGGAAGCGGAATATCCCCGAGAAAACCCGCCGACCAGCGACATCGTCCGGAACGATTCCCGCTTTCGGAAATCCGGAAGCGGCCCCGCCGGAAATCGAAACCCGGTTCGCCTAGGTGAGAGGCGAGCAGTCTAACCGTTACGCCTCCGCGACCCCTACCGCACTGGAGTGGATAGGGCAGGTATATACAGCCCGTAGTCCGATAAGGCACTGACATCGCCATGGTGTAGGAGTTTGTCTCCTGGAGTGAAAAGGCAGTAAAGGCTGTTCACGATAACATGAGCATTTTTGAAATCAACCTTAGAAAAAAGTCACTGCCCCTGCCTGAACATATTTTAACGGCGCACTGAGTGACATGCTCCCAGTAAAGTTGGTAACGATGGTTGGAAAGTAGTTCCATATCTTGACGTCGAATTGAAAGGGTTAGGTAACCATTTATGATAACTTAAATAATTTCTTTCGCTTTCTGTTTTTTTTAATGCATCGAAATGTAAAATGACCATATTTATAAAATATGTACTTTTCTAATAATTTAACATTTTCACCTGACCGACGCATAAATAAAGGGTTGAAGCCCGTGGCAATGTTAATTTTACATCAGGTGGAAGATTACACAATGTGCAAACAAGTAGATCTTAAGCAGAGCTTTCAAAAGTGCTCATTTTACCATGAACAGCCTATATCACAGAATACGCAAGTACACATAGTTGCTGGAATGTTGTGGTTATTTTGATGTCGGCGTGCCAATACGCTTATTAGACACGCGATGCTCTGGGAACGGACCTTGCCTCTGATTGGCTGCTGCGTGCTGCGAAACAGTAGCTATTGGTGGGGTTGCCGCCTGGCGAATAAGTTTCCAGGTGCTCATTGACGAACGTCGTTTCGACATGTCGGTGGCCTGTGTGTGGCTGGCGCTCTCGTATAAGTGACTGTTTCACTTTTATATTATTTAATTACTAGGGACCCGCCCCAGCATCACTCGGGTGCGATCTACAAATATACAGTCGGCCGCGGGGAGCAATATGAAGTCATAGTTTTTTCCTCATCAGCTCGCTCGACCGCTGTAATTATTTTATTGCGCGTAATTAATAAATCTGTGCTAGCTCCTAAAATGGCATGGGGTAACTAACATGTTCAATTGATAACGATTAACACTGTGTTGTTTCTATTTTTAATCAAATTTTAAAAGACAAATATGGTTACTGTGGGTCATCCTTAAAAGATAAACATATGCTGCCGCGGACTTTTTTATAGATCTTTTTGAGATCTACAATTCTGTAGTACATTAACTTGGTGTATATTTTATTGTTTAATCAGCGTAAGTCATGTAAGCGGCCGAAAAGCGGCTTTTTCCGACTTGATTAGAAAACGTCGACATTTCTCTACTATCCTTACATTAAATATTACTGTATCATATGGTTCAACCTTCTTCAAGAAATTCTCTAAATTATGGTGAAAACCGCATCAAAATCCATCAAGTAGTTTAGAAGCCTTAACTGAATACACAGGCACACGCGGCCGGGCGACTCAGATTCATACTACAGTATGTGTAGATTCTGTGGTAGAATGATTGTGTAGGGGTTTCTTTTAGTTTGTTTCATAATGTGGTGTATTTATCATATTATACAATTGGGTATAGCCCCTATCAAACAGACACTGCTTACATGAAAGCAAACGACAGATTCACTCACAATACCAACTTTAAATATCTTTTCTTGTGAATAGTTTAACACAAACGAAATCCGAAAACAATATAAGCAAACTGTAATGGTTTACAACTGTCTTCCACATTGTAAAGATGGGCGAGATCCACCAAATTAATTATAAATTACGAAGAGCCTCGACAGGAAATCGTATCCTGATCCCACGAGGGAGAGAAAACCACGCTGCTTATTACACGGAGATGAACTGTTTCAAGCTTTCGGTGACGATTTCCCACGGACGGTGATTCATGCAGTACCGTAATTAATAACACAAATTGACACCCGTACCATGCTCGGGAATCAAATCTGGAACGCCTCTCGCCTTAAGCCGGCACGCAACCATCTGCGCCATGGAGGTAGGCTCACCGCACGCTGCACGCTACAGGACTTTTAAGTTGGCAGAATGTATACGAAACAATGCCAAGCCATTTTTATCGGTATTCATATTCACAGGAAATGACTTCCCCACAAACCTGATGTATTAAGGCTAACTAAATGAACTAAATGAATATTTTAGGGGAATGGTGCACAAATGTAGTATAACTTACTTTACCGCTTTTCACCACAAGTTGTTTTACAGAAAGATTTATCGAAATTTTTCACACTATGATACTAATACATAAATAATCATTTTGATCACCTTTCTTATGTTGTTGAATATTCACTGCTGTCATTATTCCCTGAGTGCTGATGGATGATAAGAAATAATATTTAAAAAAAAACTTGTGACATAATTTAGTTAACACCCAACTTTCGTACACCATCCTCCCAAAAGGGGTAGTATCCTTTCAATTTTGTATTCACGTATTTCCCTCCATAACTTAATCTTCGGAGTCAATATTTAAAATCTAAGCTAGTAAAGACTTCGGAAACATCTTAACAGTTTTTTTGAAATCCAAATTATTTTTCTTACGTGATTAGTTTCACATTTGTAACCGTAATCAAATATTACCTAATTATTTAATAATGTCATTCACACATGGGGAAATACAGGGATAATTGAAACCGTGCAATTTCGAAAACTTCGTTAAGTAGTTCTTTATGTCATGTCTAGCTTTGATTTTTTATGTCTGATCATAAGTTTTCATTGCGAACATTTGAAAAAAATACTAAGATAGAATGGATACTGGCCCTTTAAGCGGATTATATCCGAGGGACGAAGTAGACGTGTAACTAGTTTAGCTGAAGTCAAAAGATTAATTTGAAAGTTTAAGGACACACAAGCCAACTGTGTTTCTTAGTCGTCTTCTTCCAGGCACTATATATACCAGTTTTGAATAGTAGTTATGTAATGCTGTATCGTTTTTCGAAGGTAGTACTCTTAAAATAACCGATGGGATGACGAACCGTTCAACCAATTTTGGACTGTTGATTTGTTTTGATGTTCGCCTTTCTTCATTCTGACAGGAAAATAATTAACTGCGTACTATCTGTACAACTATGTGTCAAATGCTGAGGAAAACAATAGTAATAATTCAGTATTTTCAGTGTTCACAAAATTATTAAATATGTCTAAATGAAACGCGTGGATCTGTGTGATATATATATATATATATATATATATATATATATATATATATTTACACACACACACACCACACATACATATATTTAAAAAGTAGCGTGGGGCGAAATTTTATTTTGTCATCATTTATTTTTGTAATACACTAGAAGACGACGCTGTATTCTGTATGTCAACACATAGGAGTAATTATAAGTTCTCTTTGCTTTCTTTTATCTCTGGTATTGTGTTCTTTAATTAAATCTTGAAAGTAACTTGTATAACAAACAGGGCCTTAACTGGACAGTTATTCATGGCGTCTGGTAACTTCCTTCTTATTTGAAACAGCAGAAGATGACGCACCGAGAATGCTGTCTAGAATTTGTATAAGAAAAAAACTGTGTGCTTTGGCTTGTATAAATTGCCTTGTCCGAATACACACATACACATTAATCTTGTCCGCCTTGTTACTAGCGGCACAAGTCAAGAGAAGAAAATGTACCGCATTCAGTTGATTACAATGTCGCGGTAGACTTCGAAATCTTACCGAAAGAAAATATTCTTTCGAGCTATGTATATTTATATCGAACGGAGTTAATTGTTTAGAAACATCATCAATGAGAGGAAATTTTATTTTCAACAAGAAGTGTTCAACAGTACGCACTTTCTTAAGGAAAAACTGCTATTCTAATTAATAAAGCTTCTCTTAACAAGAATTCATTGTTTTTACTTATGAGTACTAAACAGGTTTTTTTTTTTAGATGGGCGAGTTTAAACATCTAGGGTATATGTAGCCAAATCACTGTTATTAATAAAATGGGAAATCAGTTTATTGAGAATTTTCGTTTTCGCTGATAATTATTACATTTTCATACATAATGTGTATTATCGAGTTCTGAGGTAATACTCAATGATATTATTAATAATAATTATTATTGCAAAGGTATTTTCGAGTATACGTTCAATATTTGTGGAGACATAAAGTAGGTACTAGTTTCTTTAAATATAAATGGGATCTGAACTGTATGGCACGCCATTATAAAATGCATTGAATACGTTACAGTAAGTCACAGGAAGTTTCCTCGATTTTTCAATTTAAATATAATAAAAAAATAACCGTATCCAAAACTACCGGAACGTATTACTAAGTAGGTCTGGTGTCAATGTGAAAATAATAGAAATTACGTGACGCAGTTACATGACTTCAAGGGTATTTTTGATGTTAAATATGTGTATCAGTTTTCAGTTTTTTTTCCCCCACTATGATTTTCGGTATGGGTTAAATACAGGGGTCCATATTCTTTTGGTTACGATTCTTTGTACAAATATACTGTACTTATAGTTCAAGCATGTTTGAATACAAATATTTAATCAAAACTATCGAAAATGTATAAATGGTGTTTGCAATAAAATAAGCACTTTTGAAATCAACCTTAGAAAAAAGGCACTGCTCCTATCTGTATAAACATCTTATCAGGCGCACTGACTGACATGCGCACAGTAAAGTTGTTAACGATGGATGGAATGTATTTCCATATGATAACGTCGAATAAAAAATGTTAGGCAACGATTTGTGATAACTTAAATTATTTCTTTCGCTTTTTTCTTTTTTTAATGCATCGAAGTGCAAAAATGAGCAGATTTGTAAAATATTTAGGCCTACTTATGTAATAATTTCACAGTTTCACTAGTCCGTGAATAAAGTAATGAGGCACATGGCAATGTCAATTTTACATAAGACGTAAGAATACACAACGTGCATATAAGTAGATCTTGAGCAGGGCTTTCAAAAGTGCTCAGTTTACCACGAACTTTCTATATCTACGGTATATTCTCTTGCGCTAAGAACGTACACTTGAAACCACTATGGGGCGTATTTTTTATTCATTTACTGAATGTAACGATAAACAGTCTAACAGATAACTACTTACCATAAAAGTAACCGCAAGTGAACAAGTGGTCGCGTATTGTGTTCTCTAAAAACCATAGACTTAAGATGAGGTAGACCGTTTATTCGTCTTCTGCGCATGTACCCAACAGTAACCTTCCCCAAAGGAACACATCTGTCAAAGTCACATGGTCAACACCGACAAACGTGTTTGTTTATTTCTTAATTTTTTATATGACAAGCTCTATTATACGAATAAGATACTTTCGCCAAATCGAATATGATAAAACTGCATTACAAATCGGTTAGAGGAAGTGTGCATACATCTCAAAGCATTTGTTTACAAATCAGTTTTCTAACCTAACATCCAAAGCACGCCGTTTTTGCTACTCGCATTGGCAGAGAAGCAGTTCAGTGTTGGGACACGGAGATTGGTTGTACGCAGCCAGCGAGATCGGTCTACCTCATCTTTAGTCTACGCTAAAAACTAGCCAAATAACGGCAAATAACAACAATCTTGTAGTTCTCTACTGACACGTAAGTGTGCAACTTTAGGCTCTTACTTACAGGACACATTTCTGATGTTCTGTGGCGAAAGATATCGGCTTACCATGCTGCTGCAGTCATTATTATCTTACAGTTGCACCTTCCATTATTCTCAAAATAAGATACTAATTCTTATGTATTTTAACAAATATATCTAGGTATATTTGGCCAGTCAACTAAATAAATGTTGTATTACGCAAACCTATAGTGTTTTTTGTACACTGTAAAAACTTTTATAGTAAACTTCCTAACCTGTAATGGAAGGTTATAACCTATGCTCTGTACAGAAATAATACCACGCATCAAGCTGCGAATATAAGAATGTTTAGCGTTGCTACTTTACAATGTTGGGTATTTCCCTACGCAGTTGACTCTTTCCTGAACAAATGAGGAAACTCTACAATGAATGTATAGAGGAAAACATTGCCAATCCCGAGTTCTTACTAAACGTATACGCTGGTATGGTAAATTTCCGAATAATTTCTTGGAGTGTAAGTTTCTCTCTCGATTGCATTCTTATCATCGAGTATTCGTAAAACAGGTGTCCTAAGGACAGTTATTAAGGGTCCTATGTACTGAAAAGTTTTCTGTGAAATCGTTATTTGCGCCTAAACGCGTGTCTCGGTAAATAAATGTTCTGGAAATACGAAGTTTCGCCAGAAAGGATATAAAAAAAAACTAACTGACAAAAAAATCGTGACAGTTGTTAACTATCGCATTTTTAAGGCTTGCCTATGAAGTTTCTTTAAGCGGTAAGAGAAAAGTACGACTATACGCAGGTAGTTTGATCTGTGTTCTTTCACCGTGTGTAATACAACCCCACAGTTGCAGATCTAGTTTAGACAGTAAAGCGTTAGGACGGCAGCACTGCACGGCTTGCGCGTAGGAGCGATGAGGCGCTAGGCGTGCGCGTTAGTGTCGCCCGTGTCGCTTCCTCGCTTCTTGACCTTGGGCGCGCAGGTACATAGGACCCATAAGGCCCCCCAAACCGCCTGGGGCTTGAAATGCGCCGCAGAGTGTTTGAAATACTCGTTTTCCTAAGAAATTCTTAAACGGAATTATTTTTCTTATGCCATTCTCTGTGTTTTCTTTGGCGACTTAACACTCTTGTGGCGTGTGCCCGGAGTTATATTTTTATTTAATGTACTAGCTGCGCCCGCGACTTCATTGGCGTGGACTTTAGGACTTTAATTTATTTCTATGGATGATTATTAAAAAAATCTAGCGTTGTTTCGACAATCCTTTTTGACAATAACCCTTTCGCGGGAAAAAAAGAAAGGAAAATTAAAATAAAAAAGTAAATTACTTCGGAACCATTTGAGATATCGATTTGGGGAAAAGGGCAGATTTTAAATAGAAACATCCTATATGATATCATATTAATAAAAATAGATTCAGCCGTTTCGAAGCCTATTCTGGACAAATATCCTGACAGAGAGACAGAAATTCTAAAAACAGTTATTTATGCTTCAGCATTGTTTAAATAGCATATTTCGCTT
This sequence comes from Dryococelus australis, assembly GCA_029891345.1. NCBI lineage: Eukaryota > Metazoa > Arthropoda > Insecta > Phasmatodea > Phasmatidae > Dryococelus > Dryococelus australis. The sequence goes on from CM056995.1 coordinate 56,109,628, forward strand.
AGATATCGGTGTAAATTCGGAAATAACAGACAGTCTTGTCAATTTAGTGTATTAGTATAGATGGTTGTGTCGAGTTAAGTACAGCACTCACCAAACATCTCTCTATTTGCAACATTTGAAATCGTAAATTGTATTGGGCCTGAGAGGTTTAACTTCTGTGAATGGTTCTTATAGGCTGTTGACGGTAAAATGAGCACTTTTGAAAGCCCTGCTTAAGATCTATCTGTATACACTTTGCGTATTCTTCCGCTTTATGCAAAATTAACCTTGTCATGTGCCTCATCACTTTATTCATGCGTCGGTCAAACGAAACTGCAAAATTAGTAAATACTTTACAAATATGCTCATTTTTACAATTCGACGCATTAAAAAATAATTTTAAGTTATCGCAAATGGTTACCTAACTCTTTTTATTCGACGGTAAGATACGTAACTACTTTCCACCCATCGTTACCATCTTTACTGAGCGAATGTCACTCAGTGCGCCCATTAAAATGTGTGCATACAGCGGCAGTGACTTTTTCTTAAGGTTCATTTCTAAAGTGCTCCCTTTATCGTGAACAGTCTTTAACTTGTGTCTCAGCTATGTGCGGCGCTTGGGTTGTGCGCTTGGGCGCGGCGTGGCGGCCCTCCATGCTCTCCTGGTTTCCTTTATCGCCTCTTCCTCTTCCTCCTCCTTCCTCTGGGCCTGCGGCTTGGCATGCCTTCCTTCCCACGGATACCCGGGGTCACGCTCCTCCAATTACAGCGCTCCGCCGCTGCTATCGTGCCCGGGCTCCTCGACGGCCGCGGAGGGTTTTTGTGACACCGCCGCGCCGCGCGGCTCCTACCCCGTATTTAGAGGTTTTTAATAACTGTCAGGAGCGCCAGCCATGTAATTTGTTCGCCGGAGATAGCAACGCGGGACCAAGCGCCGAACCTCTCTCTCCTTTTCCACTCCCTCCTACACTCTCTGACAAGGGGCTCCCATTCGTCGCCCGTGTCACACGTGACAGTCTGCTCACGCATCCTTTCGCGTTTTGTTTTCGACTTTAGAAAATATTTTCGTCATACGGGCTGTTGGTTTTTTTTTTTTTTTTTTTTTTCTTCCCCCACGCGATCTCTACTCTTACAGCCTGTCAAACACACACAACAGCCGTATTTTTGCTGCTGTAATAATCGTAGCACATTCTGAAAACTCAGTGGTTCAGCTGTTGCGATTGCACTGAAAACAGTTCGCAAGGTGTCCGCAGTTTTCTTCTACTGCAGCAAATACACTAGACACCAATACCGGACAGCTGTTATTATATTTTCAAAAAATATTTCCAAATTCATAATAACTATCATTTGTTAGAAGATATTTTCCACTTTTTAAACATTTGACATATTGTAGATTAATTTTCGGAGTCCAAATTTTGGTCATTGTTAAATAAACTTTCCATACAGAAAAGAAAGTTTCTTCCTCATATCCACCATGATTGTATTGCAACTTGACTATCATTGGAATGTACTACTAAACAGAGGTGCTGCTCTCTGCTGGCTGGAGGTGATAACACCGCTGGGTTTTCATGCAAAAGACTTCAAGCTGTCCGGTATTGGTGGCTTGTGTTTTTGACCGTAGCCCGAGAGTGGCAACAAAGAAACTCTGGTTCTTAGAGTTCATGAGTACTGCTCATTGGATCAATGAGCATTGGTTGGATGTTGTCTGGGTTTTGATACCGGTTTACACCGTGATCGAGAATACATTGATGGCGGATAAGCCAAGGACATCCCAGTATTACGGATTCGGACATGGTTGGTGATACAATGTTTGTTAACCAGAAGTTGAAATCACACGCGTTGCTGTGGCAGTGATTCTTTGCCAGTATAATACTGTAGTACTTGGCAAGAGTCCACTCTCGCGCCATAATTCGAAGTAAACAGTCGAGGGTTTACTCCGTAATACTCAAATGGCTGTTCAAGTCGTTCGCACCGTAATTCACTGCCAGGATTCGGTCGAAAATGAATATTTTTCCATTATTGGCAGACGAGTATCCACATGATTACGAATGTTTCTTTCCGTAATCAAATACAATCATATACTCGGTGATTCAATTGTTCGCTGGCCACACGGCAATAACAAGTTTTTGAAACTCCGTCCCGCAGTCGGCCATGTTTGGTCCACGTGTTTCGCAGTTCCCTGTTAAAGAAAACTTTTGTTGCAAACATTAATTGTAAACAGCCTGCTACCAATTCAACCCCGAAAATACACACAATGCTTCTCTACGTCGTAATCAATCAAGTGTTTCAGCAACGATGAAATATTAACCACTCTGTTGCGTTGGCATCTGTAATTACAGGGAAAAAAACAACAAAAAGGCCGAAAACCTTACAAATTATTACGTACTGACTGAATTATGGAGAATATAATATTAGTTGCTCGATATTATTACAATTTTATTGTGGAATGAACATAGTGGAAAATTGACATGTTTGGAGGGGGGGTAGGGGGGCAGCGTCTTTCAGGGCCGCAGTAACCAATATTCGTGTCCCAACGTTGAAATAATTTTATTCCTACGAAGGTATATATATTTTTTCTAATTTTTACTGAGAAATTGTTTGTAATTTTACAAATGTTTGTAACTGTACAGTAATATCTCTTGTAAAATTATTCGTTTGTGAATCTACAAGAGCAGTGTTTGCAATAGACTTCAAGAAATGTTTGTTCTATGACTGACGCGTATTTACGAGCTCAAGCGAAACGGCACACACTCAAGGTATAAAGCTGTTTGTGCAAAAAACTAGGGTAACATAAATTTTATTCGCGTGCAAAAAGAAGTGCATTGCAAGTTTTGACACTTAAAACATCTCCAATACCCACATTAAAACGACGAAAATTAAAAAAAAAGTGACTCTATTACTAATTAACAGGCCGTGTTAATGTTTCATATCTACACTAACACTTGAAATGAAATATATGCGTTTTTAAATCTTAACCGAGCAACTTTCCTAATATTCTTTACGTATTTACTACAGTATATAGTACAAAAATAATTGCGATTTCGTAAGTTAAGTTGGCCTTGTGGCTGGGAGTGTGGGTTAACGCAAGGTGCGTGTGTTATAGTCACCGTGCTGGCAAGGTATATATGTATATATATATTTTTCTTGGAAAATATATTTTGAAATGGTTTTTTTTTTTCATATTCTCTGTTATTAATTCGTCTCATTTGGTTTCTAAAAAAAAAATTATTTAATTTCTACAGTTGCAGTACAAGCCTATCATTTATTATGTTTTGCAGGTTTTACAAGAAAACTGTTGTTCTACAAAGGATTATCTTGGCAACTGCATTTCCAAGGATTTGTCTTGTAAAAGTACGGAACATTTTTTTCAATCAAAATACCTTTCAACTTGGATTTATTTTTGTATCAAAGTATCTTATTTTTCAGGTATAATACTTGAAAATGTGAGCTGTCATATCTGTCATATCTTAACATACAAGGCCATAATATTTTCCCATGTTGTTTTTGTTGCATCTATAACCGTAATATAGATCGGCACATTAGTTATTCATTTTTAGTCACAAACTATAAAGTAATGACTGAAATCTGTCTATTCTGGTTTCAGGAATTAGGTAAAGTAGTTCTATGTGTAACAATAAGGTATGAATTTTTAATATTAAATCTTTACGGTATTATATATATATTAATATATTTTAATATTAAATCTTAACGGTAATATATATATAAACACAAGATAGCAAAAATATAATTAACTTACTACTGTCACCTAATTGTTTACTAATTAAGTGCTTTGATATACCTACTAGGTATATCATGTGCAGAAAATATACAATCTCCTGTATCTTTCAGTCTACGAGTTTTACGAGCAGCGGATATGTCAGTCGTTCGTAAAGAAAATTTTCTTTCTTTTACAGGCTGCAATTCGCTGTGCTTTTAGCGCACTGCGCATGCGCAAGTGCAGAAGTTGCAATGAAATAGAGGGTATGTTAACTTTGTTAAATAACCTGTGAAATTCTGGCTGCTGCCACCGTTATGTTTAAAATGAGGCTCGTTATGTAAACTTTGCGTAAACTCTGTCAAAAGTTTTTTTTTTTTTAATTTGTAGCTGTTTTCACATTGGAGTTGAGAAGAGCTTGTCTTTGAAAAATTGTAATTAAGTGCTAGCAAATATGCTCTATCTGAGATTTGAAAACGTATATGCTTGTATATCTATTTTGTTAATGTTTATATATGCTACTTGTAAACTGTAAAAATGTTTCTGGTAAACTTCCTAAACTGTAATAGAACCTATAAATTTAATGTAAATAATACCACATGTCAGACTGCAAATATAGGAATGTTGAGCAATGTTACTATACCAGGTTGGGGACTCCCCTGTGGAATTGACTTTTTCGTGAGCAAACGTGATAAAGATACCACGGAGGTATGCGAGAAGAGTTTATCATTCGCAGTTTATTACTGTTCGTATAGTTTTACGAATAATTTCTTAGAGTGTACTACATTTGAGCATTTGTCACAACATTTAAAACATTTTTATGTGTCAATAACAACCCCATCTCTCACACCTTAACTGACGCCAATTGGCTTCTATAAATTTTTCTTTAATACTAGAAATCTTCAATCATTAATTCTTTTACAATTTAAATGTACACAAACATCTGTTACATTCGCGGCATGATACAATAATTCTACAATTAAGAAGAAATCTTGTATGAACGAAAATGAATACAGAAAATAAAATTAATTAACTGTATCTTGAATCCGAATGGTTAACGCTACGTTACTTTTACGTTATGATGAAGTTGGGTCAAATTCTCTCACAGGAAGTTTAACTTTTACGTCGATCATAGTTCATCCGTGAATGCACTGCTACGTGGTCTATACGTGAACATAACGACAACGCAAAGTAAAGCCAACGAACTACACGTTCCTTTCAATGTGATTCGTCCTTTGATTTCAAGTTACACGTCTCACAGAATAACTAGGCATACAGATACGAAATGGTGTCGTGGGATCTTGGTTCTCTAAGTATTCGTCAACTGATGGTTGGAACTGCCCTTGCGTATTCGTGGCGTGTGCAACGGTAGTAAATATTAACAAGGACCGGTGGTGTGCTGCAGTGTAGTCGATGTAGCGTAAACAGTATTCTGGTTTAAGCCATCTTCATTTTTGTCTCTGAACTGAATTTAAATTCTCTGCACATTTCGGTAGACTACCAATGAAATTTGCATTAATCGCATGTACGGAACAACTCTGGCCAGCAAATGGCGACAGAGTCGCATAAACCCAGCTCATTGCATCTTTGGATGCTTAAACTCTTCTGTGGTCATAGCATTGAGCAAATATAAAATTATGGAGAAGTTTCGGCGGCTCTTAAGGGTGTTTAAAAGTAAAAAAAAAAAAAAATTGGTATTTTTAGGATATTTTATAATTCTTTCTCATCACATCAAATAGTACATTGATAGAAGCATTAAAAACCCATGGAAAATTAAATTACAAATATTAATGACGGTCAAATACAGGAATTTCTAATTTATAAGTAGTGAGATACAAAGTTTAAAATTAATATAATTTGAGTAAAATGAAGAAATTTATTGGAATTTTATTCATGTGGTTTAGCAATAATTGTATTTTAAGTTATAAAATAAAATTTAAATCCAATAACCAGACATTAAACCCTAATCGCAGGGAACCATAATGCCACACTTCAAAGAAATTTTTTCGTGGTGTTCCTAAATCTTCAAAAGAAAATTTAGCAGAAATCTAACATTGTGCTAGTATAACATTTTGGAATACGTTTGGCACAAATTTCAAGGTTAAAATGATAATTCTGCTTTAAAAAAATGGATGTGAGAGTTATTTTTAAAGTGATTTGGCAATTTTATTAAATAGTTATTGATATTGTATAGCAAAACTGCAAAATATCTTAAATATGCAGAAAAAAATTAAGGCACTTGAACTGTCTTGAAATCGGAAAACGGGAGGACACTAAAACAATCCGCCTGCCAACGGCATCGTTCGGCATGATTCCCCTCTGGAAATCTAACCCGGTTCACTGTGGTGGGAGGCGAGTAGTCTAACCACTACACCACCGCAATCCCCATCTATATTGAAAATGAGAGTGGCAAGGACACTTGAATTAGGCTGAGATCCTCTTCTATGATTGGAAGTTTTTTTACGGTTGACTGTCGTTGGTATCTGCCCGCGAATCACAGACGTTCACTATTGGTATTACCTAACTCTGACTGGCTTAGTCGGGTAAATAAGTCCTATTCACGAAGACACGCAGCCTGTGACAAAAGGCGTTCCCGTGATGTACTGAAGTCTACTCCCTACACAAACGAAGAGCTTGTTTGAATGGTGCTAAACAAATCTTAATTACAAAGATGGTTCCGTTATGTCAACCTGATATGCGCAGTACAATCAATAAGTTTTGTTTGCAGTTGTGCGTGGCTACCTACGCTCAAGGCGCCAGTCCACGAACTTACTGGCTGTGATTGTTCGGTCGAAAAAAATCTGTAGTCGAAACGACTGTTTTGTGGAAATAATTTATCCACCATTATTGCCAGGTAATTTGTTATGCCCTGGAACTTAGGACGTGGCAAAGTGGATTAGAAAACGCCATCCTACAAAAACACAATCACCTAGGTGAAAACAACCCTCATTAAGGCAAAGTGAATAAAACATGGAAAAACAAAATAGTAGTAAAAATTTAAATACTATGAGCTGAAATGCAATACACATGAATTCTGATAGTGTGTTTTGATTTTATTAATTTTATTTCTTTCAAATATATTCTGAATATACAAGGTAAGTTTTTGTTTCCAGTGTCTTCTCACAAGTGTGAATTTTACAATTTTCAGTTTCCCAAAAATGGGTCAATTAAAATAATTAACATTTAAAATTCTGGCTTTATAGTCGTAACAGTTTATTTCTAACTCGATCCAAGATCGGATGTAGGATCGACACAGAAAAATGTTGCACCTCTTCTAACATCTTTGGTTGGGAGCTAGAACTCGAATGGTGCAACCAAAGATGATAGACGAGGGTGCAACAGGTTTCTGTGAAAATCTTACATCCGATCTTGGATCGAGTTTCGAACCGCGATGGTGCAACTGGGCATACGCCGTATAAATAAAATAAAGGTAGAGTGCGTGCCCAAGGTGCGCATTTGCCTCTTCGTATCCCAACAGCTGACTGCTTCTCTGCCAAAACGACTCCAGGTGGACTCACAACCATCAGTTGCATCCGTCGATTGCCCGTCCGTCCGGCGGTCACGTGATCTTCAACCAATCGCAAGGCAACTTTTTTTTCTATCCGTCAATCCGTCGATTATTTCACAAACTTTAACTTTCGACAAACATATGGGTGGGCCACTGCCTTCTGACGACGTCCAGTAGACGGGAATACGCACTTTGAAATAAAATTCAAGGCGGTGGGTATGTTTTATTTATCTATGGTGGTCAACTCAGGAATTAAAAATGCAAACAATAATTCAGTATAGATTCTTATCACGTAAAAATTTTATTTCCTCAAAACGTTTCTCTCTTGAAAATGTATTTCCAACCAAAATATATCTCCAACTAAAGGAAGATCATGATGTTGTCACACTGAAATTTTGCTATATAGAATGATTGACGGACGTCGGATTATTGTGAATCACATTCAACAGACGGACGAAAACACAAACGGATGACTGATTGACGGATGTGACGGATGGTTGTGAGTACACCGTATAACAAACGACGTGGGACGGATTTGAGGTTAGAAAACTTACTATAAACAAGTACTTTGAGATGTTTGTACACTTCCTCTTACCAATTTCTATTGAAATTAAATTTAATTAAAATTGGTAAATGTGTTTTATTCATGTAAAATGGCTTTCCTTTTGGAAATTAAGATGTAAACAATCGCGTTAATAGCTGGCCATTGTTACTAAGCGCGAATTTTGATTGGGTTCGTCAAACACGAAGAATTTTAGATCCGCGCAAGTACACTACACTGTTGATTGAAATAGGATATTTGGAACTGAAGCGCTGTAACTTTTAGCAAACAAACGTAGTTGTGCTAACTACGTTTCGGTAGCATCATGATAGTTCAAGTTTATTCGATCCAAATTGGTTTGAAGCAGTTCAATGGTAACATCTGACAGTTGGAAAGGAGCTTCAGTCATCGCGTCCTCATGGAAACGTTTGTGAGGATGATGCTTATGATTGGTCACTACTTCAGTGTGTAATAAGTATGAATAACTTATTGCAGATTGTCTGGCTTATTATTTTCAAAATATTAGTGTTTATAGATCTTTACAAAACTAAATACAGAAATTTTTCAATAATAACTTTTTATTTAATATTGTTTAAAGTATTGGCTCACATTAGGTAATAGTTACATCATGTATAACGAAACTGCACAAACATGAAATGCATAGTATGTATGGCGTCACGGTGGCTGAGCGATTAGCACGCTCGCCCTCCACCTAGGCGAAGCGGGTTCAATCCCCGGTCGGGTCACCGGACTTTTACAAGTGGGAATCGTACCAGACGATGCCGTTGGTTGGCGGGCTTTCTTGGGTATCTCCCGCTTCCACCGCCCCCCCCCCACCAAATTCCGGCACCGCTCCAAATTCACTTCAATCACCCTCATCGGCTCTCAAGATCTCCCTGTTAAGAGCCGCCCAAATCTCTTCACTCACTCACAGTATGTATGGATAGAAATAATGAATTTAACACCAACAACATCATATGTATCCGCGATAACTGTTAGTAGAGCAATCCCAATAGACTACAGTATAAAAGATAGAAATATGATATATCAAATCAAAAATCAAGTATCCGAAATAGAATATAACGGAAATTCTTATGATAAGATAGTAGAGCACAATAATATTCGGATTGAAAAAAAAAATAGAAATAATCAACCTATTAGTTAAAAAGAATTAAAGAAAGAAATCTAAACTAAGTGTTATAAATTGGTCAACAGAGTACGATGCAACAGAAACCGGCCTAAATACTAAAAATTATATTGAAAATATACAACAATGGTACGAAAGTAAAAGCAATATAAATAATACTGTGTTTAAAGTAATAACGGGACACTGTCAAATTAAAGAATATTTAGCTGAAATAAATATAATATAAGACGACAGTTGTCAATGTGAAAAGGGAGCTCAGACGGTATGCCATATTCTGTACTTGTGTGACATGTTTAAAGAAGAAAGGAAAGAATTAGAACAGAAATTAAAACCTTTTAACGACAAATTGCCATTTAAAAAATAGAATATATATGGCAAGGAAATTCTAGAAATAATAAATGAAAGCATTAGCAAAATATATGATTTGGTAAAAACTATGAATGATGATTTAACGGAGTAGTCTAGGGAGCGGACGAGAGTGTGATGGAACTAAGGGAATTAACTCTCTCTTTTAGATAAGAAACAGAATTTTCAGTATATATTGAAGTTTTGCAGAATAATAGCGAGGAAGAAAAATTGAAAAGCTCCAAACACGAATAAGTTATAAAGAAGAACACAAGATCTGAAATGAATGCAAGAAGAATTGAAAGAAATATGGAGAAAAATAGAAGAACAAGAAGGAGGAAGAGAATAAAAAGAAGACAAAGAAGAAGAAAAATGGGAGGAGAACAGAGGAGAGTAGAAGAACGACAGAAGAGAGAAAAAAGGAGGAGAAGCAGCAAGAAAGAGAAGAAGAAAGACAAGATCTGAAACGGATGAAAGTAATAATATGTTGGCTGATGTCTGTGTAAAAAAAAAGGGGGCGGGGCGCCCGTAAGAGCGGAGCTTCATTCCCTCGTCCGCCGGGAAACGAAGGCCTGTGTGTCCAGAAGGAGTACTTCGATGTCCTGTACAATGTTTACGTTGGAGTAGAACGGTGGGCGAAGGAAAAAAAAATAAAAAACCCAAAATAGAATAGTACTGATAGGGCGGGGGCTGGGGGCCTTCGGATTCGTGGACGGGGCCATTAGACTGTTGGGTGCCATGCCGAACCGGCCGAAAGGCTAGTTAGCTGTGTGCGGGCCCGACGGCGTCTGATCGAGCGGGCGGATTCGTGAGAATCCCGGATCCTGGCTTGTTCCGGCGGCGGCGGCGAAGCGGGGGGCGGCCCAAAGGATACCCGTCGAGGAGTTGTCTCGGTCGCGGCAGAATAGCTCACCACCTTCCTAGGAAGTGTGAACGATGCTTTTGAAAAGAAATACAATTTTTAGTTAAATTACGGGCGCCCAGACGAACAGCCGCCCTCCTGCAAAAAAAATTGTGAATATATATATATTATATACTGTTTGTTTAATTGTATAAGTAATGATAGAATTGAACACCCTCGATGGCTGCTATGCTAAATAGGGTTAATGAAATAAAAAAAAGTATGTATGAGAGGGGGTAAGGAGGGAGAGAAAGAGAGATAATGTTTCAATGAACATGGATACTGTCACAGAAAGTTTGAAACTTGCGACCTTCGGAAACAAGAAGTAGGCGCCCATGAACCGAACACCACGTGGTGTTCCCAGGAAACCACATTCTGTTTGCTGATTCTCTTAAAATAGAATAATTGATTATTAAAAAGGAATATTACAGCTATGTCCCACTCAAAAGCTAGTACACGGGCCACAAATCGTGATATTGCCTGTGATATCGAATTGGAGTGTCAGAACTAAGGTTATCGGAATGGCAAATACCACTCCCTGCAAGTGTCACTCCCTACAAGTGACACTCCATGCACCAATGTCACTATGCTCAAGTCTCGCGCTGTACAGATGTCTCTCCGTGTGTCACTCCACGCAGGTGTCACTCCCTACAAGTAACACTCCATGCACCAATGTCACTATGCTCAAGTCTCGCGCTGTACAGATGTCTCTCCGTGTGTCACTGCGCACTGCTGTCACTCCACGCAGGTGTCACTCCCTACAAGTAACACTCCATGCACCAATGTCACTATGCTCAAGTCTCGCGCTGTACAGATGTCTCTCCGTGTGTCACTGCGCACTGCTGTCACTCCACGCAGGTGTCACTCGGTACAAGTGTGATTCCATGACAAGTGTCCCAGCACAAGGTCACTCTGTGCCATTTTCACTTCGCGTAAGTGTCGCTGGATAACAAATGTCACTCCATGCTAAACGTCACGCTGCGAAAGTGTCACTCTTTGTCAGTATCACTCCGTGCAAGTGCCACTCCGTGCAAGTGTCACTCCGAGCAAGTGCTGCTCCTAGCGAATTTAATTCCACGCTAGTGTCATTGTCACTCCACGTCAGGTGCCACCCGGCGTGAGCGTCACTCACCGCAGGTTTTCGGAACCACGTACGGACATCCCGCTACGACTCGCGATACTCTAAACCTGAAACAGTGAGAACTCATACAAATAAGTGATAATAATTAAAATTGAGCAACTGATAATCAATATCTAATAACTAAATAATACAATGGCTGAAATGCAGTGATTTTTTTTTTTTTTTTTTTTTGTGATTCTCCACTAAATGTCGAGAATTTCACTGATCTAAGAAACTTGTTCCCAGTTAATTTACTCGATTCACCAGTCGGTAGTAGCTTATCAAATTCACCAGTCGCAGTAGCTTATCAACTGACTTAAAGTGAATGTTATTTCACCGACTGATATCACTGAATCGAGTTTAGTGAGCACGTGCTGACGTCACAACCCGCCATCTGTCGTCGCCCGCGAAGATAAGGAGGGGGTAGGGGGAGGGGTGAACGCCGTTTCTCCTTCAGCGACGGTAAAAACCTCGAGCGCGGGAGGGCGAACGAGCCAGGCTTGGAGAAATAAAAAGTTTTATTTTCCCCCGCGAACACGCGACGGACGCGCTGCAAGCGCCGAGGGGTGGCACGAAAAGGTTAAAGAAACGTTTCTCTTGTCCGGCGGAAGGAAGTAGACGTGGGACGGAAAAAGTGCCGGGAGGGGAAGAGAGGAAGTGTGGGAGGGTGGCTTGGAACATTCCGTAAACGACCCGATGAGGCTACCAGCTGCCTTAACGTTGGGTACGCGAGTCGTAAATACCAGCTTCTCCACAGAAGCTTCTTTCTTCTTCAGGTAGTTGAACAGCTTACTCGGTTGGTCTCTGGTGATACCTCTAACTGCGCTCCTCCGGTAAATTAGTTTTGTTGACTGAAAAAAAAAAAAATTATTTATGGACTGTAACTCCAAAATTTTTGTCACGAACTCCACGGTACATACGATAAAATTCTTCGAAATAAATTATATTTAGTCCATTGACATTATTACAAAATGAAACCAAAATGTTATGGAATCGAGGCCATTTTTCCCAATGTCGACGATAATACAATTTTCTGAAAATCTCCATTAAATAGTTTTTAACTACATATTCGAAAGTGTGCATCGTGCATTAAACAAAAAATACTTTATTGCAGAGAGAAATATATAACACATCCGTCATTCTTTTATCTATACTACTAAATAACATAGAAGTGTCTGTCTGTGATTTTACAATTTTTCACTTTTAATTATTTTTTCGTATAGTATAATTGATAACTAAGCTATACCTAATATTATTTTTTTTCTCCTCTGTCTGTCTGTCCGAACGGATTTAACTAGAAAACCACTTAACGTATTGACATCAAATTGACAGAGAATACAGACAATAATCCCAGGACCAACTAAGTCTTTGTTTCATTGATATATCTCAAACGGTTCCGGAAAAAAATACGATCAGGGATGTAAATAGTTACTGGATTAAGCTTGTTTTAGAATTACGGCATAAAAACCGCACTGTTAAAAAAAATTTCCGTCATTTCTCCTTTCTTTTTTGTCTATGGGCTGTAAACCTTTCCTTCCAAAAAGCCGTAGTGGCCCAGTGGCTAAGAATGATTCAAAGTGGGGTCGCAGTAGCTCAGGGGCTAGAGAACCCAATTGTGGGGCTGCAGCTGGTTAGGGGCTAGAGCACCCTATAGTGGGCCGCAGCTGGTCAGGGCGAGAGCACCCAATATTAAGGGGGGGGGGGGGGGCGCAGCAGCTCAGTGGCAAGAGAAACCAATAGTGGGTTCGCAGTAGCTCAGGGCCTAGAGAACCCAATAGTGGGGTAGCAGCTGACCAGGGGCTAGAACACCAAATAAGGGGGCCGCAGCTGGTCAGGGGCTAGAGCACCCAATATAGGGGCCGCATTAGCTCAGTGGCTAGAGAAACAAATAGTTGGGTCGCAATAGCTCAGGGGCTAGAGAACACAATAATGGAGTCGCAGATGGCCAGGGGCTAGAACACCAAATAAGGGGGCCGCAGTATCCCAGTAGCTAGTGAACCCAATAGTGGGGACGCAGTAACCCAGTGGCTAGTGAACCCAATAGTGGGACCGCAGTAACCCAGTGGCTAGTGAACCCAATAGTGGGACCGTAGTAACCCAGTGGCTAGTGAACCCAATAGTGGGGCCGTAGTAGCCCAGTAGCTAGTGAACCCAATAGCGGGACCGCAGTAACCCAGTGGCTAGTGAAACCAATAGTGGGGCCGTAGTAGCCCAGGGGCTAGTGAACCCAATAGTGGGGCCGCAGCTGGTCAGGGGCTATAACACCCAATAGTGGGGCTGTAGTAGCCCAGTTGCTATTGAACCCAATAGTGGGACCGCAGTAACCCAGTGGCTAGTGAACCCAATAGTTGGGCCGTAGTAGCCCAGTAGCTAGTGAACCCAATAGTGGGGCCTCAGCTGGTCAGGGGCTATAGCACCCAATAGTGGGGCCGTAGTAGCCCAGTAGCTAGTGAACCCAATAGTGGGACCGCAGTAACCCAGTGGCTAGTGAACCCAATAGTGGGGCCGTAGTAACCCAGTAGCTAGTGAACCCAATAGTGGGACCGCAGTAGCCCAGTGGCTAGTGAACCCAATAGTGGGGCCGTAGTAGCCCAGTAGCTAGTGAACCCAATAGTGGGACCGCAGTAACCCAGTGGCTAGTGAACCCAATAGTGGGGCCGCAGTTGCCCAGTGGCTAGTGAACCCAATATTGGGGCCGTAGTACCCCAGTGGCTAGTGAACCCAATAGTGGGGCCGCAGCTGGTCAGGGGCTATAGCACCCAAGAGTGGGGCCGCAGTAGCCCAGTAGCTAGTGAACCCAATAGTGGGGCCGTAGTAGTCCAGTAGCTAGTGAACCCAATAGTGGGGCCGTAGTACCCCAGTGGCTAGTGAACCCAATAGTGGGGCCGCAGCTGGTCAGGGGCTATAGCACCCAAGAGTGGGGCCGCAGTAGCCCAGTAGCTAGTGAACCCAATAGTGGGGCCGTAGTAGTCCAGTAGCTAGTGAACCCAATAGTGGGGCCGTAGTAGCCCAGTGGCTAGTGAACCCAATAGTGGGGCCGCAGTTGGTCAGGGGCTATAGCACCCAAGAGTGGGGCCGCAGTATCTCAGTGGCTATAGCACCTTAAAAGGGGGCTGCAGTAGCTCAATGGCTAGAGAACCCAATTTAAAAAGTGGCTAGATCAATTCAAAGTCCTAAATATCATGCTATATTAAAACATGTGCGAAGCGATGGCAGAGTGAAATTTGATAATTCCAGTAAACTTGAAAGAAGAATTGTTAATATTTTAAACATAAAATCTTAATGAAACTATGGTGGGCTTAATTTTAATAGCTTTACAAAAATATCATACTAACATAGTTGCACGGGTCAGCTAGTATTAAATAATACTCCATAATTTCGAGAATTCTGATTTTTAAAAATTAGGTATTCCTGGCAACCTATTATTACAAAATTAAATGTCATAAAGTAGTAAAATATGTAATTTTAAATAACTCATGTTACAGTTTTGTTGACTCTCTTCTGTATCACTTTCAGTAGAATCTTTCAGTTTGTGATGAGTATTTGGATTATGTCGGATATTTTTAAAATATTTCACAACTTTTTAAAATCCCGTTTGTCTCATTTAAACTTGTTGAGACGGATCGCGAAATTTTCACGGAGTAACGCACACACTCGAGCATATGATCATAGTGGTCAATAGGGGCCTACAATAACAATCATAAACTGGCATTCGAAATCTGGAAAATAGACAAAAAAAATCTCATTGCTCAGATCTTCTGAAACAGAAAATTAACTGAAATATTCAAACGTGGCGCACATACTCTGATCAACTAATTGGAGTCATAGAAAAAAAAACGACGGGTCTATCTACAGTAAAGTACCAGTGAACTCAAGCAAGTCCATGCTAGAGAAACCATCAGTCAGATTAATAAGTTTTCGCCATTACCAGTAGTTTTTAATCTAGAACGAAAAGCAAACGCTCTGTTTTGGAGGGCCTTCGGCAACCGTACTCGCTCACGTGAAACGTTTACACACTTTGAAATATACCCATATTTACTGTCATTTATAACTACTTGCAATGATTCACCAATAGCCCTATCCATCACCGCAGGAACTCCACGAATTCAAACACATTACTATACTTATAGACGATGGCTTATTGCTAGAGCTAGTGATTTTTTGTGAAAAAATATGAGTACATGTTAGACTTCAATGCTATAAGCACCCAACAGCAGTTTGTCCTTTGCCACTGGTTGCTGTCTGCTTGAGGCGTTTCCATATTTCATCGGACCACTCATAATTCAGCAACATCGGCACGGCTCCTACGTGTTTCGTGTGCTGACAATTAACACGCATCAAAAAGTAGTTCAGCCAATTAAGATAAGTAAGTGATCCTACAGTGTTTTGAAATATAACTTCTCTTGAAATCTTTTCACGAAAGTTCACTAACCTTACTTTTTGCTGGGAAAGTTGGTCGTTTCTTTCCTAGATTTCAACGTACATTGCACATGTCAGGAAATTTTCTTCCATTATTGGCTGTGTATGAAGCTGCTGCCCAAAATCTCTAGGTCAATGAAAATTCTGACGCTCTAAGGTTGAACGCTAATGTTTGGTCTACAAAAAGTCAATTCCAGTCAAATATTCGTCATCCAATCACAAAAAGTATCAGGATGCTACAATATTTTGTATGATTCGTTGGCTCGGTTTTTTTTTCTCGACTTTCAAGTTTATTTAACTGTAAAGGCTGTTCACGATAAAGTGAGCGTTTTTGCAATCAACCTTTGCGAAGTGTCACTGCCCCTAACTGCATTCTATTTCAACAGGCGAACTGAGTGGCATGCGTTCTGTAAAGTTGGTAACAACTGAGTGAAAGTAGTTCCATGTGTTTACGTTGAAATAAAGGTGTTAGGCAAAACATCTATGAAAACTGAAATAATGTCTCTTACTTTATGTTATATATATATTTACTCATAATATATATATATATATATATATATATATAAAAAATTAGATAAATTATTTGTAAATTATTTACGGTTCTAATAATTTTGCAATTTCATTTGACCGACGCAAGAACAAAGTGATCAGGCCCGTCGCAGTGTTAATATTGCGTATAGCGGAAACATACATATCGTGCATGTAAGAAAAGCTCAAGCAGGGCTTTCAAAAGTGTTCAGATTACCGTGAACAGTCTATGCTCTACAACGTTCTTTGCTGGTCGGTCATCAACCGCTGGAGTTCCGGATTGACTTTCCCTCAATCGATTGCCCTTTACTAGGGGGCCCCGGTGGCTAAGCGGTTAGCCTGCTCACCTCCCACCAAAGCGAACCGGGTGCGATCCCCGGTCGGCTCATTCCGGATTTTCGCAAGTGGGAATCGTGCCGGACGATGCCGCTAGTCGGCGGGTTTTCTCGGCGATATCCCGTTTCCCCCGTCCTTTCATTCCGGCGCTGCTCCATACTCACCTCACTTCACCCTCATAGGCTCTCAAGACCTAGACGTTAAGAGCCACCCAAATATCCTGAAGCACTATTGTACCAATCACTGTACAGCTATACAGTCAAGTTTTGCTTTTAAGGACTAAGTAATTTTCAAAAAAAGCGTCTCTCGAACTACGGTCGAGTATAAATCCTATTCGCAATATCTTAAATCGTTTTAAATCAGACCTTTGAAAAATTACCCCTTATAAAACGTGTTTTGTTGTTTACTAAATATGTGTAATTTATCACAAACGTTTTATACTTTTGTTACGTCTAACTTAAAAATTACTTATTTTTCGTTAAATTAAATTTTCACTTATATTTTATCTATGAATTATTGTATGACTTTATGAATAAAACGGGGAGAAAAAGGGCATGTTGGTGATGTCTAGTGAGAAATTCCTCACATGCAAAAATACTATTAAACTGAGTGCGCACGAATGTGGTGCAGTGTCCATTCGGTGAAATTTTCTAGACTTAGTTAAGCTTTGTTTGCATGAGGTGGAAAAACAGCTCGAAAATATAACCTTTGCAAGGTTTCAGGAAAGGTGGAAGTAACTACGAATGGACTTTATCATTGATGTCCGGTCACTTTTTGGCTTCTATGAGGATAAACCCAAGCTAAGTTACATTCTGCTCAGGTTAAAGAAGTTATACGATTTCCCATGGAAATGTTTTGACACGCGCAAAATTTACGCTGCAAGGGTGAGCCGGTGTTCCAAAGAAGCCGTTTTTAATCTGCCAGTAAATTAATTGATCATTTGAGTTTGAGTTTGGTTCGAACTGTGAAATAATTCTGCTCCTGTCAAAATATGATATGTTAATTTTATTTTTCTAGTATTATTAACACACTCAAACAGTGTTTACAGTCGTCAACAGGAAAAATACAATCGTGTTTGAGCATATTTTATTTAAAAAAAAATGAATTTGAAAGGACAAAATAACGATAGCTATCATCAAAATGACATTTTCTATTATGTCAACACACTTAAATAAACGACATAATTGTGTAATCCCAAGCTTAGCGAAGTCCAATTTTACGAAAAATGATACACAACATTTGAACACATTTAATTAAATAACGCACTTAAACGAAAAAGTTAACAATTTTTACTCCTACGATCTAGCACAATACAAATCGGAATGTTTTACACAATTATGTTTATTTCATGAAAATTACGATAATTCCATTTGCTCACACCAAAAACCGAGAAAACATCTTGTACACATGCAGGCAGCACCAGTGATACCTGGCGGTGAAAAATTATATTTTCCCGACCATCATTAGCCTTAAGCTTTCCAGTCTGAACAAAATAATCCTTAAGTAAGATTTCAATAGATTTTGGTCCGTCGTGGCTCTTTTCTTTTTTATAATACCTGCAGTCAACAGCTGTTTAGTTTGATGTAGGCTGCTCGAGATCAATGAAGCATTATACATATGAATGAAGGTTCTTGCTTCTAACAATAATACTAAAATGATCACAAACAAAGAAAACAACTTAGAGAAATTAGTTCCGTGTCTTGACGTCATACTCTAAATCTATGTTTAAATTTGAGGACACTACTTCAGTGGATAATTTGAAAACTTCAGTTGAACGGGGCACGAATATAACGATTGGGTCTATGGCAATGTAAATTATACGTGTGGCGGTTAGATACAAGGTGACAAAAAGTAGATCCCAAGCAGGGTTTTCAGAAGTTGTTTTCAAATACGAGGTTCCGCACTTTTTTAACTGAGCTAAGGAAGTCTGCGTATTTCGTAAGACGCCACTTCTAAGTCCGAACTAAGGCATCTCACGTAGCTAGTTATTATTCTCGTTTATCTTTCGCAATTCATAAGCCAAAAATAGGAATTAATGTTTGGCTGTTTACGTTGCTTGGTTACGTAGCGAAAGGGTAGAGGCGACGGGACATGGTGATTATAGTGGACTGTTAACCACCCATTTACGAACTCGTTGCTCGTAAATTACGATTCATGCCGGAAGGTCTGGCTTGAGCAATCACTGGTCTGGCCTCTTAGTCTTCAGATCGTGACGCCTTTCAGCAATCACGACCCGCGAGCGAGGGAAGAATTACAAAATCAGTCCGTGGTCTGCATACCGCCCTGAGCACTGTACGACGCTCGAGAGTCGGTCATCATAGCGCCCTGATCAGTGGCGTGCGGTGAACTGGTACGAGGTAAACTGTTGCTTGCCCACTTCTGTACATTCTCGGTGCGCGCAGCAGGAGCCAGTAACCACCGTGCAGCCTAGGGAAACTGAATGATTTCTGACCACTCACGAGCGAACAGCAAGGAACCCTGTGGCGTCAGCTGCCAAGCTACGTTCTAGTGATGGAAGTGTAAACTAGCAAGAAACAGGGTAGAGCACAGGGTTAACGCCAGCTAACCTTGCAACAGTTCACCACCCTAAGTATCTGGCTTTCATGATCTCAGCTCTGCAGATAACACGTTCGCAAACGTCCCATCTTGAAGCTGAGCACATGATACAGCAAGAGTGACCTGTAAATTGTTTTTGTATTTTTCACAAACAGTTCTTTAGATACTAATTGCCAAGATTTGTTTTGTAATAGTACATGTAACTTAAAATAGATACTTTTTTTTGTTAAGAATTTAACATGTTATCAAAATGTTGAATTTTGACAAGCAATCACTATAACATCAAGCTTATAGTAAATATGGAGAAACATAGGAGTGCTCACCACCCATAGACATCATGACACAAGAAACAATACACTACTCTCCAGCCTCCCTCTTTTTACAAGCTTTTAATTTCACTTCTTTGTATCTACGGTAGGTGTCTGTGAGGTGTCCGTCTGGCGCCCCCCGAACCACTGGCTATCACGATGTATTTGGTGGACAAGTTGTCGATTACTAGTGGCTTGTAGAGTTTCAGTGCCGGGGAAGTCCTCATTTACACAGGGTTGTGTGGGTAAAAGACCATAGAAACTTTGAAACGCAATAAGGAATTCAAATGATCGACCACGTGTGTGTACGTGAAATACCATTTGAAGATTCCGATCTGCGTGGGCTCGTATTGAAATGTCAAATACATCGACATACTCAGATACACACACGTGTAAGATAAATAATGAATATTCAGCATGCCGGTTCAACTTCCCAAGAAAAGAGTGCACTGAAACTCGCCTGATAACAAGCGATACCGATGGCGGACGGATATATAAATAGTCTACGTCTATAATTAAAAAAAAAATAGATGAGACTAAGAGGTGGAAAATAAATTAAATGGAAGAAACCTTTTAAAACCAAGCTATTATTTATAAATTAACTCAAAAGATAAAAATAATTATAGGAGTAATTCCAGAATTTATAGAACTTGTAAGACGTGGTAGAACAGCCGCAATAAACTTTACAACAAATTAATATTTTTGTATCAATTTATACTTAATATATATAAGCTTGGCGCGAATAGTTAAGAGACTTACGCGAGATATGTCCTTACTACGCTTACGCAAATGAGGTATACGTTCTATATTGCGAATAGTTAAGAGCCTTACGTAAGATATGTGCTTACTACACTTGTACAAATGAGGTAAACGTTCTATATTGTGTCAAGCTTTTATATGCTAAATATAAATTGATACAAAAATATTAATATGTAGGGAAGTTTATTACGGCTGTTCGACCACGTCTTACAAGTTCTACAAATTCTGTAACTACTCCTATAATTATTGTTATTATTTTAGTTCATTTATAAATAAAAGCTTGGTTGGAAAAGATCTTTTACAGTTAATTTATTCCAAATAACCCTTCTGGACGCGCATGCAAAACCAAACACACAAAAACCATTGACAAAATATTAGTAATAAAAATTAAGTTTAAAATCCTGTGACAAATGTTGAACCAACAAGTACTGTATAAAATCCAATTATAAGATAATACTTATATAAAACCAAATATGCATCCTTTGGAAAACAAACTACCTTGTTTTAAATAAATGGTTTTGAATTTCCTTTCAAGGTAAGAACTTCCAGCAGAAACTTATTAAAAATATTAAGAAAATAAACAATTTTGAAGAGTAATGAAAAAAAAAACCTTAAGTAATGAAAGCGAAATATGTATAATTATTAAATCATTGTCCGACAAAATGGGGCAGCCATTTTCCCCCTGAGTACTGACAGTTGAACCTATTGAACTAACCTTCACTATTTTCCATCTGATATATTTCCTGCTGCAAAGACTTTATTATATTACTTAAGGCTTTCAGCTGTCACCATCACTGTATGGATAATTCATAAATTTGATATATCATATACGAAATATATTGGGTTTTACAGGTAAATATTTTCACAATTCTTTGTGACATTTGTCATACTTAGTTACTTCATTGAACCCTAACATTTATAATCAAAACGTTTTCGTCTGAAAGGAATGACGGCATCAGTTCAAAACTTTTCTGACAATACTGACACAAAGTTAGTACATACATATTTAAGATTTGAAACTATACTGCAGCAGTGAATATTTTGATGGCTCCTCGGTCAACAGAATATTATATTTTCCTATGTAAGAAAATAATTATTTGTTGGGAGTAAAGGACGGCTTAGGGTAGCGAGAGTTGTGGCTTATCCAGAAATACGTTTCACAACAATCTGAAAATTATCCATCTACGAGAGACAAGTATGAAACTGTAGAAATAAAATTATCGTAATTTCAATCGTATCTTAAATTATAAGCTTTTCCTAGCCTACTACACTGAACATTTCGTTCAATCGGCAAGAGGATCATAAAAGTATAAATATAAAGGAAACGTGATAATAATGTTATTCTATCATTAAATTGCTCTCTATGACTCTACAGCTTATAATTTGGCAACCATCTTGAAAAAAATAGTACCTTGTTGGGCTAGCTCCTGACATGCTTCTATAAAACAATTCCACCCCAGAATTTCACACAATTTCATATTGTTACATGCAGAAGCCTGAGGGGCGTGCCTGAGATCGTGAGGTATGGAGGTCTTAACAAAAAAATTAAACAAACTAAATTTGATTTCAAATTTATTCACGCCACTATTATTTACGGCATTAAATTATCTATCTCCACTTTAACACTTTTTATGTAACCGTGATCGCAATATTTGATGTCTATCAACTCGCGGCCCGGAGGCGTGTCGAAATATTTATAGTGCTGCCCCTGATCATCTGTAAAGTTCAACGCACCCCGAGTCGCGCTGAGAGAACGAGATCAGTAATCCAGAACATTCTTCAGATAAATGCAGAAAACAATTTAACCAGGGTCAGCAACGCACTTCTGTAATTCGAAACCCGTCATTATCTTGCCGCCACCACCGCTGTCATATAACGACTATCTGTCCTCTTCGCTCGCTCGCACACGGCGAAGCTCCGAGTGCATAACACTGCCCGCTCCTCAAGTCTGTTCGTCCCGAACAGTCTCTTCAATGTCAAGACCTTCTTAGAATGCCAGTCGGTCGATGTGGACAACCTTCGACCTCGCCCGAAAGCCTGGACGACAAATCCGAAAGACCGCATCATTGAGCTTATTCAGATTCATGTAGGGGCGTTTACAACATTTCTGTAGCTTCGGGCAGTGCCCCTTTCTTCTCTGTGGGTTGTACAGCCACACCACTTTACTTCTTGAGATACCTCGCCCGACATTCTCCTTACATACCAGGTGTTCATCCGGTCACTATATGCTCGCTTGTCCCTTACAGAAGGACTAATCCCTTCATTAGTGGCTTGAAAAGATGAAGCATCTTCAGAATTTTCCCCTTGTGTCTCCCTTTAGACCAGGTCTACCAATCTGAAAAATGCTGGCACTTGCAGTGAATGCTGCAGGCTGTGGCTGGATCCTCGTCCGATGTACACTGAAACATGGTAGCACCTGTCGACTGCCTCACTCCCTTTCTCGAGTTCACGCAACTAGTTCTTTGACCCTTGAACCACTTCCTCTATAAGACTGCTATCCTCAGAGATACTACTGAGATAGGCCATCCTATCACTCTCTCCATGCCTTGGGCACCTATCTCTGTCATATGGCAGTGTGCGTAGGTCTTCTAGGCAGCACTCGCAGGTCGTTATGTGCATTTTCCAACTGCTTTGTGAGGTGTGCAGCTTGCAGCATCAGTTCTTCGATGCGGTGTCTGAGTTGTTGGGCATATGCACGAAGCTCACAAATTTCTTCATGCAAATTATTGTACATATTTATGTATATTCATACCATAAATATTAAGTTAATATAATTGTTGACTTACATATCAAATATATACAAATATATATTCAAAAAATTTATTCAATACATAATTAAGTATATTCCTATATTACATAAAATTTTCCTTGCGTGTTTTCTTCTGGGGCGAACGAGTATTTTGATTTTCTCAGAGTGCTCCCATACCATGAAGATGAATTGTGAAAACGAAGGCCTGCCTTGGACCTCAGCGATCTTAGAAGCGCGGCCTGCATCATCGCTAGCTGGTTGTCGCCAGTACCGATTCTGCGATTGCGTTATATACTTTTTAAAGCGAGATTATAAAACAAAATGGCCACCTTTCAGCTTTGGAAGTAGAAGTATGAAATTTTATTTTAAATAGGGAGAATTTATTTTAACTTGCGACCCACTTGTACAACACTTAGAAACGCACTCAGCACCGCAATCAGGAGTCATTTATGGGTAGAGACCGGAAGAATTCGCAGATTTACTTTGGGACAAGCTAGAATTCAAAACATGTGTGTTTATATAACTTAAGCCATTCGCCCACATGGTTTTTGAAACCTCCTGAAGAGCGGTGGCCCAATCGTCGCCTTCCACGGTGACAGCAGACAACCAATACACTGCTGACATCGGCATATTTGTACTTAATACTGTAGAGTCTATCCTGCAGGTCACTGAATTCGCGAATTCTTCTTGTCTCTACGTATGGGTCATTATGGCTCATTATGAGTAATTTATGGGTCATTTGCGAAGCAAAATGGGTTATTATGGATCGTTATGGGTCATTTGCGGAGCAAAATGGGTTATTTTTGGAGCAAAATGGGGCATTATGGGTCATTTGAAGAGCCAAATGGGTCATTTCCGGAGCCAAATTGGTCATCATGGGTCATTTGCAGAGAAAAACGGATGATTTGCGGAGCAAAATGTGTCCGTCTTGTGAGGGGTTGGTGTGGCAGGAGTCAGTCGTGATGAGTCAAAGACTGACTCCTGCATGACATTTCTCAATGCCTTAATGTGATTGGTCAGCTGCATTCACATGATAACGCGGTGATCGACTGGTCGGTGTCTAAACAATGTATTAATGGTGTAATATGATTGGTTTAAATTCCAATACGATGACTTGGGGCTTGCAAACACGTAAATTATAAGCAGTAGGAAGATAATCTAAGAGGCTTAGTTTAACAATGGCTGCCATGAAAGATACATAGTCTCGGCTAGCTTCTGCAGCTTCGCATCAAAGTCTTATTCTTCATCTGCGATGTCTTCAGACACTCCAGAGCTAATAACTACGACAGTGCCATCGACTTCTTCGGCTATGATGGATACATCAATAGCAGCATCTACTTTCACCAGTGCAGTACCATCGTTTCATATTAGTATGGCGCCATCGACTTCTTCAGCTGTTATGCCTACGAAATCTTCAATGGAGTCATCGAAATTTTGGGCGAAGGTACCTAGAACACCATTTCCGACGTTACCTGCTTCTTTATCTCCAGCACCTACATCTCCAACAGGTCAGTCCGAGTCCGCCTGAACCACTACGTCGTCATCAGTGTCGCTGACAATGACCACATGCAGTTTTATGCAAGGTGATACAATGAAGAAACACATCGAGGTCTGCAAGGGTTCGTATACAGGGGCCCAGCAAATGATGTCTCCAATATCTACTGCTACATTGATGGGCACTGTTTCCGCAGACGATTATTACGAGACAGTTAATACTAAAGACGGAATGAGGGCAGTAGAGTCGGTTTGTGTGAAATGTACACTTGCAATACGTTCGCGTGAAGTCGTAGAACTCCAAAATAAATGGTCGTCGGCTCGAAATACTGATTATGAGCATGTGACACCTACAAAGAAAAGTAAACTAGTAAACTGAAGGATGAAGGCTACATCGCATGATGTGATGAATTGCTTTCGTGTGAAATTGTAATTACGAAATAATAATACATTAATATAAAATAATTGTATTTGGTGGTTATGTATATTTTATCGTGTACAATAAATTTAATGTAAAAAAGTCACGTTTTATTTATTTTATAACAGAACCCTTCTGGTTTAAATAAAATACTTTTAGTTGAAAATACTCGTATTTAAGATTTAAATAAAAATATTAAATATGACAGTTTACATACTTTGCACTAATGGTCAATGTAACCAGTCGGTACAAGCCGATAACAGGCAGCACAATTGAGAAATCAATGCTGCCTATGTGTTAAAAATATAATCCAATATAGAGGGCGCCGACAGTGCAACCTATACTTTTAAAACATAAACAAATAGGACTGCTGCCTGGTGGGTGAATTAATACACAAGTTCCACCCGTATATTCAGAAATGTTTATTTAACACTTGTAATTTGACGTTGGGCGCATGGGCGCATGACAGTCAGGTAGAGGCAGTGGCAGTATTTAAAGGTTGATTTCGAAAGTTCTTACTTTACTGTGAATAGTATTTACCTCAGTTTCTCATTTGATACCTCGTTCAGCCCCCTCCCTGTTCTCTTGACCGCGGTGGTTATTATTAATCAAAGAACCAGTGCGTGGCCATTGTAGTCCAGTTGTTAAACTCCACTGGTAGCTGGAAGTGCCGTGAATTACCATTTCTTCTTCTTTTTTTGTTACTTATGCGGTCCTCTTCCGATGTTTCTTCCACGCTCCGATCTCTCGGTACGCGAGGCGAGAAGAAAGGCCGGAAAAGGAAAGAACAAGCGGCAGACGAAGCAGGTCGGTGAATAAAGTGATAAGGGCGCGGTAATGCATGGAGTGGCTGCCCGGACGAAAACCCCCAAGAAATAATATGCGGGAAAAGGAAATGACCAGGACATGAATATGCATGCGTTCCTGGTGCCATGGAGAGGGCGAGGGGCGAGGGGATGGAAAGAGAAGACGAAGGGAAGGGAAGCAGCCTGTTATTACTGGGTGCAGGTTTTTAAGATTCGCCGAGAAGGGTGGGCGAAAAGGAGGGAGGGGGAAGATAGGGGCGGGTGCGATTAATTAAACTCCCTTGGGGATGGAACGCACGGAAAAAAATAACTCCATCCCCTCCACCGAATCAACTTGCGCGCAAGAGAAAGTGATAAAAGGGGGGGGGGGGACACTCGAAATCGTCACTCGTATCTATCATAAATACAGGTACGCGAGTCTTCACCAGCTCATTTGGCAGCAGGTCAGTTCTCTTGCACATTCGCGCCACAACCATTTGTTCATTGGCTGCTGCAATGCTGCGAAACTTTTATTTTTATTAGACTTGTTTCCACATGATATGGTCATATTATTTCATCCTGTTTATTTAAAACTAAAGAGTTGAACAGGTATTAAAAACGCTGCGGTACAGCCATAAAATGATAAAATAGAGGTATAAGTGTTTGAAGTCTACATTGCCACCGAGAGAATTTGTGAAGTACACTTACCTGTAATCATAAATATAGTGGCCTCCTTCCATACCATCCTTTCCATCACAAGGGAAGGTCAAGCACAGAACTCACAGAAGGGGTAGTGGGGGAGGGGAGGAAGCAGTGTCATTTGGCCCTAGCCTCACTTCATACAGCGCCTCAAATTTAGGATATGGACTTTGCATTTCAACATTCAAAACAAAGAGAAAAAGCATTTGTTAAACAAATGTGTAAATATTCTCATGACAAATTGTTGTGTTCTGTTAATAATATAATATGGCGGGGTATGGTTTCTCTTAAATTGAAAGAGAAAAAAATATCTTCGTTGCTATAGGGAACTAATAGGGAACTAATCAAAGTAAATGAAATTTTTCGTCCTGTAGGTGGTTAATTATTTTCTTCCTTCGTCAGTTGCACTTCTTCATAATTATACTTATTGACCAGTCGATAACATCTAAGGAATTTAATATATAGATAAAAACATTCCACGAATTTAAATTGCTGACTCAACTTTGAAGTACATGCTTCATGCTTTCCTTGTCTATTTGAGACGATATGTGAGGTTTGCCACTTGGCGTTGTGCTAATTAAACCTATCCGATCATGAATGCTATCAGGTATGGAGTTTGAAATTGAATAACCTGTCACGCGATACTTACTGCAACAGAAGAAAATTCAGGCACAAATTTGTTTTGATTTTACTTCTGCAAACTGTAATTCCAGGATAGACTTTATCACAGTTTCTGAGATATTCGTAAATGCGTAGAGCCCAATCTTTTGTTGCTGTATAAATTAAAATTTTAATGAGAAATAAATTAAAATATATATGTGTATATATATATATTTTTTATTTCGCATAATGCTGTTTATGCCAACAGAACACGTTTTACATTTGTTAAATAGTTTTTCGAAGTTTCCAAGTACAAAAAGAGTTTACTTTACTGTTGTTTAGAAGGCATTGTCTTCCGTTCAGTCAAAATGAAATTTTGACTTTGTATCACGCATATTTGCAAACTCAAAAGGTGTCACAAAACTTTTCCAAAAAACTCTGCAACCCAAATCAAAAAAGAAAGTATCGTTACAAGAGCTCGCTACCTCCACCTTCGATCTGATTGGTTAAAAATTCCAATTAGTAGGGACACTACCAATGAAAATTACTCACCAACAGTTACCAGAACGTCCACGAAACTACCAGCAGTCGGCTGAATCTTCCGTGTGACAGACCGTACCAGCATCCATGCCATCGTGCATGAAATCTTCCAAGTAAACTTCCATCGTGGCATGCGGGCTTAAACTGCATATCTCTCTGTTACATCCACGCGAAACGCTTCATTACAACCGGGCACGAATGCATTCAGCACTTAATGGCAACAAATTGCTTAACACATTCTGGACTACGCTCGAGCTAAGTTCGAGCAACGCGAGTTGAAAATTTCTTCGTCCTAGAAAATAAAACTCGCAAGATTATAGAGTCATTGTTCCGCTAGTATTTAACAGGATCGTACACGAACAATACAACCCAGCAGCTATAGTATTCCTGGAAAAAAATTATTCCCTTATAAAAGAACACGATTGACTGTAAAACGTTTAACCCTACACATTAAGAGACATTTGATTGGATCATAATCAGCTCTACGACCCCAGTGGCTTATCACCAGCCAATGATGAACGTCGTAGAGCACAGTAAGTACGCCCAGTGTGGTGTGGACCAATAGAAGAGTGGTAAGTGGGAATACAGAAACCAACAAAATATACGTTTTTGCAGTGGTGTAAACAGGTGATGCACTTCTAACGTGTCTTCAATCATGGAAAAATTCGTGTAGACCTGAATGTGTTTAAAGTGTCAGTGGCCTAACGCAGTGAACAGTTTACCGCAGAGAAGACAAATAGAGACAACGAAATAGCGTGTTAGTACCTTTGATACGGGCGTACTGATCCACAGATCGGCTCCGCGACTCTCTGGAAAAGGACATTGTGTCTGATTGGCTACCGCGTGCTACGGGAGGTTCCCTATTGCCTGGGCTGCCGGATGACAAGTTAGTTACCAGGCGCTGATTGACGAATAGCGTTCGGAACGTCGCTCTTCAGTGACGCCACATGTATGATGTGTTTAGTTATTTCCTAAATATTTTACTTTTCACAAGCGTTTTATACCCCTGATAATATAAAAGTGCCCATTTTTCATTAAATTGAAGTAGGTCTATTACCTATAACTCATTCGTAAATTATAATATTTCATTTGTAATACATATGGATAAAAACAGCAAGAAAACACGCGTGTTTGTAGTGCCTAGTAAGAAATAGTTCTAATACAAAATATTATTACAACTGAGTGCGCAGGAATTCGGTGCGTTGTCCTTTGGTATAATTTTCTAGACTTAGTTAAGCTTAGGTTGCACGAGGCGGAGGAATATCCTGGAAGTAGAACTTCAAAAGAGCTTCAGAAAAGTGTAATGTAACAGTGAATGGATTATAGGAAGCAATTGCGCGCAGTACAGAAAAAAAAACACTAGTATACTTTAAAACAGCTCATCAAATGCCACTTGCTTCGTCGTGTAGTTAGAGACCTGAATAAAAGGGTTCCATTTCATTCGGTAAGAGGCTAAACTTCTAATGCTTGTAGATTTATAATATATTAACACTTTTCACAACTTCATTTGATGGCTAGGCTAAATTTGACAGTTCTCTCTATACACCTCAAGTACTATTAATTTGACGATTGGCTGGCGTCTCCATGGTGATCACTTTATCCTGTGGACTAGGTTGTATGTAATTCACTCAATCTCTTTTTTTACACCTGTATTATGGTTCGCAGACCTGCAGGCGTGATAGGAAACGAGCGGACCGATCAAAAACTCAGCAAGAAAGTACACGTGCTTTAAAAGCTTATCATAGCACCGCTCAAATCGACGCAATGTCTGGGTTTGTACACATCGCCACTAGTATTTACGTAGTTCAGCACTATGACGTTCTCTTCCCTCGCTAGTGAGTTGTCGAAATACGTTCGTTTCACCCCGGTTCCTGCTGAGTGCGCCGAGAGTGTACAGTCGTGTGAACAAACGCCATGCGCCTCAACGGTTCAGATGTTCATCTGGTCGAATAAATGTTCCTTTATTGTCATGCTAGGGGAAAAAAAACGTATTTAGAGGAGTTCGGTGACTCAGAAAGGACGAGCTTAAATTATCCTATCTTCCTTTATCCCGCTTGTTTCTTCCTGTGACGGGTTCGATCCCATTGCCCTAACTTTTTCTCATACCGCCAGAAATCCCGCAGCTCCGTGCATGTCATATCAACCTAACCCTTCCAACCCTCCAAGTCACTCCCTATTCCACCCCTCCTTTTCTTCCTGAGCATCCTTTCTTCCCTCAAAGAGTGCTTGGGGGGAGCAGCTCAGGAGTTTGAAAAATGATCGCCGAGAGCTCACGTCGAGAAAGACGGCAGTCGACTCTCTTCCACGGTTGCCTTTCATCCTTCCTTTCCTTCAACGTCCTTCACTTCAGTTCACTTCACTTTCCACCGCGGCCACCGGGTCCTGCCCCTTTTTTTCCTGAGTGACGTCATGATCACGTGACTTTGTGCCCGATGATAAATCCTGGCGGGAGATTCGGCCACGGATCTCCTCTTGGCTGTGGATCATGGAGTCTCGGGCTTCGAACACCCGAACACAATGGATGAACCGTCCTTTGTCCACCGTGTCTTCGCTTTATATTCGGGATAACCTCGTAGACTTTACAATGAAACACGGTTATTTCGTTTGAGTGTTTAAACCATCACTTATTCGACTCTCATTAGAAAACTTGGTTGCAGTGATGAAAACTTTATCACTAGACTTGTAACATTTTGCGTTATAATTCGGCAAAACGTCGGATTTCAAGAAAATTAATGTTCCTTTCAAGCATGCAATTGTATCTTCGTTCACCTGATGTTCCTTGTAGGACTCTGAACCAAGGAGAGCGAAGAGGATTGGGTGGCTCTTAAGGTTCCTGCCTTTCTAGAACTTTCTTCCGCGTTTGAGACTGAGAAGGGTGGGAGCGATAACGACGAGTTTGCCACACACATCAAGTACGTCATCGCCGTTAAGCGCAAGGCTCTGAAATAGTGTGCAGTGTTCTAGTAGCACTGCATGTGCCTATGGGACTTTCATCGGTGACCCTATTATTTAATTGGTGGAAAGTCTGTAGGAAATTTCATTGCAGGGCCCTCGAGAAGTTTTGTTTGTATCTGAGGCGTATATTTTGAACTACAGCGCTTTGAAAAAGCTTTTTTTTTTTTTTTAGATATTTTGGAGTACTATGAAATGGTATTTATAATGAGCGGGGCGTCTTGAAAGAACTTAACAGCCCTCGTTTGAAGTGTGTGTATCTGCAAATTGGATGGACTTTTAAGAGTTTCGTACTTTTAATAGCTTCAAACGCGAGGTAGGTGATAGCCTTAACAACGAGGTCTTGAGTGCCGATCAGGGCTAAGCGAGTTGAGTATGGAGCAGCGTTGGAATGTAAGGGCGGGGGAAACAGGAGATACCCCGAGAATAACCCGCCGTTCAGCAGCGTCTTCCGGCACGAGGGGAGCAACCCGGCCGGTAATCGAGCTGGGTTTACCTTCGTGGTAGGTGAGAGCTCTAGTCACTGCGCAACCGCGGCCTCCTCTGATAACATTTCGTGTGGCCGAGACGAATGCACTGCCTCTGCTAGAATACGTCGAGCGCAGTAACGTCTAGCATATGTTAGGGTCACATTGTTTATTTCATTTGCATCAGATGAGTCCATTCGCTGTTAAAATTATATTTTCCTTATTTAACGATGAGACATTTCGTCCATGGATTTCAGGCGATTCTGTACTTTAAAACACAAGTTCATGATGCGCAGTCCGGAATAAAAATTGCCTACTCGCCGGGACAACAGCCAAGTTACAAATACCTTAGACTCTAGTGTATTATACATTCACGGTTACTTCACACTTTTCTGAAGCCCTGCTAAAGTTCTACTTCCAGAATATTCCTCCGCCTCGTGCAAACTAAGCTAAACGAAGTCTAGAAAATTACACCAAAGAACACCGTGCTGAATTCCTGCGCACTCAGTTGTAATGATATTTTGCATGAGAACTATTTCTCACTGGACGCTACCAAAACACATGTTTTCTCACTGATTTTCTTCATATTAATTAATATAATTTATATATAAAATACCGGTAAAACTTAAACTTGACGAAAAATATGATACTTTCATATCAACAGACGTATAAAACATTTGTAATATATGGCATATCTTGAAAATAAGTGAACACGTCATACATGGGGTGATTTTTAAAAGGTTTGATTAAAAAAGTGTGAAGAAACCGCAAATAGACTATGAAGAGATTTTAGGTGTCTTGCTTATAGATCAAGGAAACAACGAAACTTTACCACTTTATGAATCCCTACTTATGGTCATCTCATAGAATTAGACGGCTCGTAACCTAATTGAAAACGAATATACACAACTTGGTTGGGAAGTATGCCCATGTGTAGTAGAGTACAGCCTGAAGGTAAATTATGCTTTAAATTATAATCCGTAACATAACGGAGTGGGCCAAAATCATGTATACTGGAAACTCAGGGATGTTGTTCCAAGAAAAAATCGCCGTGAGTTGATGAGGCACTCAAACTCACAGAGAATTGAACGCCAGTGGAGACAGTTTGCCTGTGCAATGTGCAGTGACTGTGAGAAGGTGGCTACAGGGCCTCGTATGCCATGCTGTGTAAAACAAGCTGCAGAAGTACCTTTCAAATATGGCGTCGTGGCCGTACAGAAGGCGGCCATTTCGAATTTCCGAGAGCGCGTGCGCAGAATATAACGGATGTAGTTTTTCAGTCGCAGCAAAATGTTTAACTGTAGATAGTACGACTGCGCTTGCCGCCGTCTAAATATTTTGTGGCAGCCAGTAAGCGAATTTTCAATAAATAAATATGTTAGTGAGCACTATATAGCTTTTGCCTCGAGTGTATAGAGGACTGCTCAGCCTAGTTTGCTGCCGACTCAATCTGCGAAATACTCGTGGCTATACCCAATGACATGTTGTCCCACAAATCCTACGGGATGTGACGGTGATGTAGGCCAGATAAAACTTCAGCACGAATACATTTTCATTTATTTTTTTTACAAAGGCGAAATGGCACAGGTGCTTCTTCTCAGGGTTGTTTCATTGTCTGTCCCGCTAAAACCCCGCATTCCACGTCAGGCCTGGCACAAACGCTGTGCGGCAATCAATCACTGAAGATTTACATTACAAACGTTTTCCTTCTGCCTGCCTTGTCTTTCAGAATATCGTAAACACGGTATTTATTGCCTAAGTTTGAAGAACAGAAGGAGAGGAGTATAGCAACTCTCTAAAACTTAGCAATTGAAAAATTGTTCTGTACCACTGCAATCTGGTTGCAAAAGGGAGAAAATTATTCACGAGATAGCTGATATACTCGTCGAGGTTATTCCAGAGATATTTTTGCATGGTGACTAGTGCTTCATGTAGGCTGTTCACGGTAAAATGAGCACTTTTGAAAGCCCTGCTTAAGATCTACTTGTATGCACATTGTGTATTCTTCCGCCTTATGTATGATTAATATTGTCATGGGTCTCATCACTTTATTCATGCGTCGGTCAAGTGAAACTGTGAAATTATTAGTAAAGTAAATATTTTTTCAAATATGCTCATTTTTATACTTCGATGCATTAAAAAAAAAAACAGAAAGTGGAAGAAATAATTTAATTTATCAGAAAGGGTTACCTAATACTTTTTATTTGAAGTCAAGATAAGTAACTACATCCCATCCATCGTTACCAACTTTACTGGGCGCATGATTCTCAGGGCACGCAATAATATATATAGGAGCAGTGACTTTCTGTAAGGTAGATTGCAAAAGTACTCACTTTATCGTGAACAACCTTTACTGATTTACGTTGAATGTTTATATTCTGAGACGGCGATTCCTAAATAATTATGCTGATTTGATATGCAGCAAAACTTTATGCTGCAAAATATTTTTAACAGGCAGTGGAAGTTTCCAACACGTACGTAGTACGGATAATTTGACCTGCAAGGTGCATTCAGTAAGTTAGAGGTTTGTGACTCCGTGGTGCGGGATAGCCTAGATTCAAGGCGGCAGTCCACGAACTTACTGAACGTCACCGTGATGCGTGGCTGCCTACATTCGGGGCACAAGTCAGGTTAAGAAATTATCGACTGTAGTAGTATAACCGTCTGCAAGTAAAACTTTTTGATCGGTATTGTTACCTAATGAATGTAGTAATTTCACAATACATTCGCTTTTTTCTAACGATTTATAGGGGAGGTATAATAAATGCACGGAAAACGTAGGACGAATCTTGGCCGTCAGGAACTCTAATTTCTCCTTACGCCCATACACTAGCGTGATGGGACTCCTGTTGCAAAGCGATTAGAGTTTGATTTCAGGCGGGGTTACTTCGAGTTTTTGAGTCTTCGAAACGTCGCTCTACCTTACCCCACATCAGCGCACTTACATTCCGCCTTTACTCTTTCTAACGACCCCAATTTTGTTTCACTCTTGTGCGAAAACCTCGTCACTCAGTAGCTTGAAAACCCTTTGTATGCACTCCCCCTCCTCGCCTTTATTCACTTACTGAAGCAGTAAATCAGACTACGACATAGTCAGTATCTGCAAATAAGGTCAATTTTTGGATGGTAATATTTTACTGTTGAGAGTAAGGTGCATTTATTGTGAAATACAAATAATTAGGATGTGCTTGAAAAATAACACCTGTTACTGACACATATTCACACAGTTATTACACTCATGAGCAGTTAAATTGGAGACACCTGCCATGTTGGCGAAATGACGCTGTCGTCGCCCAGTCGAATGTGATAGTGTCCAGCCATGCATGACTGGGATGTCATCGGACTTTATACTCACCTTCTGAGTAACAGTCGAGCTCATAATGGGGAGTAAACAAGACCTCAGCTCATTTGATTGTGGCCAGATCGTTGGAGCCAGCCATATGGAACACTCCCATCTCCGACGTCAGTCAGGCACTGGGATTTACCTGGGCCACTATGTCAAGGGCGTATCGTGAGTTCATAGATTCGGGTAAACCGCCGCTGTCAGGGACAACTGCCGTGGCGTACAACAGGGATTGTCGTCGGCTAGCTCGGTCGGTAACAGTCTGCTTCCTGTGAAAGCCCCACGTGGGACTCTCCTTCCTCCTCTTATGCAACTGTACTCGATACGATAAGGTATGAGACCACTCATCCAGTGATCTTCCCTTCTGTCCTTTCTCTTGATCACTGTGACGTTTGGCTCTCTCACCGTGAGTCATCGTCCGATGATGTTCTTCCTTATGGCTCTTTTCAGCAAGTCTGTCATTGGTCTGTGTTATCTCATTCAATATTGTTCCCAAGTAATTTCATACGATACTTTCTTTAACTCCCCCCTTAGTTCCGTGATAGGAAAAAAAAGGGGGGGGGGAGCTGGCAATTTTGACCGTCACGCACGGTAACAGTGGATAGGCAGACCACAGTGCAGTAGATTACTCTCCAATTCAGTGCTGGACTACAACGACTTGTACGCAGCCATACCATACAGGGTTATCTCCTCGTTATAGGGTACAGAAGCCACCGCCCTACTGGAGTATCTGTGCTCACCGTACATCACAGGATGCGTGGTAAAAGGTCTCCTGGACGGATAAGTCAAGGTAGTAGTTGTATAGGCTGTTCATGGTAAGTGAGCACTTTTGAGGCTCTATTACTTTAGCCTTCCAGCCATTTTTTCATGCTTTAACCACCTTTTTAAATAAAATATTCTCAAGTAAGTAGTAAACACAGTGTGTACATTCAACAGCACTCGGAAGTTAACGTCTAAGGCTAACATTAAATATATTTATTTGCTATCATTCCAAATGAAAGAGGGCTTTCAAAAGTGCTCGCTTTACCGTGAATAGCCTATACACAACGATTTCAGGAAGCGATGAAACCTTGTGTCAGCAGGATATAGTTCAGGTCGGTAGTGGTTGTATCCTAGTACGGGGACTGTTTACGTGTGGTGTAATAGATCCCTTAGTACGCGTGCCAGCGTCCCTCACCGGCGGACGATGGAGGGACCTGCTGGCGGAATATGTGCCTATAGCAGCCCGCAGGAGACCTATATGGCAGCAAGGCCCACCGCTCCCAAACTGGGACCGGGAGGTCGGACGAACACTTCACGGGACTTGAGACTGCTTGCCTGACCCCCGAGGTCACCCGGCCTCTATCCTATCAATAGAGACCCGATAATTTCGCGAGTTAATTTCTAGACAAGCTGGAATTCACACACTTGTACGTTCATGCTTCGTTTGTAATTGATCGACGTGCTGTTTGACACCTCCTGGAGATAAATGAGCCAATAACAAACATGCAATAAATTGTGCGCCCAACCACCGCCTTTTACTACCACATCAATCAACAAATAAACAGTTGATATCTGCAAGAGAGTATGTAAGACTGTGAAGTCTAGTCTACAGGTCATTACACTCGCGAATTTCTCAGGTCTGTACCTATCAAACACGTATGGATGTTGTCGAGAGGCGATGCGCGCGCCGTAGATTATTCCCTGGCCGATCTCCGTGCATCGCGGGAGGATGTGCGGCAGTAATGGATAAGTAAGGCTCCCAACCGCTTTCCGTGCCTTGTGGAATCCGCGCCACGCGACATCACACCAGACACCAGGGCGAAAGGACGTGCCCCACGCCACTAGAAAGCGTGTTACACTTGGCAGGTATCTCTAATGAAATGCTCTTGGGTGTATAATTAATACCGAATTTCAAAAGATGAGCCTTCAGCTCACGTCATTAGTTACCTATCAAAATGTTAATTTTCTGCCAGGAGAAATGAACACCAGGATGTATAGTGTCCCGTATACGACCGAAGGAATGTTCACTATAGAAATAATCAGTCAAAGAACATATTGGTTATATGATCGAAATTTTACAGTCCCTGAAAATCGTAGCCTTGAATCCCGTCAATGGAGAGAACACAACACTAAAATTAAATCAATTAAAACTGTTCCGAAATCAGCAAATTTTACTGCAGATTGAAACTCCTTCACTTGAATCAGTAAAATTTCACTAATCATTTTAGTTGCTGGTATACAGTGATTACACGGTGATTTCCACTGATTCCTAATGGATTTCACTGGCCTGGCAATAAAACTCAGCGGATTACAGTGATTCGACAGTAGATAACAGCTCATTACATACAGTTCCAGTAAAATAATCGTTGATTCAGATGTAAATTGCAGGTGATACGTTGGGAAAAAGTGCAACCGAATATTTGTTTCTATAGGGTCACGAATATATCTAGTTGCCCCAAAAAATATTTTGCTGAGTACACAAAACTTGAAAAGCAACAAAATTAATTTTGTTCATTTAAGAACATACATTTTTGAATAAACAAAACCCCTGTGTTGGGCCAAAAATAAATTAGACTGTCAAAAAAATATTTTGTTTAGTCAACTATATATATATTTTTTGGCCACTCGTGTATCGCTTCGTTCTAAAATACATCTCGAAAGTTTGTTTAAGTTTTTTTGTAACAATTAGGATAATAATAATGTTTGTTAGTTCAATTTAATTATTATTAATGTTATAAATGTCATAATAAAAAGATTCAACAGGAACTAAAAAGTAAAGCCCTAAAACTTGAAATATGTATTTGCGTAAGTTGTCCAGGAATTGAAATGCAGGCTACATATTTAAAAACATCCCGACTTAATCGGTAGTCACTTTAGTTGATGTTGCTATGGCGTAATGCTCGCCTGCAGCTGGTCAACGTTCCAATGTCAGTTGGGGTTCTAATTTTTTTTTTTTACTGTAACAGAAACTGTTCAATATACATATAGCCTAGCAAATATTTGTTTGCACAAACCTAATTTTTTTTAGGTAAACCAAATTAGAACAACAAAATAATTCGGTCACAACAAAACACTTAATTGCTCCTATACAAACAATTAATGTGGTTGTGCCAAACGAACTTTATTTGATTAAATAGAACACATTCCTCGGTGTAGACCACGCTTACGAATATCCGTACCTTGTCACAAATCTACAGAATGTTTGTGGGTTGCATCGCCGAAATTATCCGGTGTTCTACGCTCAGGAGAATACTTAAACATGCAGACGTCAAACTGCCGCCTGTGTTTCGAACTTCAGTCACACGCACTCGAAACATGGCGAAGGGTTATCCGCCCTTTGGCGCTAAGATAGGTAGGTAGGTTGTTGGGCTTAACGTCTCGTCGACAGCGAGGCCATTAGAGACGGTGCAAGAAGCACAGGGAAGAGGAATTGGGTAAGGATTGGGAAGGAATAGGCCGTGGCTTTTGTTTGAGACTCATCCCAGCATTCGCCTGGAGTGATTTCGGAAAACCATGGAAAACCGTAATCAGGATGGCCGGACCGGGTTTGGCGCTAAGAGACCAGGCAGCTGGACCAATAGGAAAACTATTCACAGCAAGGTGGAACCAGTAAGTTAAACAGGCCCGTTTCAAATCTGTTTCTAATTCATGCCGATTAGGCCGAACAACCAGAGCTGGTAAAACCTATGGCTGTTTACGAGTATAGTCCATTCCCGATTGGAAGCGACTTATGAAAATCAACCTTTGAAAAAACACGCTAGGCATAACATGTCAACCTGTTTTTTCAATAACATGTATTCCACAAATATATAACATTGTAGTTAACTTTAGAGAACAGTATTATGGAATATATGAACCTTCACCTTAATATCTTCTATAACTTGTAATATGTATTTCTTTTTTAAATATGAATTAACAACAGCGAGTGCAGCGACGTGTTGGAAACGACCAGTAATGTAAAATAACCGTAAGAACTGTCTTCAATTCCGGCATTTTTAAAACGTCATAAAGCTGACCTAAATAATTTTAGAGGCCTAAACTGTGAATATTCATACGGAATGGTTTTTGGAATACGACAGCATTCTTTGAAAAGCTGTAAACAGTAAACAACACATTTGACAGGTATAAAAGTAGAAGTCACAGTTCAATGTTTATTTTTAGGTGTAGCGAAAGTATACGAACACATGTACACACACACAATGGCATGTAAACATTGATTTTGACAGATGCTACATGGCAGTCACATGTAAATGTTTGTTTACATTTGGTGGAAGGATGCGATACGGGCCTGCACGTAGATATTTAGCAGGGCTCCGTGAAAGTTACTTCCAACGGGGAATGGACTGTAAGCAAATTATCTATATAATCTGTCTGGTTTCAACTCATTTTAAGATCACACGGGTTCGTAAGTTATTTTCGATTCCAGGGTCCGAAGTAAATGGACAACAAACTAGGGGCTGTTGATGGTGTTACTCTTAGTAATCTCCAAGTGGAATGAATTTCTTATAGGATGTCTTATGTTTACAAAGGACGATTCATAAATATGTTAACACTGAAATATCTGTGCCAACAAATGTGAATGCAACTAATATTTGTCTTTCCATTTGTTGCAGAACGGTTGTCGACGTTGTGGTAATGGCTACACAACTGAGCTTGGAGCAAAGAAGGAAGGTTGCAGCACGCATGGAGGTGTTCAAGTCCCGCCACGGTGGTGCGCACCAAATATCAAGCCTACTTCAACGATTTACGGCATTTATGACAAGTTCGTCACAACCGGTTCAGTTGGAAACAATTACAGAGGAAACAGTGGTCGACCACGAACAGGCCGCTCTCTTGCTGACATTGCTGCGACGCTAGAAGCGTTTCGCGGTGTCCGGTAAAATCGACAAGACGATACAGCCCAGAATGTGGGATCCCACAGACGACTGTCTGGAGAATCCTGAATAAAGATCTGGAGATGCGGCCATATCATCTACAGGTTGTACAGGCACTATTTCCTGCAGACAAAGTTGTCCGTGTCGATGCATGTAACATACAACGTGGAGATGAGAAATCTGGAATCCAACATTTTCCGACTTGTGGCATTCAGTGACGAGGCAATGTACCACGTGAGTGGACATGCGAACAAACATAACTGTGCCTTCTGGTGGAGTGCGAATCCACGTGTTGTGCGGGAACACGAAAGGTCGAGTCCGAAGATCACTGTCCAGTGTGCACTCACTGCAGCAGGGGTGGTAGGGCCATGCTTATTTGAGAATGATACAATTACCGGTGCTGATATTCTGCTTATGTTGGAGACATACGTGTCGGACAACCTACCATTACGCATCTTGCTAACTGGGTACATCCAGTTGGACAATGCTCCACCTCGCTTTGCTAGGGTTGTCCGTAATTATCTTGATGCAACATTTCAACGGAGATGGATATACAGAGGGGGACCACTGCAATGGCCAGCACGATCCAATACCACGCGAAATGTGCATCCGGCCTCTGCAAAACACATGGGAACGATTCCAGAAATGTGTATACAACAATGGCGAACAAGTGGAGAGGCTTTAAAGCAAACATCTCAGTTGTGATATGCTTGTTGCACGTTTTTCCACCTCTCATATAAGTGTTAACATATTTCCGAATCATCCTGTATTACTTTAAGTTATGCTTCCGAAGATATGTTTTAAATGATTTAATTTCCATTTGGACTCGATTCCAAAATAAATTTCTTGAGAAATGATTTGAAGAAAATTAGCATTATGATCTACATATTTCGTTATATGTGCATTATTTAACCATCGTTGGATGCTGCATTAATATGCGCTTACAATGTTTGAAATTTTCGGTTTAAAACATGCGAAATAATTGATCCCTGGTGAATGTAGGTGAAGTCTGCTCATTCAGCGAGCAGAAATTTTGGCTAGAGTTCAACTTTTTGACGTGGCTCGCCCGGATAACGTGGACTAATTTTGATTGGTTGTTCCAGCTTTACGCTTCGTCTGTTCACAGTGATTGGCGTAGGTTGAACCTGGCATCACAGCAACACTGAGCTAATCAGATACCCAAGTCACGCATATCAACGCTGCCGTCACGGCGTATCGCCTCTGTCTACTCGACTGTTCTGTGCTACGGTGTAGCGGCTTCTTTCGTAAACGTACACTGTAATTAAAATTTGTAATTTTTACTTACAAGTAGTTTTTAATTTTACAAATGCTTGTAACAGTGCAAAGATTTACCTTGTGAAACTATTCTTTTTTAAAACTACAAGGGCTATGTTTTTTAATAGACCTCAAGAAATGTCACACAGAACTCTTAAAAAGAAATAAATGTACCCTTCTTAATAAAATAACTTCCTTAATATTTTGTAGGTACTTGCAGTTATATTTACTATAAAAATATGTGTTCGGTTCCTAAGTCGGTTTGGTCTTGTGGTTAAGGGTGAGGACTGATATTACAAGGGCCATGGGTTGTAGTCCTCGTGCTGGTAAAGTGTAATTATTTGTTTTTTAAGTAAATTGTATTTTGAAATATATTTTTTAGTTATTATATGTTATTAATTTAGCACATTTGTTTTCTAGAAGAAAAACATAATTTTTTGTACACTTCTCAGTAATATAAGTTGTAATACGAGATTAAAATTTGTAATATTATAAATATATGTTTTGCAGATTTTACAAGAAAACTTCTTGTAGTTTTACAAACGATTTTCTTGGCAACTGGGTTTCCAAGAATTTTCCTTGTAAAAGTACAAAAAAAAAATTAGAGTGTATTGTCACTGTGTAGACTAAAAACTATTTTCCACCATAAAGATAATGATCTTATTTTACGCTCTAAATTGCAATCACTTAATATCTTCTGATTGTCAGTTCAAACTGCTCCATCCTGAGTCTGTAAAAACAGAGAACTATTGATCCGTTCAGTTAAAAAGATCTAGTAATAGAAACAGTAAAACATTAGTTATTTGTAGTTGAGCAATAAAATAGGCACCAGGATTCAGAAAAAAAAAAAAAAAAAGAGCACCGACGTGAAATAAATTTCAAATTATTATTTTTTCCCAAAACAAAATATATCACCTAAATTATGTGGATGGGGTTAGGAACGAACCTTCAACCAAAATGTAGGATCTCCGTCAACCAACACGACTACGCGTTTTACCAACTCCCCTATTTTGTGTTACGGCGGAAAACGTTTTCATATTTTATATAGTATACAAAAACATTTTAAGGCAAACAGCAGTAAGTTATGGGCAGTGAAAATACTTAATGCTCTCCAGTTTCATGCTGGCTGTAAGTTACGAGGCGCCAGGGCTGCAATAATTTATTTTAGATTATACAGATCCTAAAAATATACAAAATCCAGCATGATTATAGAAAACAACGAAACAATAGTAATGCCTTAAGTAAAATACGAATCAGACATAGGTTCCTATACAAAACGTAACCGTCTTGGTCTCCACTACAAGCCCTTAGAATGTGTAATGGGAATTTAGACACATTCTGTATATTATAATGGGCGCACTGAGTGACATTCACCAAGTAAAGTTGGTAACGATGGATGTAAAGTAGTTCCAGACTTTAACGTCGTATGAAAAGTGTTAGGTAACCATTTGTGATAATTTAAAATCAGTTCTTTCACTTTCTGTTGTTTTAATGCATCGAAGTGTAAAAATTAGAGGATTTGTAAAGTATTTACTTTCTTAATCATTTAAAAGTTTCATTTGACTAACGCATGAACAAAGTGATGAGGCACATATCAATGTTAATCTTACGTAAGGCGGAGGAATACACAACGTGTACATAAGTATATCTTAAGCAGGGCGTTCAAAAGTGCTCATTTTATCGTGAACAGCCTATACATAAGTGGATTTAAATGGACGTTTTGCATAATATTATACAGTGCTTTATACAAAAACGACACAAAGTACAGCCAAATTATCCCGATTTCGTTTCGAACTACACAATCTGGCAGCCCTGCCAGGCGCTCATTGGAGACCGGCGCTCCAACGTGTTGCTGGCAGGTTATGACATCTTACTGGCGTATGAGGCTGGAGTATACGCTATAAGCCACTGTTTCACGTATGTAGGTCTACTATTAAGTAGAGCCACGAGTATTTCGTGGATTGAGTTGGCAGAAAGCTAGGCTGGGCAGCCCTCTACACACTCGAGACATTATCGTTTGCTTATTGGTTTCTGTGATCAAGTGAAGCCTCTGTACAGGATTGTTAAACACTCACTCTTACTACTGCTCCCTGCTTATTACTTGCTCACAATTAAACGGGACGTGTCTAAAGAACTGTCGTCCAATCACAATAGTAAGAGAAAATAACAACTGTTTGGATTCTACCTCGCCTCCCAATGAATTCGCGCAATACTCGTGGCTCTATTCATAAGTACTTTGTGGTAAAGGATGTTCACGATACAGTGAGCACTTCTGAAATGAACCTTAGAAAAATGTCACTGCTTCTGCCTGGCATATATTTTTACTGAGTGACAAGCGCCCAGTAAAGTTGGTAACGATGGAGGGAAAATAGTTCCATAACTTAACGTCGAATAAAAAGTTGTGACGCCTCACCCAAAATTTTGACGTCGTTTTGAGCACAGAGTATGCTTAAAAAATTTTCATCACGCAAAAATTTGTAACTTTTCTACCTGCCCGAATTTCGCAAAGAAGATGTGGATTTACCACATAGAAGTATCATGTACCTTGTAAAGATGCAGCCCCGGGGTGGGCTGCAGCAATTCGACGGCGTCACCACTGGCATCGATTCCCTCAGCGTTTCGGCGTGTTGACTTTCCACCAGCTCTGTCCAAGCATGTATGACGGGCGCCCGGCAACTTGATCGCTGGCGCGCATATACGTGCGGCGCTCCGAGGAACTAGCAGGATGTCGTCATGTGCAGCTGGGCAATCGGCAGGGTGCGTGAGATTTCCCGCGCCTGTGGCATCATTTCCTACAGCCTGTTTGAACGCAGGGAGTTTTATGATGTGTGAGCAAGTACGCGGCCCATATTTGGAAATGTGTGCGGTCCTAAGAAGGGGATTGGACTACATTTAATTAACCCCTATAAGGAAAAATGCTACTTCAACGAACTTTTTCCTTAAATGGTCATGTGTAATTCTATTGGTCGTTGGTTTTGATAACACCCCGAGGATATTTGCCTTGCGAGTTGTACAAATGGTGGGTGTACCTCTGGCTTGGGGTCGGATTCTGCCACTACCCCAGAAGGAGTCGCCTTGCCACCAGTTAAGTAATGATTAAATAAATTTATCTGCATAGCCCTTATGGTACTTGTAGCAGGCACATTTGGTGTCCTGGGTAGGAGACAGGCACCAAGATTGTGAGAGGACTTTGAAAATATTCACTAACTGAGAATATTAGCACCATGAGGAAATTAATTGGCAGCAATTTTTAAAATTTCTTCTTTCTTAAATTGTTTGCTAGTCGTGCGTCAAGTATTAAAATGGGAATTTCTTGTGTGTTTTCCCAAATATTTTACATGGCATTTCAATTTTAAATTCAAGAATTTTTAATCCAGCTAAAATTCAAAATAAATGGAAAATGGCATTGTGATGTTGGAATTTGTAAAGATAATAATTCGGAGGTATCATGTTTGGTTGGCCTTGTAACCATTATATAAAGCCATGAATTATTCTTTTTAGTTGTTGGAAAATAATTCAATTAAAAATTGTCAACCTAAATTGGTGTATCTTTAAAATCAAAGAAAAATATCTTGTTACTAGATTGAATGAAAAACAAGAAAACTTATCTTCTGTAATTTTGGCCACTAGTAAAAATGGTGACCTATAAGAATAAAAATATATTATCTTGGTATGTACTCTCCGATCATTGTGAATAGAGAAAATTATCTAAAATATATATTTGCTTATTGACA
Organism: Dryococelus australis; assembly: GCA_029891345.1. Lineage (NCBI taxonomy): Eukaryota > Metazoa > Arthropoda > Insecta > Phasmatodea > Phasmatidae > Dryococelus > Dryococelus australis. The sequence goes on from CM056995.1 coordinate 56,153,702, forward strand.
GTAAAGAGTTAGCTTGCCGCCTTTAATTTTGGAGGAAAATATATTCTAGAACAGCAGTATAATCAAAACTTGTTCATAAATATAAATAGTTGGCAATTTTTTTTGTGTACTGCTGTAGGGATAGTGAATCTCGTTGCTAGGCGGATTGCCTATATATTTACTTGAAAATTTTTCTCCATTTTATTAGCATGGAGGCTTATAGGCCCATATGATGTTTATATATTGTGGTTGAAATACAAAAAATCTAGAACATACTATTGAAGTCCATAAACTATTTTAGGCCTTGTGACTACATAAACGGATTACTTTAATGTATTGTTAAATATTCGCACTTTGGGGTTTTCATGAATTATTGTATGAAAAATGAATATATGGTAAGAGATGTGAATTGCAAAAATCAATGAAAAAAACAAGAGTTACAAAAGAACAAAATTAATGCATTTTGGAACCACTCACGAATTTGACTTGTTATAAGATCTCGCCATTTGTTTTAAGTATCAGTATTATTTCAAAGAACTGTTTCAATTTGTCTCTGCTTTACGAGGGTTTGTTTTTCCTTTTGGGACTTTTTGATCTACGCACCTTCTGTCCACCTTGCTACGTACTTGGTGGCAAGGGCGTTGCAAATTGTTAAATAACCATTCGATATAACTTAAATTATTCATTTCCCTTTCTGTGTTTTAATGCGTTGAAATGTAAAAATGAGCAGATTTGCAAAAGATCTACTTTTATAATAATTCCACTGTTTCACTTGACCAACGTATGAATAATCTGATCAACCCATGACAGTGTTAATATTACCTAAGGCGGAGGAATACACAACGTTCATATCAGTAGATCTTAAGCAGGGCTTTCAAAAGTGCTCATTTTACCGTGAACAGCCTATACTACGTTGTACGTGACCCGCTCGGCGTCTTTCTACACGTACGTTACTTGTTCACTGGCCTACAGGGAGTGTCAGCAAACAATCACAAAAATGACAATAATGTATCCGTGAATGTATCCGAGAAGAATGTGCGCCGTATCCATGCGCACTCACTGTAAAACTATTTTGCGTGAGAACTATGTCTTCCCGTTTTCAATGGATATTAATTATAAACTAAATATTATAATTTGAAGGTAAAACGTAGTATGGTATGGCCGACTTTGGTGAACATGCATCATGCATCTGATTTCGGAGTTGTCTTGGATGACGTCACAAGCGCGGCCCTTGGCCTCGTTCAGCTCCCCCCTCGCCGCTCCCAACCAACGGCTGGCCATTCCAGCAACCCGTGGCCCTAGAAATTATTTTAATAGGAATATTCCTTACCGAATTTAATAAAATTTCCTAAATATATCGAGCCCGCTATCAAGTATTTTTATTGATTTTCCTATAAAAAAAACATACTTTTGCGTAGAAACATCCACTCACTCGACTACTATGACCCCTACTAGAGAGCCGATCGCTAGTGAGTATATTTATTTAAGAATTTGAAGATTTAATTTTCGATACGCAAGAATAATTTTAAAAAGATCGAAAAAAATATAGGATCTTATAACATTATCTTCACACTCACCCCAACACCCTAACCAACCCAGTAATAAAGATCGCGAGAAAATCGAAAAATAATTATAAAAATCGAAGATCAAATAATGTTATCTCCTCCCTAGTTCCCACATCCCTAACCAACACCCTCCCTCCCCCCACCCTTTCCAATTGCGTAAAATTCAAAAGTCTTTAATATCACCCTACCTTACCAACACCACTTACCCTCACCTCAATCACTATACCAACTCGTCACTCCACTTTACCACCTCTCCTACTACCCCCCTCCGCCTTTAAAAACCCATTTTGTTCTATAAAAGTATCTAACAATTAAATCGATTTATATCACTGCCGCAAACATCGCAGGAAATTATATCGAAGGTGTCAATATTTTTCCCCCACCCTCCTTCAAAGACACTCAAACCACCCCGCACACCTTCTCACATCCCAAGACTATGGTACCTCCCCCTCGCCCTCCAGTTCAATGCCAATCAGTCTCGAAAAGCGTCGAACACCTTCTTCATCCATCCTCCTCCTACTGCCCGGCACCTCTTTCCACACCGCTCTCGCGAGGTCAGGCAACTGACTGACCTCATCAAATCAATCGTAAAACAATCAGTCAGACATCTAGGAATCGTTGCGTTTATAAATAATTAGAAATATTTTATTTAAATTTCTCTTATCTAATGTTATAAAAAAAACCTGGATTTTTTAAAATTCGTATTAACGTATAAAAAATGTATTTTTAATACAAAATCAGTTTATAAAGTTTTAAACTATGTAAATTTCACACTTTCCCGTGACACTTGATAACATCTAAAAACAGAAATTTTTCATAAAGGGATGGCGATTTTAACCCACGATCTCTCGAACAGGAGACGGGTGCTCTGATCACTGAGCTACTTCAGCAACATAAAAATGTTTTCTTAAATCTGCTATAATAGACACCAAATGAAGAGGCTGCATTCCCTCGTACACTTGCATTAGTGTATTGAAACATTTTGTTTTATTATTTTTATATTTATTTTCAATCAAAGCACGTATGGCTGATAAGCACATTTATTGGAGCGCTCTTACAGTTCAAATGCATCGTATTTACCATTTTAAAAACATTTTAAAGGCAAATGTCGTATTAAGAACATTTCGTTACTTTCACTCGCTATACGAATTATATGTGCCTATGCTCACATTGATTGTTTTTATACATTCTTTTTAAATAATTATGTAGCAGACCACAATTTTTCATACCTAAGTCGGCTCATAAGCAAGCAAATATACAGGCATTTAGGTAGGCGAAAATAATTTGGGAACTCTTAGGAGGCAGGTTCGTGAAACTCAGTTTGCAAGCATCATTTAGAGTCTATAACTCCAGGAATGTATGCTTAAGCTCTCTATAACCATTGCGATTAGCCAAGATTTAGTCCACTGTGATGTTTTCAGTTTATATCAGACTGGTTACGATACAGAGTTTTTTATACTGAAAAAAATTAATAATTTTTCAAATGTATTAGAATTTATTACTACAAAATTATTCATGTTCATCCATGTAAAGTGTGAATCCTTATACAAACCTCAGTCCTTCGTTAAATATGAAACCGACAATTGTGGCACTTACAAACTTCGTGTCGTCTTTGGTATTAACTGTCTCATCATTATCGCCCGCCGAAACAATACCCACCGATGCAGCATGGAGTATTGGCGACATCACTTGCTGGCTCCCAGTAGACGAACACTTGCAGATGTCGATGTGTTCCTTCAATGTATCGCCTTGCATAAATTGCATGGTACCATTGTCGTAATGCTTCATCGCGCGAAAAGAACCCTTCCTACAGGCGGTTCTCTCATGTCGCCGAGCCTGGAAACTTATGCTGAAGATCTTTCCACAGTAGCAACACTGTATTCCGTGTATTTTTCCAGCAGTGGGAGAAGCTGCATCCATAGAGGTAAGCTCCATAGTAGACTTCGTAAAATCATTGGCTTGCATCATATTCATGAAAAAACTTATGTACTTTCTACAGTAGCAACTTGTGTATCTACTTTGCCGAGCTACTGCTCTATATACATAAACTTACCAACATATTTCATCAGTGAGATTTAATGAGTTTTACTTCCTACACGATGACACAAAGTTTATAAGTACCAGAATAGTTGGTTTCGTATTTAACGAAGAACTGAGATTTGTATAAGTATGCACACTTTACATGGACGGACATGAATAACTTTGTAGTAATATATCTTGGTAAATTTTAAAAATAAAGAACCTTTATTTCAACCCTTTATCCTACCCACTCTGTTATAAATTGTTTCAGTTAAAAATATCACTATGAAGCAAATATTGGTTAATCACCATGGTTATAGAGGGCTTAAGCATACATTTCTGGAGCTATAAATTATTCTTGCAAACTGGATTTCACGAGTCTGCCGACTAAGAGTGCGCAAATTATATACGCCTACCTAAATGTCTGTACATATTCGCTTGCTTACGAGCCTACTTGTGGAAAATGTGGTCAGCTACATAATTATTTAAAAAGAATATATATAAAAACAATCAAATGTGAATGTAGGGACATATAATTCAGACCCCGACTGAATATAACAAAGAGTTTTTAATAAAACATTTGCCTTAAAAAAATAATTACAGTGGTAAATATTATGAATTTAAACAGAAAACCTCTCCAATAAATGTGGCCATTAGCCACATATGCTTTGACTGAAAATAAATATAAAAATAATGTAACAAAATGTTTAATACACTAATGCAATTGTACGAGGGAATATAGCCTTTTTTTTTGTGGATATCGTAGTAGATTTAAGGAAACTTTCTCATCGTTGCATACATAATTCAGCGGTGGCCCAGCCTTAGCTAAGGGGTAGAGTGGCCTACCGATAGTCGAGGGGCCACGGGATCGTGCCCTAGCCACTCCGCGGCAGATCATCAGTTCGCTTGTCGCACTGAGGAATTTGTCAGCAAGTCGATCGTACTTGAGCTTCGTCAATGTCAATTGAAGGGTGATAAAAGTGGTTAGAGCAACAAACTATTCGTGAGGTCGTGGGTTCAAACCCACATTCCTTCATGAGAACATTTTTTTTTTATGTTACAAATTGTCATGGGAAAGTGTGGAATACATTATTTAAATTTTCTAAACCGATTTTGCATTAGAAAGACATTATAGATACATTAATATGAATTTTAAAAATTTAGGCATATTTTTAAACAATAAATATAATGAATTTAAATAAAATATTTCTAACTATTTATAAATGCATCGATTCCTAGGTGTCTAAACGTTTTACGATTGATTGATTTGATGAAGCCAGCCAGCTGCCTGACCCGTGATAGCGGTGTGGGAAGAGGGCTTTTCGAAACGGATTTGCGTTGAATTTGGTGGGAAGGGAGGTTCATGGGCGTGTGTTTAGAGGATGTCATTATTTCGGGGGGGGGGGAGGGTTCTATGGTCTTGGGATGAGTTGTGCGAGGAGGTTTGAGAATATCTTTGAGGGAGGGGGGGGGGGATACATTAACACTTACAATGTAATTTCCGATGATGTATGGGGCAGTGATATATATCGCTTTAATTGTTAGATATTTTTAGAGAACAAAATCGTTTTGAAGGCGGGTAGGGGAGGGTGGTAGCAGAAGAGGTGGTAAGGTGGGGTGACGAGATTGTATAGTGGTTGAAGTGCTGGCGAGGGGTGTTGGTAAGGTGGGGTGATGTTAATGAGTTTAGAATATTACGGGACGGGGGGGGGGGAGGAGTCCTGTTGGTCAGGGTTGTGGGGTGTAGGGTTGGGTAACATGATATTTTCCTCGATTTATAAGATATTTTTTTAGATTTTCTTGCGATTTTAATTTTTGTGTTGGGGGGGGGGGCGGATGTGTTGGTTAGGATGGTGGGGTGAGTGTGAGGTATCTGTTATATGTTCCTCGATTTTTTCGATCTTTATAAATCTTCCCGGGTATTAAAAATTTAATCTATAAATTCGTAAATAGATAAGCACACTGGCGATCGACACTCTAGCAGGACTCACGGTACTAGAGCGAGTGGTGGTTTAAATGCAAACAAACGTTTTTTTCTAGGAAAATCAATTAAAATGCATGGTGCCGGGCCGATATATTTAGGAAATTTTATCAAGTTCCATGAAGAAAATTTTTATTAAAATAATTTCTAGAGTTACGGGTTGCTGGAATGGCCGGCCGCAGGTTTGGGATCGGTGAGGTGGATATGAACGAGGCCGCCGGCCTCGCCTGTGACGTCATCCAAGACAACTCCGAACTCCGATGCATGATGCATGTGCACCAAAGTCGGCCATACCCTACTACTCTAAAATATAATTTAAAATTCATTTTGATAAGAAGTGATATAATTTTTTTTTATGTTAACAGAAGTATAAAACGCATGTTATACAAGATGTGTTTAGGAGAAAACCAAGCACGTCGTACTAGGGGTGACTTTTCAAAAGTTCGATTCAAAAAGTGTGAAGAAACCGCGAATAGATTTACCTACATAACTTATATATGTACGTACAAGGTATATCTTAGCACGGCTTGAACTCTCAACATTCCCTACTCTCTAAATCATACGACAAGGCTAAGGGAGTCTCCAAATGTCGGAATATCAGCACGAGCAGGTCACGTTTCTGCGAGCGTTGTTTTGTTCGTTGTAGGACGCATATGTATCCTAGGGGCAAAGTAAGCATATTTCCCTCGCCCCCGTCATGATTTTGCATCGTCTCCGTTGCTCTCGTACTTTTATAATAAAGTTTCCCTTTCATAGTTGGTGGAAAAAAAAGAGGGGGAGGTACCCATCACCACCCTACACATACGCGCTCTCCGCGAGAGTAAAATGTGATAAATTCAATTTATGAAAAACCCCTTCTATCCCCCCTACACAAATAACACCCCTCCTTTCTACACTTTTCTTCTTGGAGCTCACCCCCTCGCCATCCCTCTCTTTCATTCTCTGCGCCGAGTATTGACTGAAAGAGAGAAATATCGCCATTTCTTGGGCCCCACCTGTCACAGACGAGAGAGACTTGATATAAAAGTGGCGGTGGGGTCTGAAGAGGCTGGGGGTTGAACGCGTGGGTGGGTTAGGGGATGAAATGTCTCGTGTTTTTAGCGAACGCCGGTATCGGCGAAGGCTGCCGGAGAAGGAATTTTTTTTTTTCGGGCGTTGGGAAGGTGGAAGTAAAGGGGGCCTAGATCGATGCCTGTGCTAGGGAGTGACAGTCTGTGTGTGACAAGGGTGGGTTTGGGGGGTTGTGAGTTCAAACAGGGGGTGGTTAGAGGTTTGTGTTTTAGTTGAAAGTTTTTTTTCTGGCTAAGTTTTTTTCTAAGGGGGATGCAAGAAGGAACATGTACTTCGTCTAAACAGGAGGGAGTCTCTTCACAAACATGTATCCATGTCGCGGCCTCTTTACCGAGCAAAAGTTTTTCTCGTAGTAACCTTAAAGTTTTATGGGGTAAATTCTTATATTTCCAGAAAGAATAATTACAGATGTACACCTTTCAGTCCGTTACCAACAATTTAAGAATTAATTTGGCGTTAGACAAGATTTTCGACATTTGTTAAGTTTTTTTAAATTGTATCTCAGATCATTTTTAATGCATTGAAATGCTCTCTTCCACTAATAGACAGATATAAATTATGTGAAGTATCCATATACGACCCTTATGAGAACATTAAACGAAAATGGCTTCTTACTTGACAACAAGAAACACCGAGGACCTATTATAGGTATCGGATGTTCAAGGTTAATAGGTTAATAAAACACTTTTGAAATCAACCTTTGAAAAATATCACACCCCTTGCATGTATTTTAACGGGCTCAATGTGTGTCAATCTCCAAGTAGAGTTAGTAACGCCAGCGAGAAAGTAGTTCCTCGTATTTACGTTGAGTTTAAAGTCTCAGGTAAGTGTTTGTGAATACTAAAATTATTTATTTTGTTTTCTGTATATTTTAACACATTGAGGCCTGGAAATGTTTACAGATATTATAGACACGCTAGAAGAAAGTCGCCTATATCCAACACTGAGAGATAGGCCAACAACATATTTGTTCTTTTAAGGCCAAAATTGTATTTAGTTGCACCCACAAAATATTTTGTTGAGTCCACAAAATGTGAAAAGCAACAAAATTAATTTTGTTCATCTAACGAAATAAATGTTGCAATAAACAAAACATCTGCGCTGGGCCAAAATAAATTTGTCTGTCAAAAATATATTGTGTTGAAACTACACACACACACACACACACACACACACACACACAATATATATTATATTATATATATATATATATATATATATATATATATATATATATATATACATAGAGAGAGAGAGTGAGAGAGAGAGAGGCAGAGAGAGAGCCAATCTTTTTTTGCCTTCGTTATGAAAATACAGCTCGATAGTCTGTTTGCATTTTTTGTGACAGTCAGGTTACTAGAGGCTGTTCACGGTAAAATGAGCAGTTTTTAAAGCCCTGCTTAACATCTACTTGTATACAGCTGTGTATTCCTCCGCTTGAGTAAAATTAACATTGCTATGGGCTTTATCACTTTATGCATGCTTCAGTTAAATGAAACTGTGAAATTATTAAGAAAGTAAATATTTTTCAAATCTGATCATTTTTGCAGTTTGATGATTAGAAAGAATATAAAGTGAAAGAATTTATTTTAAATTGTCAGAAGATGTTACCTAACACTTTATATTCGACGTTAAGATATGGAACTACTTTCCATCCATCGTTACCTACTTCACTGGGCGAATGTCACTCAGTGCGCCCATTAAAATATATGCATGCAGGAGTGCTCACTTTATCGTGAACAGCCTTTAACAGTGTTTGGTAGAGCATTTATTGATGTTTCATAATGGTATGAACCAGGGGGAGACACTAGATAGGGCTTGCAAAAGCGTTATTTGAAGTTAGCACCTGTGGAAACACCAACATAGACATTTCACCACTAGAATTGATTATTTTTATGGCAATTTTATGGAACAGGTCGGTTTGAGACTAAACTATGAGTAATATGTTTTTTTTACTCTGCTTGTGCAAGATTAATATTTTTTTATGTTCGTCACATTTTGAGGTAATATAAATATTTAAAAGACAGAGCTAACACAAAGAGCACAGGTATAGATATATTTAATTATTGCCGAAAACAGCATTCGGCAACTAAATGGTGTCAGTCAATTAGGTTCTAATACAGCAATTCGTTCTAGAATCGCTCAGGAATAATGCAAGCTGTAAACATACTGTAAAACTACTACCCAGCAAAATATAAATATATATAAAGACGCTTCATTGAAGTAGGTAATAATCACTTTGTGTTCAATGTTTTATACGATAGCTTATTTACAAAATAAATAAATAAATATAAATATATATTTATCACAAAATAATCATTTAAAACTATTACTTTTTCTTTTATTATACTAGGTGCTTAATTTTCGTAATGCTTGTCAGTAGTAAGGCCGCGGGGGTTCTGCCCCGGTTTTGATGAATCGGATTATCGGTTTGATATCAAATTAATTCAAAGGGTTAACCAAGAGGGTTAATCAATAATCCAATTTTTAACCCGATCAAAAAATTCTTAATTCGATCTTAATCCGATTAAAATTTTCCTCATCCGATCCGATTGAAAGAGTTAAATTTATTGAAAAGGTTAAATTTTATGAAAGGGTAAAATTTATTGAGAGGATTAATTTTGTTGTTGTACTTCTTTCTTAATTTCTATCTTTTTTGGTGGGGAAGAAGGGGTAGTAGGAGCTCTGGCACGTCCTCGCCCTTGGAGCTCTAGCAGTCGACTGACCAGAGTGATGGGTTGCAATATCTTATATAGGTGTAGAGTTTAATAGAAGAGTAGGCTATGGCTAATTTTTCTCATTTTTATAATTTTGAGGTGTTTGGAGGAATGTTGGTGGCACATAGGCGATTTTCACGAATATATTTAACACGCGAGAGAGCTTCAGAGTGTTTAAATCATTTCTAAGAGTGGCCTAAGTGCACATTTTATGTGTTTTGGGGAGATATTGATCGTAGACGGTAGGTAGGCGGCATTGAAAGATGCTATTTATGTGTCAAACAATCTGTTTTCGGAATGTTTTCGGAGTGTTCTACATATGAATAAATTAAACACATAAAATCGGAAATTTCAAATGACGATGTGAATGATAAATGGAATTATGTGAGTTTTAGATGTAAGGCGAGTCTCGAGCTTAGAAATATATTTTAAACAAGAGAGAATTTTAACTATGTTAATAACATCTGACGTCGACAAGTGCAAACTAACTAAACAAAATCCAGCTAGTCAGTATGAATAAATAAAGATTTACAAACTCGCATTTGACTTATACAATTTAAATTATAAAGAGACACAATAGTGTAATAGATATATACGTCCACTACTTAATGCCTCTCACACATACCTTGAGTATTGTTTAAAACACATCCATTTGATGTGGAGTCTGACGTATTAATGAATTCAGCATAGCAATTACATCCTCTTATAAGCTGTGTCTGTGAAGAGCCTGATTATATATATGTAGAAAAGCCAGCATCTTGAAGGCAAATGAGTTTAAATTTACAAGAAAAAGTCTGCATTCATCCTACAACAGACAACGACGTGATAATTTTTTAACTAAAGTTTCACTATTTTGAAAATCTTTCACTTTTAGCACAAATAATTTCCATCGAAGCATAGGTACATTCGAATGACATAAAGATGTACTTAAGCCTGCAAAGCGTATTCGTGCAACACTTTATAGAGACATACTACAAATTTCTGTTAAATCTGTGAAATTCACATCACTTGGTAACAAAAAATGCGAGTTGTTAATGGAAATGTTATTTTGGTCTAGCAAACACAGAAATCAATTAATTATCACAAATTCAGTATATCAATCAAAAAAGAAAAAAATGAGTTCACACAGGTAAATTGATATTTTCCTGATAAAATAGTTTTATATTAAAATGTAAATTGTGCATAGCAGTATAGAGATGAAGGTAGGTACAATGTTCGCCATTGCGGTAACCCCCGAGGGTGACCTCATCGGATGCCAAGTGTTTAGAGGTGCGGTGTTTATGAAGGAACTGATTTGTAGCATGTCTGTCTTCCACAAACGTTGATTAACCACTGAATATGGTGGTAACTGGGATAACTGAGCTCAATTTACTCCAGAACTCCTTACACCCCCTATTCATTCCCCTCCAGACCACATATGCAGGATCCTGAGGTCAAGAAACCAGCTTCACCACCTTTCACTTCCTGACCCTTAAAGTGCGCGCTGCCCCAAACTGCCCGTGAACACCAATTTTTCCAGCACTAAGGTATCATGGCATCACCTGCCTACTTGCATTCACACCCCAACCACCCTCTCCTACCCTGCACCCCTCAGAGCTAGTCCGACTCCATGATGCCAACCACTGCTATACCCCACACCACCCCTCACCAGAGTGCAAGGTCATGGAGGTCAGTCACCTGTCTGTCCTCGATTGTCAATTTTCTCCACAGAATCAAGTTGGCAACAACTTTTTACTTCCATGAACATTGGGAGCATGTTGCTCGTAGTCACCCTAACTACACCCTAACTCGTAGTCCCTCATCCTCAGAACTGGATTGAGTCCAGGATGCAAACCATCCCCCTCCCACCAAAACCACTTGACCCTTCCAGCCAACAGCATGTGTCTTCCTGAGACGATGACTGTCTGCCTGCCTAACTGACTCCCTTCCCTCGTGCAGTGAAGTTTGGACTATTCAGAATGCATTAACCTGTCTTATTTGGAGCAAATAAAACATTCCACAAGTCATGCTGATCAAAATATATATATCTGAAGCTAAATACTACCATAAATCTTAATACCCAAATAAATGATTTTTTCAGTATAACTGTATTTTGTGTTACTAAGAACATAGTTCGTGTTCGATAGAACTCATAGACTTTAACTCATTGCAACATACTTTTAATAGAAAATGCAAGAATCTCTCTCTCCCCCTGTTACAACATTTTAATTACTTTCCTTTCAAATGTCTCTGGGGAGAAAATAATTTTCTTATTGAAACAAGTTCACTTTTAATAAGGAATAGGTTAAATAAATGTAAAAATTCATTTTAAAACATTCAATTTATTTATTTACAAAATTATGAAACCACAGGATGTTACAGAACATAGTAAATATTTGACTATTGTTTCAAAATATATACAAATACAGGATGATCCAAAAATATATGTATATCATTTTAACACAACCAAGTACAGGACGTTACAAAAATCATAGCACCATTAAGTACAGGGCACTTCACCAACTTAGATACCAAAAATTTTAATACTGGCTATATGACATATGGTGTTTGTCAGTTTCTAATTCCTCAAATTCATTCCTCGAAACATACCTTATTCCTCGAATAAGTTTGTTTAGTAATCGAATAAGGCTTTTTTATTCCTCAAATAAATCTGTTTAGTACTCAAAAAAGCCTTTTTTATTCCTCAAATAGGACTCTTTATTCCACAAACCTAATTAACACTCCAGGAAAATTCAAACGACTTGATTGGTTCGAGGAAGACATAACATTTAAAATTGAAACATATTCCTATAATGCAATGTTTACTTGAAATAATTACTTTTTTTGGTTAAGTAAAAGGATTAACTAAAATGTATTATCATACTTCTTGGGTGTTTGCAGATATTACTGCAGTCGATGTAACATTGTTCCTTAAGTATTGTTATAATGAAAACCATCTCTTTTATTCCATAATATTCACAGTGTTTTTAAACTGCAATAAATACCTAAGTTTATTATTAAGTTAATTTGGGTATTTGGGAAATATGTAACAAGTGTTGATGCCTTCTTCACAGCATTTGTTGAACGAATGTCTTGAACAGTGTCACTGACATCCTCACTACTGTCTTCACTTGATGTTTCATCATAAATATCGATTTTACTTTGCTTAGAAAGAGTAGGTATATAGTCACTGACACTGGTCTTCGCATCTTGTTTTGGTAGGTTACGTCGAAAATCGTTATGTTCATGTGTTATTGCATATTTAATACAATCCGATTCTGTCTCTTCTTGTAATTATTTTATTTCCTTCTCCTTCTGTGATATTATGTAGTTTAGATGTTACATTTACTTTCTCAGGAGATTAGTGTTTTTACATATCTTGACGTGACGACTCAAGTTATCAGTTGTGCAAACTGACGAAAACAGTATTCACAGTTAAGAATCGTAGAAGATGAATTATTCAAACATTCTCTCCTTTCATATTTGTGAACATGGTAGGCGAAAGTATAAATTTTAACCACAATATCTGCAATGTAGTTAAATTGGTGATGTCTTCATTCTCATCATTATAGATTAATTGAATAATCTTCGGTTTAAAGAGAAAGTTTACTTACAAATAGATGTTCACCTCACAATCTCAGAATGAGAAATACCCTTTTTCAGTGTGAATGTACTGTTTTAAACCATATCAGGTTTCATTACTGGCGATAAAATGTATTCCATTCTAATATATGTATGTTAATTGCAGGGGTATGCAATATATGTGTTATACACATATATGTATGCATTTGTCGTGTCTTCCATCATAATACTTGAATCTTAGGTAAATTGAATTATACATGTTTGAAAAAACAGTGATCTTTCAATGTTTTAAAATAAAAATTTCAGCAAGTAAAAATATCTGTTGTACGAAAAATATTCTTAGTTCCCTGGAAAAACTTTAATAAGTTTGCTTGAAATGGGATACAGTTTATTAAATATTTAACATCAGGGATATAAATTTTGATAAGCAGGACTTATGAAATTTTTTATTTGCTGCAAATAAGACAGGTAAATTCATTCAGAAGAGTCCATACTTTGCGGCACGAGGGGAGAGAGTCAGTTAGGCAGGCAGACAGTCTTCGTCTCATGAAAAGACACATGCTCTGGGCTGGAGGGGTCTAGGGGTTCGGCTGAAGAGAGGTGGTTGGCATCCTGGACTCGGGACATTTCTGATGGCGAGGGGTGAAGAGTAAGGTGAGAACAAGCAGCCTGCTCCTGATGTTAATGTAAGTAGTCAGTTGTCACCATATTGAATCAGTGGAGAAAATTGACAATCGAGGACAGACAGATGACTGACCCCCAGGACCTCACACTCAGGCGAGGGGTGGAAGGGGGTGTAGGGGTGATTGGCATCGTGGAGTCAGACCAGCTCTGAGGGGTACAGGGTAGGGGTGAGTGGCTGGGGTGTGAGGAGGTGGTAGGCAGGTTCCTCCTGTTGTAAACATAAGTAGGCAGTTGACACCATCTTACCTTATTACTGAAAAAATTGGCGATTGCATGCAGCTCGGGGCAGCATGTGCTGAAGAGGGGAGGGGAAAGTGTGTGTTAGCTGGTTTCTTGACCTCAGGATCCCGCAGACGTGGTCTGGCAGAGAGGAGAAAGGGGGGTGTAGGGAGCTCTAGAGTGAAGTGACCTCAGCTGTTACAGTCGCCGCCATATTCAGTGGCTTATCAACATTTGTGGGAGACAGACATGCTACTCATTAGCTCCTTCATAAAAACTGCACCTCTAGACACTTGGCGACCGATGAGGCCACCCTCGGCGGTTACCGCACCGGCGACCATCGCACCTACCACTATCTATATACTGCCATCCGCAATTAACATGTTAATATAAAAACTATTTTATCGGGAAAATATTCATTTTCGTGGGTTAACTTAATTTTTATTTTTGAATCGATACACTGCATTTTTGGTAATTAATTGATTTCCGTGTTTAGTAGATGAAAATATCATTTGCGTTAACAATTTGCTTTTTTCTTACCAAGTGATGTGAAATTCGCAGATTTACGCTTTGCGGGCTTAAGTACTTCTTCGCATCATCCGAGTGTCCCTACGCTTCAGCAGAAATAATTTGTGTTAAAAGTGAATTATTCTGAAAATAGTGAAACTTTAGTTAAAAAATTATTGTTTCGTTGTCTGCTGCAGGATGAATGCAGAGTTTTTAATGTAAATTTAAACTCATTTGCCTTCAAGATGCTGGTTTTGCTAAACGTATATAATCAGGCTCTCCACAGACACAGCTTATAAGAGGATGTAATTGCTATGCTGTACTCATTAATATATCTGACTCCACATAAAACAGATGTGTTCTAAAAAATACTCATGGTATATGCGAGAAACATTAAGTAGTGTACGTATATATCTATTGTGCTATTGTGTCTGTTTAAAATTTAAATGTATAATTCAAATGTGAGTTTGGAAAACTCTATTTATTCATACTGACTAGCTGGATTTCGTTTAGTAAGGTTGCACTTGTCGACGCCAGATGTTATTCATGTAGTTAAAATTCTCTCTTGTTTAAATTATATTTCTAAGCTCGAGACTCGCATTACATTTAAGACTCAAATAATTCCACTTATTATTCACGTACTCGTTTGAAATTTCTGATTCGATGCGTTTAATTTATTCATATGTAGAATACTCTGAAATTCTCTTACGCTTAATTGCATTCCGAAAACAGATCGTTTAACACGTAAATCGCATCTTTCAACATCGCCTATACACCATTTACGAGCAGTATCCCCCCCCCCCAAATTATGCTTAGGCCATTTTTATAAATCGTTAAATCCTGTGAATTTATCTCGTGTGTTAAATATATTAGTAAAAATCGCCTATCTACCCACCAACAGTCCTAACCCCTATAAATTGAAAAAATAATAAAAAAATTAGCCTTAGCCCACTCTTGCACGAAACCCTACACCTATATAAGACATTGCAACCCACCACCCTGGTCAGTCAACTGCCAGAGCTCCAAGAGTGAGGGTGTGCCAGAGCTCCTGCTACCCCCTCTCCTCGTCCAAAAAGAAAGAAAGAGAGAAGTACAACAAAAAAATTAACGCTTCCAATAAATTTAACTTTTTAAAACGCTAATCGGATTAAGATTGGATTAGCAACAATTTTTATAGGACAAAGAATTTTTGATCGGAATAAAATCGGACTAAGCATTAACCCTTATTCGATTAACCTTTTCAATTAATTTGATATCAAATCGATAATCCGATTAATCAAAAGTGGGGTAAAATCCCCCGTGCACTACTACTGGTGTCTGCTGTTATTAATCCAGGCACCTACCACCCACCTACCACCCCTGAAAAAGACTTCAAAATAAGAAGATCGTGACAACATGGAAGTAAGTGTCCGGTCTTGTCTCCTTACTTGATCTGTGGTATGAAAGACATAATAAAACAAGTTCAGCAGGTAACTAAAAAGTAAAGCTGCCGATCTTCAGATACTTATTTGCGCACTTTGGAGCCGAGGTGGTGTAGTGATCAGATTAATCGCTTCCCGCCTAGGAAAATCAGGATCGATTCCCGTCGGGGTCGCTCCCGGATTTTCGAATGTGGGAATCGTGCCGGACGATGTCATTGGTCTGCGGGGTTTCTCGGCAACGTCCCGTTTCCCCGCCGTTGCATTCCGCAGCTGCTCCATACCCACCTCACATTTCTACAAGACCTTTAATTCTATGGTTATGGATTTAGACCGTTTTGGAGCGAGTTGGTTTAGTTTTACCTAGTGAGCTTTCCTATTGGCTAGCAGGTTTAAACCCTGCACCCCTATTGGTGGGGGAGTCTAGCATAGAGTAGGCCGGTCCATTTTGGTTGGAATTTTTTTCTCTCTCTCTCTCTCTCTCTCTCTCTCTCTCTATCTCTCTCTCTCTCTCTGCCGCCATATTCCCACTCATCAAGACGTAGAACAGGACGCCCGTCCAGAAGTTGGACGAGGCATAGTATTTTTAAGTTAGTTATTAGGGTGTTCAGTTCTCACAGTTTGTTTTAATATTTTATGTGCGTTAACGTCGAGTAGAACGCTTAAAAGCTTCTCCGTTTATGTTTTCAGCAGCTGTTAAGGAAATAGTTAGTTTCGATAGACGTCAGACCGTCCGTGAGCCGCGAGCCTCGTAAGAAAGAACCTTTATACTACGTATTGTTGGAGCCTGAGCCTGCTAGAATTGATCCTGTCCTGTTCCTCTCATTAAATGGTATTTTCCTTCGAGAGCAACTCTACAGCAGCCTAATAAGTATAGTATTTAATTTGCTACGTATCATAGTACAGGCAAGATGGCGCTTGTTCTAGACGTTTAAACACGACTCCATGTTGGCCAGGTGTCAGTAGCTTAATCCAGCAATTTTTAACCACAAGAAACCCTAGTAAGAACTTAAGTGTTTTAACGGCAGCAGATAAGCCAGAGATAAAATTTTATTAGTTTTTGAATTGAGACGTTTTTATTTGAGTAAGAGGGTATTTACAGGGTACATGGGTTACATCAGACTTTCATGTATACTAATGACTGTTACACCCGGCCACTCCCTAGCGACAGTATATGTTTTTAATATTCCTGCTTTAATATTGACATTGCCATTCAGGGTTGCTTGATTATTTCATTTTCCAGCATTGATAATTAATTGTACACCTATCTGAATATTTCATTGAATAAAAGGATAATTGCTGGAAATGCTATTGTGTCTGGCGTCATTTTTATACACTAATTTCAATAAAATTTCTCGATTTTAATCCTCTCCTAATCTCAATCAACTGAATTTGAAAGAACGTAAAGTAATTTGAGGAATCTTTGCATGGTAGAAAAACTTTTCAGCTGATTGGCAAACTGTGATTTGTCGTGGTGTGCTATAAGGTGAGTTGGTTGCGCAGAGAACGTCTGGGTTCGGAGTCCGCCTGGCTTCGAGCGGACGTGTTCCAGAACTGCAGGAATAGACTACCAATATTACACGCCAAATTGATGTAAATATCGCCAACAAACTGACCATGAATACGGTACGCAGAGGGAGGTGCATGCGCTATATACTTAACCGCATATGAACACACATAATAGTTCAGTTACACGTCAGGTTGTATTAAAATCATTTCAGTAATTATATTTTTCTTAAGTTAAGCTGGCGCCCTATTCCGAGTCACACAACGTGGCAATACACCAGGTCACTCACCCTCAACATCAGTATTCAGAAATTCAGCCACTCTTTCTACGTAAAATTAAATAAATATATGAAATACAGCATTACACATATCAGAGATGCCATCATACGTTATACACAGTGTTAGTGGGGTGCTGTTTCAACACAATTATATTTATTTTATGAAAATTCCAACTATAGGCTGTTCACGGTAAATGAGCACTTTTGAAACCTTAGTTACTTTTCCCTTCCAGCCATTTTTGATCCCTTAACCACCTTTTTAAATAAATATTGTTATATAAGTTATAAACACAGTGTGTATATTACAACGCACTCGGAAGTTAACGTTTAAGACTGAAATAAAATATACATACTAATTGACTGAGAGGGCTTTTAAATGTGCTCACTTTACCATGAGCAGCCTATATCCTATTTACTCACATACAAAACGGAGAAATCTGGCACACACGAGACGCCAGCGCACCCTGGAGGCAAAAATTGTTACATTCCAAACTAAATGCATTCATATTTACTATAAATTATATTTTATAATATACAGATAAAATATAAATAAAGATTCAATTTAACCAAAAATAAGGTATTTTTATGTTAACACAATTATGAATCGCTTGCGATATCTACATTAGATATTTAGGAAACAATAAAGAACGTAATAAATGCGAAGATTTTTCATATGTGTGATTCAAAAAGTGTTAATAAACCGCGAATAGACTACATAGTAGCGGTAGCACGGCTAAAAAATGTTACCACTAGAGCTGCTTTCACAACGCGAGATAACGATTTTTCGAGTTTGAGTGCCAAATCATCTCGATTATATGTGTTTCAAACTTCACGACGCAACGTATATCGATTTTCTCTGAATATCGAGATAAAATATTTTAACCGTCGATTTTGCTGGATAAAATCACTTGATCGGGATGAATATGTAAAATATAAACCAATACATTAGGCTATATGTAAAGAAGTCTGTAAAGTGACGAGAGAATGATTATTTGTAGATTGTTAACGTCGTATTATCCAGAAATAATTACGATATAATCTAGAAACTGCAGCAAATTGCATGCAAGAATATTGAGGAAAATGCTGATGTATGAAAACTATTTTAGGAAATTGTAATTGCAGTGGTTTTCTTTTCACTAAATATAATAATTCTGTTAAATTTAAATACGTATTGAATATTTTCGGATTATGGCAGTTTGTTCCTTCCATTTGCTGCATCTAATCCAATTTACAATAATGCTTTTAATTTCAGGGTATTAGATCCCGCTGCTGTAAAAAAATACGCTTTCAAAAGTTAGAAAAAATAACGAATATTATGAGCAACACAACGGAATTTTAACTCGACCGCCAAAAATACAAGAAATTAGATTACATTACATAACTAGAGAACTGCTAAATTCGCGTTATTATTTGAGGACAAGTTAAACTTAAAACACGTGTACCTTTGCCACACGTTACTCATTGGATCATACTTAATCTGACACGACCTGGGTAAATCTTAGCCAATGAATGAACACTTCGCCACTGTGTGCCCCAATTGCGTGCAGTTCAGGCAGAAGGGCGTGGCTTCACATCTATACAGCAGCCAATGGAGAAACGACGCCTGCTCCAGTACAGACCCCACTGTGAAGTTTAGCCTGGTGCCGAATAATAACGCAAATTTGGCACGTCTCTATATATAACACTTTAAATGATGAACCTGAATTTTCAGAAGTTCAGAGGTTCAATTTTCGCTGTACGGTGTTTATTTTGGCGTGCTTACGTGATTAAATTGGTAGCTGCTGACAGTCAGTATTAGTCTAGGGAGACTTTTTCTTTTTTTCTTAAAAAAAAGTGTTTAGTTGAACTACTGTGGTCAACTTTTAGGAGAGTATCTTGTAAGGAATAAATTGAAACCATTGATAATGTTAGCCTTCATATTGTATAACATTTCGGAGAATTGAGTTTTCCGGGGATGTGGATATTCATTTTCCTCTCTGTAACATTCTAGCTTCGTACCCCGCTTATTTTATATTATTCTTATACTTTCCGTTCACTATCTCTAACAAAACATTAAATTCCTGTAGAATTAATTTCGGTTTTGTTGCCATTTTTCGTAAAAATACGATATCGACTTTTTATGATTATTCGCCAACGTTATTTACAATACTGACATCCACTGTTGATTGTGCCCTCAGGTTTGTTTTGTTCCCAAATCGAGATAAATATATATCTCGATTTTCTCGGATAAGAACAATTAATCGTAAAACCACACACAACTCTAAATTTAACTTTTAACTCGATCTTTCCACAAATTTTGTTTTAGTTGGTGAAACCAGCCCGTAGAAGATAACTAGGTATTGACAGGGAAACCAAATTTCGCGAAAAGTCCTACGCATACTCTAGATTTCAATACACTACGTGTATACCAGCAGTTTTCTTTTACTTATTGGCGGAGTTTCTTTGTGAGGAGACTTTTCTTACTTGACTGGCCAACCAGAATTAGGCAACTCCGATACTGTACGTCTGTGATTCGTGGGCATACACCTAAGACGCGTAACACCTAGATCATCCAATCAAGAAAGTGGATCTGAGCTTCATTGTTACGAAATACAACGTTGTGAAATTTTTTCGTGAAATTCGTGTTAACCCCTAGTTAATGAGCCTCTTCGTGTAAAGTATAGACTGTTCACGGTAAAGTGAGCACTTTTGAGGCTCTAGTTACTTTTTCCTTTCAGTCATTTTTTATCCTTTAACCATATTTAAATTAAATATTACCATGTAAGTAACAAACGCAGTGTGCATATTTCACTACACTTGGAAGTTAACGTTTTATACTAAAATAAAATAAATATTTTGAATTTTATTCCGTATGAGAGGGCTTTCAAAAGTGCTCACTTTATCGTGAATAGCCTATACCGACATGTACACTGTTATTTAAAGTGGTTCCGAATCGGTTAAATGAATTACAATTTTTTAGGAGTAATCTGTATTTAAGACACATGAAACCGAGTTTACAAACACGAGAATTTTTTTCCATTGTTCTTTATAAAATCCGATTTATTAGGTCCTGTATGTGCTTTTGTTTATATGCTGTAAAAATTTTTTGGCGTTCGGAAACTTTGTTCAGTACATTTACTTTTTTTATGTATTTAACCGCTTTTTTTTGTCCATTGGTTTCTCCCCTCCCTCTTCTTTACTACGAGGTGGCGAGGTGGGATCGTCGCAGTCGAATGATTACAGGGAAGGACACAAAAAAGAAACTCCAACGTTTCGCCGCCCACACTGTTGTGATCGAGGAGGGGTTGTGGAATAGAGAAAGAAAAGGGGGGGATCAATTCAGGACTCGGTCACGTGAAGCCCCAGAGCCACGTCCTGATTGGCTGCCCGGATCAGGCGCCTTTCGCGTGTGGCCCCTGCACGATCACGCAACCACGCAATACACAACCCCCTTCCTTCTCCCTTACCCTCAGGCAGTTCTACCAACATCGTCTTAGCTAACTTTACCTTACACCCTTCGCGTGTACGACTCACATAGACGCTGCATCGTTACCAGGCATTTTTTTTCTCCCTGCACACTATTCCGTTCGACAGTAATAGCAAAATTTTAGTTCCAGTGGCCAGTTCAAATTATTACAAATTGTAAGGACGCCATCTGGTTGTGAGGTATTTTGTTTGCCCAAGACCTATAAGTGTGAGACCATTAAGTTATATATATGTATGTAACAAAGATTGTATTTGTGCAAGCATACTTCGCAATGGTTCATATTTAAACAACGTAGTGCTCTGGGCGCCACTTGTCACCTGTCAATAGAAAATAAAGTAGTTTTTCCCCGGCCATTTTACTAACTGCGGAAACTGTAGGTAAACACAGCAATATGTAATACAGTTCATTGTTTTCAATAGGCGTGCTTGCAAGAGGCCAAAGGGTGTTAGTGAGACAGGTAAAGACATGGTTTCGCCAGCACCCGCCCCTTAACGTAGGCCTGATGTCTGGCGGGATTTTCACAATTCTTACCTAATTTTCATCCTTGCCTGTCGGAGATCTGGTTCCTCTACGTCAAACCTTTGAGTACACGGCAGATAACAGTATCCAACAAGGACAGTTCCTCATGTGTGAGATACATCACTCATCGCTGATCCCATATTCCGTATTAAAAAAAAAAAACAGCTGTTGCCATTGACCCATTTTCAAAAACATCGAGAGGATTACAGGTATGCCATAGAGTCTAGCTTGGGCAACGATATTACGAAGATATTTTTGCTCTTAAGACAAACCCCCAGCGTATATGCTTCCATTTCTTCGCTAGTTATTGATTTTCTTATGTGATCCCTAAAAACATCAGCTGAAATTTTCGTAAACAAAAAGTTTTATTTTGCTTTAGTTATCAAATTGAACATAATGGACTCCACACGAGTTACACATGACAACTCACTGCAATAGCGGACACAGTCAGCTCGCATTCTCATTGACTGACGGCTAGCCAGTTAATTAACTTCTAAGCATGGCAAGTGTATCCGATTTTATTTGGAACAATAGGATGCCAGTAATGGGACTAGTGTTCCCATAGACAACTCACTTATAGTTATAGCCACGAGTATTTCGCGAATTCATGCGTAGGCGAGGTAGACTCCAAACACTTGTTATTTTCTCCTACTGTTGTGATTGGACGACAGTTTTTTAGACACGCCCCGTTTAACTGTGAGCCAGTAATAAGCAGGAAGCAATAGTTTGAGTGAGTGTTTAACAGTCCTGTACAGAGACCTCACCCGATCACACCAATAAATAAGCAAACGATAATGTCTCGAGTGTATAGAGGACTGCCCAGCCTAGCTTGCTGCCAACTCAATCCGCGAAATACTTGTGGCTCTAATTATAGTTTATCGTGACTGCCTGTAAATAAGCGCAGGTCTCAAAGTGTTAACCAAAAACAATATTTTGTTTGGTCGCGGCATGTGACGAAGCGTTATTATGATACTAGTAAATTTAAGAACAAAAATATTGTAATAACGTCTAATATTATATGCGTATCTGCGATAGAAAGGACAAACAGGATAAACGCAAGGATCAGCCGAGTGGGCGTCGAGAGTGGGTACAGTGGTCCCTGAACCGCTGATATGAAAACTACGTGTGTGAGGAGGCTGGTAGGGCGGGTGGGGGGGGGGGGGGGGCATAGAAAAAGCGAAGGGCGAGGAGAAATAAAAAAAAATGTGGAGGATTCGAAATTCGATTGCAATGGCAAAGATTCTGCATCTTCTTGTCAGCGAGTCGGCCGAGAAATGGGCTGTGCGGAGTTGTGCGTGAGGGAAGGGAGGGTGCTGGTGCGCCAAACCTTGGGCTGAAGCGAAGTGGGTTCTCGGGGGTAAAGGGGGTGGTTTTTCTGTAACCGGGGAGGAAAGGCGAGGTACGAGAGGGAAATGTTTGCTGGAAGATACGGGGCGCAACTAAACTTCCCTCTTTCTTTCTTTTTTTTTTTCCCCCCTGCTCCTGTTGTAGGGAAATGGAGAACATTAGCACTCGTGTAGGAAGCATGCCACATCACGTGAACCCAGCGTTGGTTGTAACGTGTGAAGACGTTCGCAGGTTTGCGTTTTGTGACACGGCGACGAATTGGCGAACTAGTGTCAACATTTCTAGACCCTCTTTTAGTAATGGTGTTAGGTGTTGAAAATAAATTAAAAAAAATTGTTTTGATTCGTGCAGTGATTAAGACACTACAGAATATGTATACGTAGAGACCTGCAAAATTCGTGTTATTATTTAAGGACAGGCTGTAATCTAAGTTACTGTGCGTTTCACCGACTTCAACCATTGGCCGTAAATATGTCTGTCACGCCTCGGAGAACGTTTAAGCCAATAGTATGATATCAGCGATGGAGTGGCTAATATCTTTTAAGGATATCGAGAAAGCAGGTGTCGTTGATTAAAGTACAGCGGCCAGTTAAATTACGGACTGTGCTCGCTTGTTTAAACAGCAGTTAATCTGTCCTGTCACCGAAAAATAACGCGAATTTTGCACGTCTCTATGTATAAGTAGAGACGTGCAAATTTCTCTTTATTTTCCGATGAGAGGATAGACTCCACTGTCTTATACATAAGTGAGCATGCTCCATGCTTTCATTGGTCGCTGCACTTTAATCAACGTCACCTACATAAATTATATACTTAGAAGTGATTGGCCACTTCACCGCTGAACCAATATTACTGGCCATTGACTGAAGTCACTCAAGCGCACACTAACTTGCAATTCAGTCCGTCCATAAATAATAACGAGAATTTCGCAGGTCTCTATGTATAAGTATAATGGCGTGGCGGCTGCTTTGATGTGTGAGAGGGAGCTCTGGAGACGGGTCTTGTTTCACGTTGTTGAGAAATGCTTCCTGTTGATTGGACTGCCAGCTGGGAAGTAAGTTACCAGACGCTGGTCGACGAACGACGTGTCTAAATGTTGCTGTACCAGGGCCGCCATTTTGTTGGCGTGTGCGTCTGGAGCTCACGGACAAAGCGGTTATTCTTAATCTTAAGTAACCTGTGTTTTGGCCAATCGATGATTATCTATACACAAATTCCGCCACATTTGCAATATCAGAAGCTCGTCGAATCGCCGAGCGCAATCGCCAGACACCATCGTCAAACAGCACCCTGGAAAATTGTCTCAGGAGCAGTGAACAGCCGTATTTACTCGCCGCCAAGCGTAGGTTGTCAGTCAAGTAGGTGGGTTCCCCCGCCGCACCACGTAATTACATGCAAGACTCGTCTCTTTGCAGTCGCGTGAGTCACCTGGTCTTTAAGAAGGCCACGGATGGTAGAAAAAATGGTTTTGTGGGGGGGGGGGGGCAGGGGCGAAAACTGCCGAGCCACAAAAATATTTTACCCTTTGAGTCCCTCTGCCCACTAGAGAGAAAGAGAGAAACAGAGAGAAAATAACCACTTGCACAACATTAGACCATGTTCTACAGATATTACGACATTACAACACGCCAGTAGGGCGACTGATGGAGAGCTTCACTACTTCGCTGAAACACCTATACGTACATTTCTAAGGGAGCAACAGTGGTTATAATCCATTCACTGTTACTTCACACTTTCCTGAAGCACTGCTAAAGTTCTACTTCCAGTGTATTCCTCCGCTTTATGCAACCAAAGCTTAACTAATACTAGGAAATTACACCAAAGGACGACGCACCGAATTCTTGCGCACTCATTTGAAATAATATTTTGCATGGGAACTATTTCTTACTAGACGCTACCACCACACATGTTTCTCACTATTTTTTTTTTTTCATATTTGTTATAAATGAAATATTACAATTTATATATAAAATATTTTTAAAACTTTAATTTAACGAAAAATAAGATACTTTTATATTAACAGAAGTATAAACGATTGTGATACATGGAATATTTAGGAAATAACTAAACATGTCACACATGGGGTAATTTTTTAAAGGTTTGATTCTAAAAGTGTGAAGAAACCGCGAATGGACTATAACTAGAGCCACGAGTATTACGCGAATTCATTCGGAGGCGAGGTAGACTCCAAACACTTGTTCTTATCTTCTATTGTTATGATTGGATGACAGTTCTTTAGACATGCCTTGTTTAACTGTTAGCCAGTAATGAGCAGGAAGCAGTAGTGTGAGTGAGTGTTTAACAGTCCTGTACAGACGCCTCACTTGATCACAGCAACCAATAATACTCGTGGCTCTAACAGCTAGGTCTACATATAAATACGGGCCCGGAGCCCAGCTCAAACACAAACACAGCGGCCCACCGCCGGCTCAGCGATTTGACCCAAGTCTGTCGGGCTGCACACTAGATTTGCAAACACTCACAAACGAGCTATGGGAACCTTGGATCTTCGTCTGGTGACAGCAACTGTCTTCGGGGGCGTATGACAGATTGGAGGAAGTCCTCTAGAGTG
Organism: Dryococelus australis; assembly: GCA_029891345.1. Lineage (NCBI taxonomy): Eukaryota > Metazoa > Arthropoda > Insecta > Phasmatodea > Phasmatidae > Dryococelus > Dryococelus australis. Next base: position 56,179,111 of record CM056995.1, read on the forward strand.
GGCGTTTTGCAGAGGAAGCAAATACATGACAAGTGCTGTACACTGCTAGAATCTTTCGTCCAGTTGAGTCATTTTCTCCCCCGTGGGTAACGGGAATTGAAGACATTTTCACAATCCTGGCTTGTGACTGAATTTCCAAAAGTCTCTTAATAGTGCCAAGCACATATTTAATTGGATACGCGAGAGACTTGGATGTCTCATGTACAACGCAATAGTTCTAAGCACACCTGTTTGACTGGCCTCGATCGAAATTTTCCACGCCACGCTAGCTGAATACCTGCCCACTGCTACGTGTGCGCTACGGAAAAAATATTTCACGTCATTTTTACCTAAAAACACATCTACTAGACTTTAAAATTTAATATAAAAAAAGGAGTGTTTTCTTACCTTATATATACTTGCAGTGTGATATCGACGAACATGAACGAATGCGTGATATCACGTAAAGTTCGTCAGCAAGGCGATCGCGGGTGACCAGACTGTAAGGCAGCGCGTTCTAGTCTGGCAGCATGGCGGTCTGTAGTTCCCGCCCTGATCGCAGTGGAGCGCTGGGGTCGCTACGCGCATAGGTGGCGCGCGACAAGAAAGAGCGCGTTCAGAGCCCTTGATTCTAAGAAATAAATGTGTCCAGAACATTCCATTGTATGTTATTGGTTGAAAATTAAATCATCACCTTCTCTACTTTATGTGACACTACCTAGATTTAAGTAGAAATACCCCAGCATCAGCTTTGGTCGTCAGAGACTTCGGCTGCTGGGGACTACCACGAAAATAAGCCAAGTGTTTCAGCTCAATATGCAGTCCTTCAAGCTGTAAAAAGTAGAAAGGATTTTGTCGTCCTGATTTGCTGTAGTTATGTTAATTTTGATGGAAAATCAAACAGCATTTATAATAGCAAAAAGGTAATGTAAAAATTTGTAGTTTCTTGATCAAAGTTTTGTAGAAACGAAAAATGACATATAATTCTGAAAGTTTTACCTGGTGTGGAAGGCCTTAGTAAGTGATAAAGGAATGTTGTCCGTATCATAGTTTAAAGTTGAATTGAGGCTGAGAAGAAAGGTTTTATCAATATGTTTCAGCCTTTGTCTTTGAAAATTATCAACAATTGATAGTCGATTTTATCATTACGTCAGTTATCAAAATACATGTGTTTTCCTAGAAATGTCATAAAAGTTTGCATTTTTAAAGTTTCCTCAGTTGCAGAAGTTTAATGTTAAAAACACAATGTCTTTGCAATGCGTTAATTCTAGCAAATCTCGTTTTTGAGATTGTTGCTAAGTCAAGGTCACTGTGAAAAAGATCGAGAGGTTACACATTTGAATGCTCTAAATTGAAGTAATTTTTAATACCAGCCATCTTTTTGTAAAGGATTATAAATATTATTATATTCAAATACTTTTATGGGAAAATCAGTTTTAATTTAAGTATCCTTAATCCTTTTGATGTGTTTTAGGAAATATAGCAATTTTGAATCAAAATACTGTATCACCATTTGGATGGCGTGGGTTATATGTAGAATATGTTCAGTACTTTTCTATTTGCCGCATGCAACATATGAAATGTAGTTTGGGGTTTAAAATATATCGTAAATGTTTCAAGAAATCTTGTGTGTTGCTTTGTAGATGTGCATTTTTATAAATTCTGCCTTTCGTTGGTCTCGTTAGTCTCTAAAGGAAATAGATTTTGTACTCAAATATTCAGGTTGTTTGTATTTTGGGAAAGACCCCTGGGCCACCATACAGTGTAGAGTGTAGCAGGGATTATCATTTGAATGAAGCAAATACAGCACGAACCAAAGTATTAAACCTACATAATTATAACATCTGAAACCTTAAATTAATACGGAACTGAACGGGTTACCGTCAAGTACCCACCAGCTCACACACCAGTATAACATACTGATAACTGAATTCAGGTTAAATTTTTTGTAGAGAAATTAACAAGCTCTTAGCTACGCTGTACAAAATTATTCAACTACTAATCTCATATTACGATACAATGCTCATAATATGCAATTCAATTTAAAATTTATTTCGCCGCTTAATAGAGTTGGAGAGATACAGAGAGTGATAAGGAGAGGGAGAGAGAGAGAGAGAGAGAGAGAGAGAGAGAGAGAGAGAGAGAGAGAGAGAGTGTGTGTGTGTGTGTGTGTGTGTGTGCGAGCATCAAAAATATCTGGTGACGCGGAATTTTCAATTTAGGGTATAAAACGGATAAGAAGAATTCCTGTAATAAAATTGTTCTTCGAAAATATATTTTTGTATAATTTTTATATAAGTTATTTAAATATATATTTTTTAATTTTTGCACAATGCCAAAAAAAAATAAGAAAAATATTCCCGTAAACCTATGGAAAGTTGTGCGAATAAAATCATGTTTGCGGAATGTTTTTTTTTCTCCGAAGTAGTGAGTTGCCCTAGAGTTACAGGTATTTTGTTATGATTTTATAAACTTCTTCATCTTCTACTATTTAAAAACCATTTAATAATCGTTGCAAACTAAACAAGAAGTGGTGTCGGGCCAACCAAGAAAAATTCCAGGTCCCTGAGCAGTGCGTGCTGTGGGCCCCCTACAATCTTCTCACCAAAATTTCATCATTTACAACAACATAAATAGTCGTCATCCATGCAAAAAAAAAGTAAATAAGTTTTGAATGTCGAAAGTAGATTTTTAAGTAATACTTCGTTTTATACATAAACATTTACGAGTCGGGCCTGGCCCGGGCCCCTGGGCATTGTACCCTCTTGCCTCGCCCCCCCTCCCCCCTCTTGGTTTGCCTGTGTATCGTGAATGTGTAGCGCATTAAGAAATTGCTTGATATGTTCAATCGAGTCTTTACCTGGCTGCACGCATCTCACCGAGCCTTTCCACTAACAAAAACGTGGAGAATGGCTGAGTACATGTTTTCATGTGGATTACCATTCTTTTGATAAGGGTCAGATTCAGCCATGTATGGAATATAATACTTGGGGACAGTAAAAATAAGCGCTATTATTCCAGGACATACTGACAATCAATTACTTGTGCTTTGTAGTATATTCGTCGCTGGAATACAGATTGTCAATAGTGGAACGTTTCAATTACGTGTAGCTAAAGAAACTAGGTACTCATCATGGGAGAATAGAATAGTGAAATTATGTATACTTGAATTAATACGGTACTCTGAATTATAGCATACTTATATAATAGTAAAATAACTTTAATGTACAAAAAGCAAAATTTGGATTTTTTCTTTAACACATTGAGGTCTGCACACATTTACTGGCACTGAGACAAATTAGAAGTGAGTCACTTATATCCACTACTGCAAGAACACCGGTTCTGTTGGTGTCTGTTAGAACTCACCATCGTCCTATTGGTCCGTACCACACCGGACACGACCCTGTACTTTACAGCGTTCATTATTGATCGGTCATCAACGAATGGAGGGCCGAGCTGATATTGACCCAGTCAAATGTCCTTTAACAAATAAAAGGATTTACAATCAATTCTGTCCCTTGGAGTGGCTACAAAAAAATGACTTCTATGGTTAGCAATATCATTGTTACTGCGCTGTCGTGTGCTTGTGGGGTCGTGTCAAACGCCAGCCGAACTAAGACTGCACATCCATAAGAGTTTTGATCTGAACAACAAAGAAATTTTCAAATTAGCTTTGCTCGAGCTACATTCGAGCATAGTCTACAAAGTGTTAAGGCGCAACTCGCTACTGAAATTAAAAACCATATAATATTCCGTAGGCGATCGCTGTATGACCATATATCAAGCGACGAACAACATTGGAGTGATAAACACACTTCGTTAGTCTATAGCAGTAAAAACAAAATAGAATTATTATTATTTAACGCAATAGTTTGTAAGTCTATTTGAATAAACATAGACCTGGGTAAACACCAAGCACAGCAGGCAATTGTATGTTTGGTTTTCACAAGCGCAGATAGAAATACAGTCTTTGCTGTAGGCCACTACATTAATTTATAATTTTGTCTCGTTATTTCGGCACGGATTAAAAATGTTAAGCCAGAAAGAGAGAAGAGACGTTTGTATGGTTAGGGTAATAAAACGGTACGTTTTAACTCGAGCAGTAGCCAGCGACTAACGAATATTTTTTTATATAGACCTAAATGAAACGTGTAAACTAAGTATTTAAACCACCACTCCCGGAAACTGTACAGCTATCATACTTCTACTTAACAAGAAAAACATTTATTAGCAACCATTCCATTAGATGTCACTGTTTTATGTTTCAGTAATCAAAGAAGCACTCCAAAATCATTCCTAATTAGTAGAGACATGCAAAATTCGCGTTATTCGGCTCTAGACTAAATTGCACAGTACTGTCTGTACTGGAGCTGGCATTGTTTCTCCATTGGCTGCTGCGTAGATGTGAAACCACGCCCTTCGGAATGAACTTCACGTGATTGCAGCACACAGGTGGGAAGTGTTCATTCATTGGTGGAGAGTTACCCAGGACGTGTCAGATTAAGTATGGCCATGTGACGCCGATCCCTGCACATCGTTCGAAAGATAAATCGACGGAGCCAAATGAAGTTGAGAAAATGTGCTGGCCGTTTGGGACGGCTTACCTTCGCTGCGACGGGGGGGGGGGGGGGGGTTCGTTTGACGAGCTCCGCGCCTCACGTCCCCCGGGCATGCCTGCTATTCTCCAAGTGTGGCCACCGCGGGGCTGCTGCAGCCCGCGAAATGTTGGACTGCCCTCCCCTCCCTTGCACGTCACATTGACCACGTGACGCTAGCCAGCCAGTCACATACCACCAGGGTGCCTTTCCGGGACTTCCGGATATCGACGGAGTGAAGACCATTTTGTAATGTTCTCGATGATTTAGAATAAAGTATATAGGTATAGAGGTGTCTCACCCAGGTTCGGAGAGACAGGACAGGGTATTCACTTAGGCAGGAACTGCTGTTCCGTCAACATTCTACAAGGGAGGGGGAGGCTTAATGCCATTTCAAGTTAAGTATCATTTAAATAATTGGTAAAGCCGTATTTTATATGTCATATAAATATTTAGAGGAAAAGTCAAATATTTTTATGCCAAATGTAATTTGTATTTTTATACCAAAAGCTATTTATTGTAATATTGGGGGGAAAAGTTGATAAAAATATTTGAAATCTTGTATAAAAAAGGAAATAACAGAATTTCAAACCTTTTCATTGTAACCAAACCAAATACCTTTTTTCTATAACATTGTGGGGCTCTCAGCTGTTTTCAAACGTTAGCACCTACATTAAGGAAGCACTGAGACAAGGACCTTGTCCTGTGTGTGTGTTGGCAAACACCGTCACAATCCAATCACAAACGTATTGCAAAGGTACCCGTGTTAAAGTTTAACTTGTCTCCAAATAATAACGCGAATTTTGCAGGTCTCTACTAATTAGCCATTCTGATATCCTTTTTGATGATATGAGACTTATCACAGAGTTGAAGTATGGTAGAATCTGGCAAAAAGAAAATATCATCGTGCAACGTTGCACAAAAACATATTTCTTCTGTACTGTATAATCTAATAATTTTGCCACGACCCTTTATACTTTCAACATCAAAATTATCGGCAAGAATTACTTAGATGCAAAGTTCTTGAAAGGAACTTTGAAGGGATAATTATTTCATTTGCTGTTTCATTTTTCATCCCTACGATTACTAAACAAATTTTGTTGGTTCGCTGATCGTTTCAGATGCATTGATTTGTTTTTGTAGTTTTTCATTGTGTCTCACAGTTTGGCCATTTGTTTGTTCACCTAATGAACCTAGCAACACCAATTAGATGGTATTTATAAGTCCTTAATTTTGAATCACGTATTTTATAATGCCGTTTTTTCTGTCGTGAAATTTTTTTTATTGAAGTACGATTTCCATCTTATTTTTTCTACTAACCAAATTAAACAGCTCAACTAAGAAGAGTGTCAATAAAAATTTTCTAAATCCAAATTAAGTTCGTATCCATTGCTAGGACTCTCGGGCACTGGACGAACGTGTTCAGTTTTTAACGCAGATAGTGATTCACTGCAAAAATATTTTGGTCTGAGGTAATTATCTAAACACTTTAAAGCCTGCCATCTTTTTGACTGAACGACACATTTCAAAACGACATAGCTGCTTACCAACAAATCAGAATCTTCAATGTTAAAATATCCAAACTAGTAACTGTCGTAGACAATTGAAATAATCTCTTAACAATGACCTATAAGAATAACTAATATGATGGCCTGTATGCACACTAAAATAATATGTGGTTTTAGGAGCCAAAGGCCTATAGACTGTTAAAAGAAATAGGGTAGCTATTTCATGGGTTGTAGCTACACTATTGGTATTGCTAACCTAAATGGTAATAGCAACAGAACAATTTATTGTTCTGCCTGTAATTGTATTTGGTACTGTACATATGGTTGCTACAGAGCACAAAACAGGTAGTACCTCCAACAGAAGTACTTCAAATATATTTCAATTGTTCACACAACACTAGGATTGTAATAACCTAACAGAATGTCCTGTTGCTGGTGGCTGAAGAGTTTTGTAATCGAGTTTGAGTGTAACAGCAACATAATATTATGTTAGGTTATTACAATCCTAGTTGTTGTGTGAAAAAGCCAAATATTTTTGAAGTTCTCCTGTATAAAGGTAGCCCGTACTGTCTGTTTTGCAGTAGAATCGCGGTGCTTTGCTTTTGAAACCATACACTTAGAGAAAATCGAATAAATATTTGTTTGTATGGGGCCAAACATATATTTAGTTGCCTTAACAAAATATATTGTTAGGAAAAAATTTTTTAAAGCAACAAAATTACTTTTGTTCGTCTAACAAAATTTTTATTTGAATAAACAAATTCTCTGTGTTGGGCAAAAAAATAGACTGTCAACTAAATATTTTGTTGACTTTACTGTATATATTTGTTTGGCCACTCATTTGACTGTCTTCGTTCGAAAATACACCTCGAAAGTTTGTTTGTATTTTTTGTGACAATTAGGATAGTAACCATGTTTATTAGTGCATCTAATGATGCTTAATAATTGTATAAACACATAAATAAAGCAATGCAACAAGAAACTGCAAGTAAAACAGTAAAGCTTGAAATATTTGTTTCCACAAGTTTCCCAATATTTGCTGTGTGTGTGTGTGTGTGTGTGTGTGTGTGTGTGTGTGTGTGTGTGTGTGTGTGTTTTGTGTTGCGAACTTGTAAAAACTTTTTATATCAGCCCAAACTATTTAATATACCTGTAGCCAAACAAATATTTAGTTGCACCAACCAAATCTTACAGTTCGGAACAACCAAATGAGAACAAAAAAAAAAATTTGGTTTCAGCAACAAAATATTTCATTGCCCCTATACAAACAAATCATTTGGTTGCACCAAAAAATCTTGTTTAATTCAACAAAACCTTTTTCTCAGTGCATGTATTGTATCAAATACAATCACAGATAGGAATACAGCAAAACGTTCTGTTAGTGTCACTAGCTATATGTTAACAATATTTATGCAGTATAGGCTGTTCACGGTAATGTGAACACTTTTGAGCCCCTAATTACTTATCCTTTCAGCCATTTTTTAACCTTTACTAATTTTTAAAATAAATATTACCATGTAAGTAATAAACACAGCGTGTATATTCCACCGCAATCGGAAATTATAATCTAAGGCTAAAATTAAATACATCTGTTGTCTATTATTCAAAATGAGATGATTTTCAAAAGTGCCCACTTTACCGTGAATAGCCTATATCTAAACCTATCAGATAGCTGTCCCTATTTTAACAGACTAGGTGGTTCCTGCAGCCATATTATTTCTCAGTATAGTGTCCGGAAATTTGCAGTTTCCTTTGCGGAGAAGCTATATTTAAAAACAATTTACATTTGGGTTTTTTTTTTTCAATTCGATCGAAGGTTCTACCTAAGTCACGCCCTGGGCAAATTTTTAGTCATCAAGTAACCTGCAAGAAAAAAATACTGACTTTCATGCTACCTAATCTGGGGTAAAACTGGAGCATCAACCAATGAGCAACTAACTGAAGCTCGAGTGCACCCAGGATTGTAAAGCATAGCCTCGAGTATAGCTTGCTGTCAAACTAATCCGTGATATCTCTGGGGCTCTGAGATATAAATATTTTGAAGTCATGCTTAATGACGGAATTAAAACGGGAACGTTGCAAGGCCCCTACTCAACAGACAAAAATAAGTAGTTTTGAGGTAACATGTGAAATAGTGATGTATGTATCTCAACATAAACAATCGTCCTTGCGTTACACACACACACTAACACACACATGTACGCGTCATTAATTTACCTACCTATGGTTTTTCTTGCTTCACTGACATAGTGTATTATTTTGCCTGACTATGGGTACTCTATAACAACCGATGTAATTTTAGAAAGTTTCATTTAAAAAAAACTGTTCTGCTGTTTGCTTGTGCTACGATACATGTTTTGTGTGAGCACCCTAAGGGTCACAGGATACAGGAAAACACTGAGTGACTTTCAGGAAATACAAAGAGTGAATCAAACTTGTTACACTCTGCATCACCTAAAGATTCTTCTGGTTATTTGTTTATAAAATCAAGATTTGATGATAATTGTCACTGCCCCTCCCTTCTTTTTCTTCAAGAATAACAACGATGCGAATTTTAAATTAATAATTAGAAAATGACCTTTAGTTGTGTTTTATCATAACTTAGTTTAACTTGAGGCGATTCGTTCTTAAAGTTTTCATTATCAGTATTTATTGCGCGACTAACTAAAGGATTTTGTTTAGCAATGATATTAAGACTTATTTTTCATTAGTAAAAAGAAATATTGCAATAAAACATAAATTTTGTTACTTATAAACCTGACGTTAAAATAAAACATTTCAAAAATGAGTAGTGATAAGGAATTATGTTCCTTGTTACAAAATCAGCGCGTTAATTTACCCAACAACAAACAATTCTTTGACAGAAAACACCGCAATTTACGCACAAAGACGAACGTTTATACCGACCAGAACCTCACCGATATGTAACATAGAAATATTGTCGGTTACGTTATAAACTGAGAAGACTATCACATATGACCACTGTAGATATATATGCACGTTTAGTCATGACAGTAGTGTTTTGTTACAAGATGTGTAGAATCGTTTCTATGTGTTTGTTTTTGTGCGAAAGAAAATAGTTATTCCTTTCCCATTCGCCTAGTAATTTTATGGTTTTCTATTTCTTCTAACATTTATACCTACTATCAAATTCAGTTACTTGTTGATTTATTTATATTAGTACGATTAATATGTTTTAAGTTCTAGCCTAAAGAAGGGATCGATAACGTAATACTGTGTCTCTTGTATCCCGCTTAGTTTGGTAAGTTTATACTTCCACAAACTTTAGATACATCCAATCAATAACCAAATAAGGATCGAGTAAGCAAAGGATTGTGGAGACTAGCTTGTTTTCAATTGTATCCAGAAAAAAATCCTGGGTTCTAAACTACGTTCGTTCTCAACACACTCTAAATCTGAATCAGTGAGGATTTCACTGTTCCAACCAGTCAAACGTATCTGACTGATACAAAAGTCACTTCAGTGAATCTAAATGACGAACCAGTGCAAAAATGCCATATTCCCTTAACTGATTGATTCAGTGACATTTCCCACTGAATCGTCAGTCATTTTTTCCACTGTTTTCTCAGTGGTTTATTTTTGACTGATGGACCAGTGAAACATCTGAGCATCTTGCTCCGTCTCTAATTATTGTTGACTGATATATCAGTGAAACTCGGTGTAAAAATGGCTGTCCAACATCGTTCAAAAATGGCCGCTAAACAATGTGTATCAAGCGAAGTAACAACGAATAAAACCAATACAAAATACTTTCTAAAATGTGTTTCGTCTTTCAAAACGCCACTCTACTAGGTAATATAAACACGCAGCCTTTCATTCCGTTTTTACGTCTTTCAATTCTATCCCATGTAATCGCCACAGCGCTCTGTTTGAAGGTTTCAACTGCGTATAATGTTGTGAAGAGAGTGCACTCATATATACTGTTCGTTGTAACCAACCTAACGGTTTCAATCAAACTAAATACGAAAAGTATGAGCATACAACTTCAAACTACATGATTTCGCAGATATATATTTTCCTCCTATGACTTCAATTTGGCGTGGTTGCTCACATGGTAAGACGACGGCCTAGAGTCAGCGGTGCGCGAATTCAATCCAGGCCACCTGCGAAACTATTTTCTACTTTTTTTAATTACGTTAAATATCATAATATAAATAGTAAACTATCGTAAATATGTTTACTTCACGTAATTATTTGCCTACATGCAATAAAATCAATATTTAATTCGCCACTGCAGTCGATCGTCACTTATTTAATCAGTGGAATTATTTCACGTCACTATTTCAATCAGTGAAATTTTTTCACTGAAACAATCAGTGGTTATCCACTGATTCGAATTTAGAGTGCAGAGTCGGTGGTATTTTTGAGGTAACATGTAGAATAGTGATACGTGTTTCAGCATTAATAATCGTCATGGTGCTACACACGCATAGATAAACGCCTTTTTTTTATATTTTACTTCCGTTCTATAGACACTTTTTGAACCAGGAATAAAATATTCCCATAAATTAATTAAGCTTATGAAATAGAACAATTATATATTTGTATTACTTACAGTGTTCGCCTCCTTTAATGAACAAATATTTTTTCTTCTGAATCATTTTATGTAAAACAAGAATGTTGAAATTCGTGTAGAGTTTATTCATAAAATGGTCACATATTTAAAAAGTTTTGTTTTACATATTTATGAAACCAGTAAGATACTTTTGGTCAAAAAGAAGAAAAATCATACTGATTGCTGGCACGCCTTGATTTCGTGCTGGTCGATCCAGACAGTGAATTCACAAAGGCTTATTACAGGTACCCCAAGAAGAAAAAATATAAATAAAGAAACTTGCATACAATTACGTTATTTAGTAGAGGCTAGCGAGTAATCACCTCAATGCAGTTCAAAAAATCGACGAAATTATATGTCATTTTGGGATTCTAAGCCACAGTATCTCAACTTTGCGACCTAATGGCCTGACTGTTTCCAAACACCGCTTTTACATACGTAGGCCTTGCCATAAAAACAGCAGAGTAGCAAAGCCGAATAATTCACTGTATTTTTTAAAATTTAATTATGTAAGTGTATAAATGTAATAAAAATAAACATAAAAGGACTGTTTTTGGTCACATTGAATTTTTACTTATATTTTATAGCCTAATTATATAAATTATAATGTTTCATTTATAATGAATACTTATGAATAAATCAGTGAGAAAACAGGTGTGTTGGTAATGCCAATGCCTATTAAGAAATAGTTCACATTCAAGTTAATATTACACTGGGTGTGCACGAGTGCGGTGCGTTTTCGCATTTGGGAAAAATTTTTTAGACTCGGTTAAGATTTGTTTGCATGAGGTGGAGGAATATCCTGGAAGTAGAACTTTAGCAGGGCTCCAGAAAAGTGTGAAGGAACAGCGAATGAATTAACAGCAGCAGTTTGGGAGTCGCCGTGCAGCGCTCGTGAATATGTTTGTCGCGCATCCTGTAGCAAAACACGAAACTGCCGCAGACGTATCATAAGGCTCTATTACCGGGGCGTCGGTTCCAACCCGCCAATAAACATCAGTCCCGACGGAGTGGGTTCTGATCAGGCCAATCGCCGAAGGGACGGGGTATCATTATTGCACCTGTTATTACGGGCCGCAACACGACTCGCCGCTCCACCAATGCGGGGTCGACTTAGGACCGGGGGAGTTTTTATCGCCGCAATCAGCTGTCCAGATACATACAATCATCTCCCCCTGCCCCCCCCCACACTCCCTCAAGCGTCCATCGTCCAGCTGGAGCGCTCTATTATGCCGGGGGAGCCTATTATGCCTTCCATACTTTATCGTTATCGTCGACGTCTATCGCCGCGGAAAGCGCTCCTACCTGCTCGCAGACGTAATGATTGTTTTTTTTTTTCCTTCCCGGGATTCGATTACCTACGGTGTGGCGATGTCTTTTTTTTTTTTTTTTCTCCTTAGCCCGCTGAGAATAAAATTACACATTCCGTATCCTCATTTCAAGACCGCATTTTAATCCGCCGTACACATTTGAGGAGTTTCTTCAGGCGAAACACGTCATATTATAAACTAGGTAATGTCCAGTGAGCCCACGTAGGCTTCATTGCATAAACACTGCTTGGCGTCTGACGAAAGACCGCGAAGGTAATTTAACGTATTTTTTTACTCTCTCGTAGTTGTAATAACGTCGTCATTACACGAAAGAAATCCGTATTTCACATTATTCTCCAGATTTGTCATAGCACGGTTACGAATGAAGCAATTGGTAGGGTAAGTAAAGCAGTAAACTTACAGTCACGTCGCGCTAGAAGAAGCTTTAAATATCACCAGGTCTAGTGAACACAGCAGAAAAAAGAATATATTGAAGGAAGTCCCTCGTGTTGGAGGTATAGGCTGTTCACGGTAAAATGAGCACTTTTAAAAGCCCTGCTTAAGATCTACTTGTATACACGTTGTGTACTCCTCCGCCTTATGTAAAATTAACTATGCCATGGGCCTCATAACTGTATTCGTTCGTCCGTCAAATGAAATTTTGAAATTATTAAGAAAGTAAATACTTTACATATATACTGGTTTTTACACTTCGATTCATTAAAAAAGCAAAAAAGCGAAGGTATTAATTTAAGTTATCACAAATATTTGCCTAGCACTTTTTATTCGACTTTAAGATATGGAACTACTTTCAGGCCATCGTTACCAACTTTACTGTGCGAATGTCACTCAGTGCGCCCATTAAAATATATGGTTTCAGGGATAGTTACTTTTTTCTAAGGTTCATTTCACTTTATTGTGAACAGTCTTTATCATTTGTTATTGAGATTAGAATCCGGAGCGAGTGAGTGAAAATATTTGGGCGGAACTTAACATCGAGGTCTTTTCGGAGCCGATGAGGGTGAAGCGAGGTGAGAATGGAGCAGTGCCGGAATGAAGGGGCGGGGGCAACGGGAGATCCCCGAGAAAACCGGTCGACCAGTTGCATCGTCGGGCAGGATTTCCACTTTCGAAAATCCGGGAGCGATCCCGCCGGGCAGCGTACCCAGTTCGTCTATAGTCCGTCTCACGCTTAGATTGCAGTACAGGGCTTATGGCGCTCACTGTTGCCAGATGGCTTCAGCTTTGTGACGTAACTGGCAAGCTGAGAAACAAATGGGCGGTGAAGGAAACGGCCCTATTAAAGAAATTTTTATCTGTTTACCTCCCTGCCAACTCGTAAAGGAATCCAATCCTGCGACGCAAAACTAAGCGGCTCCTTTGAAACTGAAGCCGCTGAGATACTATATCATTGCGATTGGACTGCGCGAGCGCAACGTAGATAGTTCTCTTTTTCGAGGTTGCAAAAAAAATTACTTATCGGGCAACAGCGCCCCCAGGAACAAGGACAGCGTTAACGACAGAAATTGTGCATTGGAAAGATAGAATGAATGTCCATTACACTGCACACTGCAATCTAAAAGTGAGGCACTCTACAGTTGGGAGGCGAGAAGTCTGACCACTACACCACCGCGGCCCCACAGGACTCCGTAATCTCACAAATAGTGTCCTGGCCATTCTACGAATTGATTTGAGGACAAAGCTGCCACTCTTATGTAGCTATATTCGACTTTCTTCTTCATTTATATTGCAGTTTGGAAGCAACGCCCTGGACGAATTAGAGCGTAATATAGTATATTCGCTGTTACTTCACACATTTAGAATAACATTTTTTGAAAAGCCACCCCTAGTATGACGTGCTTGGTTTTTTCCTGAATACAATCTGTATAACAAGCGTTTTATACTTCTGTTAACATCAAAATATCTTACTTTTTATTAAATTCAACTTCTACTTATATTTTATCTATAAATTATGATATATTATTTATAATTAATATGAAGAAAACAGGGAGAAAATAGATGTGTTGGCAACGTCTAGTAAGAAATAGTTCTTATGCAAAATATTGTAACACTGAGTGCGCACGAATGCGGTGCATTGTCCCCTCGTTGTAATTATCTATACTCGGTTAGGGTCTAAGCTTTGTTTGCATGAGACGGGGAAATATTCTGGAAGTAGAACTTTAGCAGGGCTTCAGAAAAGTTGGAAGTAACCGTGAATCGACCATACAGTTACATAAAGGGACCACGCGAATCACGTACAAAATAAAATACACGGTCAAGGGTTCATCATGAAGACACCAGCCAATGAACAAATGACATAACCTGGTGTGTATACATATATATGTATGTATATATAATATATGTCGAGTTCAGCCTAGCTGGGGCCACGGTAGCTGAGCGGTTAGACTGCTCGCCTCACACCTAAGCTAAACCGGGTTCAATCCCAGGCCGAGTCACTCCCGGATTTCCGCATCTAGGATCGTACCGAATGACGCCGCTGGTCGGCGGGATTTTCTCTGGGATCCCCAGTTCCCAAGCCCTTGTATTACGGCGCTGCTCCAATCTCACCTCACTTCACCCTCATATGCTCTCAAGACCTCGTTGTTGACAGCCACCCAAATCTGAGAGATTGTTCTCATCAATTGTTCCTAGCTGTCAGGTGAAATTGCTGAGTCTGTGCAAAGCAGAGTTCTGTGCATGGTTGAGGGTCGACACACCCCGCATCCCCTTCATTATCGCAACCTATTCCTTGTCCGCACTTGCACTTGGCAGCTAAGAACCAAAGTCTTACCATATGATTCAGTGGCGTATAAAAATTGGTTGGAGGAGAGGTAGAGTACACATTGCCACTTCCAAAATTTACTGAAGGGGGCCACAATCGTGTAAAATGGTCACACAAAATGCTTTTGTTCACAGAGATACAGAGATGCATCGATAATGTTTTGTTATAATGTATCTCTGATTCTTGTTTACATCTTCGCTTCTGTGTTACGGACATTCCTTTATCTTTTACGCAGCGTGTAATTTAGGTTTCGAACGCACAAAAATGAAAAGCGCGCGTATACGAGAAACTGAAGTCGCGCCCTCTCCCGACTTGTAGATGTTGTTTCACCACTGACATGATTGCACACTTTGAAAGCCTGTGAGGGTGAAGCGAGTTGGACAATGGAGCATTGCCGGAATGTTAGGGCGTAGTGGGGAGGAGGCGGGGAGATCCGCGAGGAAATCCCCCGAGAAAACCTGGGAGTGAACCCGTCAGGGAATCGAACCCGGTCCCCGCCTTCGTGGGAGGCGAGCGCACCAGCCACTGCCCCAACCGTGGCACCCTTTTCCAGGAAAAGTGCGGTGGTCGCGGATGGGCCACGTCTTTTATCGGTGGGGTCACGGTCGCGAGTCGCCTTTGTGTGCTAAGGCGCCTGGAAGGAGTTTGGTCTCACGATGTCCGGAGGGGCGGAGGGGGTAGTGAAAGCTTGCCGCCCAGGCCGGACCCCCTGCGAGGGGCTTAACACCCCCAGCGGGGTGTTGGTTCAAACGCACTGCGGGACACCGCTCACTTCCCAGCGGCGGCTTCATCGCCACTACTCCACGACAACACACTGGAGGATCCACGCCTTCTCATACTACCTACTTGCCATCACTTCTTCACTCACACGAGTCACTCTGCCTCCCTGCTTGTCATACAGGTCTCACTGTAACCAGTTTTGTCTATTCTAATTAGAAATATAGGCTGTCCACGGTAAAGTCAGCACTTTCGAGACCCTAGTTACTTTTTTCTTACAACCTTCTTTTTATCCTGTAACCACCTTTCTAATTAAATATTGTCATGTAAGTAATAAACAGAGTGTGTATATTGCACCGCACTCGGAAGTTAACATCTCAGGCTAGAATAAAACACACACACACATATTAATAGGAAATATAATTTTTAATGACACTACTACAAAATATTTCAATACACTTTTTACAGTGAAGAAATAAAACAAGTTATTTTGTTGCCAACCATATAAATTTGGTAATTGGAACATAAATGCTGCCTTTGAAAAGTACTAGTCAGCAAAAATATCTGTAAAAAGGCTTCTGTATATATTTATTCTTCTCTGTGACAGTGTTTTAAACTATAGCGAAAACGTTGTGCCTTTCTGAACCTATTGTTGTATTAAAACCCCATAGTCACAGCTTAAAATTCTGAGGGAACTGGGGGAGCCACGGTGGTGTAGTAGTTAGACTATAGCCCCCACCTTGGTGAACCGAGCTCGATTATCGGCAAGGTCGCGCCTGAATTATTTTGCACGTGGGAATCGTGCCGAACGATACTGCTGGTCGGCGGGTTTTCTCGGGGATCTCCCGTTTACCCCCCACGCATTCGTTCCGGCGCTGCTCCATACTCACCTCGCTTCACCCTCATCGGCTCTCAAGACGTGGATGTTAAGAGCCGCCCGAATCGCTTCACCTACTCGCTCACTCTGGAGAAACAGAAAACACACAAAGCATATTTTTCCTATTTTTCATTGCCGTCGCAATTCTTCCTTACGGCCTTACGTGACCTTGAGGACTTGTTTTTACTAGGGAGGTATTTTAGCGGTGCGTTCAAGCTAAAAGAAACAATTTTACTGGTCAAAATTTAAACGGATTTTTCTAATAAATGCTTCAGAAAACACATTTCGCAAAAAAATAAATTAAGAACGACCATTATACTGAACAATCTGTATGTAATTATAAATTAATAAGAACAATCACAATTTTTTTAAGAACTAATTCTATGCACATACATTTCACTCACGAAAGCACCACGCGGGTTAAAAAATTGTACTGCAATCGTCTACAAATTCAAGTTTTGATTTACACGAAAAAAATGTCCATTTGGATGATGCTCGAGCAGATAATTTGATTTGCTTGCAATATTTTGCTTTCTTCCCTTGATTTTCACCTGACTTCGAAAACTGTATGTGAATTTCTTTTTCTGTAAACATTTTAAAACAAAGTTTTTTTACTGAGACCAGTAATATTTTTGTCGATTTTAGCCTGGCGGTAACTTAAATTGGTCAGTTGTATGTTAATTTCTGTCAGTTCGCGAATTACGGCATGGATAAAAAAACTCAGCATGTAATTAATAAATACACTTTAAGAAATTTTATTTCTGGGAAATAAATTCGAGATATTTTTATGGAGTGACGCAGTAAAGCCATTTTTTTTCCAAATCGATTACCTGTTTACTAATGCATTTTACCTGTATTTCTCATGAAAAGTTTACTATAACTTACAGCTTTAAGATTTTATAATTGGTCCCGACCTGCTATGACATTACATTACGATTAAACTTAAAGCCATGAAAATCTATAAAATTCGCCTTCCAACAGAGTAAACACCTTTCCTATACTGGAGTCGCGGTGGCTCAGCGCCACCCACCAACGCGAACCGGGCTCGATTCCAGACTGGGTCACACTCTATATTTTCGCACGTCAGACTCGTGCCAGACAATGCCGCTTGTAGGCGGCGGTTCACGGGAGTATCCCGCCTCCCCTGAGGTTAAGAGCTGCCCAAATTTCTCCACTTCACTGTTTCATTTACAAGGAAATTTTTCTAGCACGCTGAATAAACCTAAAAGAGATTTATAACTACATCGATGTCTTATTTGTGAGCCTTGCTGTATGAAGTCAGACTCTCAGCAAACGTTGCCTTGTAGATAGCCCGCAAATAAGACAATCACAAATATTAATGCAATTTTTCTTCTTTCCCGCATGTACGTAAAAAAACTAAATGAAAGCAATTTATAAAGAAAATATAAAAAAAAACAATAGTGTCAGTGTTATGAGTATGGAACAGCGCCGCGAATTTCACGATTCCCACGTACGAAAATCCGGAGCACCCGAAGTACGATCCCTTCCAACGGGAAACCCGCAATGTACAGACACTCCTAGGACAGTAGTCTCCTACACCAACGCGGCCTTTATACGCTTTAATGCTTTCTAAATTTTTACACATGTATTGGAAACTAGTCCGAGAATATATATTGTTTAACTATACAAGTGATTTAAACAAAATTTCTAACCATTAATGTGGGATGTTTAAAACTGAATGATTTTAACGCGCATACTGTAACATCTACGTAATTATAAATATGGAAGTACATAACCAGTTACATACTTTTAATAAAGCAATGTATTGTAAAGGTTTCAAAATGGTAGTTGTAGATTTTCAAGAATATCTTCGACAATTAGTAGATACCTGCAAAATTCGCGTTATCATTTAAAGACTGCGACGGCTATCCCTGCACATCGAACGAAAGTCAAACCGACGGTGCCATATGAAGTTGAGATAATGTGTTGGCCGTTTGGGACGGCTTACCTTCGCTGCGACGGGGGTGTGTTTGACGAGGTCCACGCCTCACGTCCGCTGGGCGGGCCTGCTGGTCTGCAAGTATGCCCCCCCCCCCCCCCGGTTGCCACCCACGAAATGCATGACTGCCTTCCCCTCCCTCATACATCACATTGACCACGTGACGCCAGCCAGCCAGTCACGCACCACCAGGCTGCCCTTCCAGGACTTCAGATATCGACAGAGTGAAGATCATTTTGTAATGTTCTAGATGATTTCAAATAAAATATAAATACGGGTGTCTCGCCCAGATTCGGGGAGACAGTATAGGGTTTTCACTTCGGCAGAAACTGCTGTTCCATCAACATTTTAAAGGGGGGGGGGGGTTGCTGCCATTTTAGTTAAGTATGGTTTAAAGCAAAATAATTAAATGTAACCTGCATATAGCTGGAAAGAGAGAGATGTAATCTTGTACAAATGTAGATTTTGGGGAAGTTTTAAACATAATTTTTGATACCTTTTTTATACTAAATGTAATCAATGGGGAATCTATATTTTTATATAACGTTTATTGATTGTAAAATTTTGGGGGGAAACTATATAAATGGTTATATTTTTATATAAACCAATGCAACGAATAATTTTCAAACTTTTCACTCGAACCAATCAAACATCATTGGGGAATTCTCAGCTGTTTTCCAAATTAAAACACCTACATTCAGGAAGCAGTCGAGACAAGGACCTCGCCTTATGTGTTGGCTAACACCGTCGCATAAATTATAGAGAAATCTGCGCCACTGTGCTTCCTCAATGCATAGAAGCAAAAAGGGTCAATCAAGTTAGGAATTTTATAAAGTTACGGAATAGTGCGAACTCCCTTGGGTTTGCTCCAGTGATCGTGAGAGTGGCTTTTATTAGTAGTGGTGCATCAACTCATCCACAAAATGACCTACAGGTATCCGTACATCGTGGATTCAGCGCCTCACGAAAGACGCCCTCCAGAACAATTTGGTTGACGCAGGTGTGTCCTTCAATCTCGGCGACGACGGAATAGATACCCTCCGACAGACAACATATGAGGGAGCTGGTGAGGAAAGGCGATGTAGCTACCCAACAAGCGGGTGAGTCCGACGCAGTTAGCGTCTTTAAAAATATCAGATATTTGCCACCTCATTTGGTTGATAGTATTGAGCCAGTACGCAGTCTGAATTTAAAGTCAGTTGTAAATCTTTTGGTGCAAATGGCTAGAATCGCGTCTTTACATATTTTTGAAATCGTGCTTTTGTATGCTGCTATAATGTACAAAGTGCAAGAGCCTTTGCGAAATGTAGTGGGGCAGGCGATCGATGAACGTATGCCATTTAGTGAGTTTAGTCATGCAATTTTGAGACAGGCGGGTTCATCAGTAGCTATGACGCATCAAAGTATGAAAATATTGGAAATATTTCAAAGTCCCAATTAGTAAATGCACCAGCTTGTCAGTGAAATTATTAGATGGGTAGAAGTGAGTGGTTTGCCGTGTGGGGAAGCAAATTTGGTGGAAATATTATTTTTTAATCTGTTGCCGGAAAATAGTAAATATTTTACATTTGCTTCGAAGCCGAAAACGTTAAATGAAATATTAACTTTAGTAATTCAAGTGGAATTAACGATTGGTGATTGTAAGCAAAGAGAGCCTCAAGTAGTAACATCTAAACGGCAATGCCAAATCTGTTCTCGTAATAATCATCCGACGGCTGAATGCTTTTATAAAGAGCAAAAAGGCGGAGGGGATTCCGTGCAGGAAAAAATTTAAACAAAAATTTCAAATTTGATTTAGGAATATTCATCCGATGGAAAAATGTTTCTATAAGAAATCGGATAGCGATAGGAAAGAATATCCGCTTGAAAATGGGGGCCAGTCAGACCTAAAAATAAATTCAGAAAGTGTTGCTAAGTCTGAAGGTCGTAAAACCGTAAAATATATTATTTGTTTCGGATGTGGCAACCCTGGGCATTTTAAATTTAATTGTCCGTTAAAGGGAGAACCTGCAAGAATAGGCGCCGTCACAAACACAAGCCTATGTAACAAAAATGGTCTACTGTACGTGCAGCTTTGATTGTAAACTTAACGATGTCAGGCTTGGTTTATTCGGGTACTTCAGCGACACTCATAAGGCAAGAGACCTTGAATAAAATCATGCGGGACGCGCCGCTTGGAATTGTGCAGTTAAATCGGAGAAAGTCAGTTGTATTTTTCTTAGCCGACGGAGGTTTGATAACGTCAAAACATAATAGCGGTGATGAAAGTGAAAATAGAACATTTTCATGGAAAGTAGCGTTCCGTGTTTTTGAACATCTGCCACATGACGTGATTTTAGGAATCGATTTCTTGGGGAGTACGCGTAGATGCGTTGACGTAGCAAAGAAGAAATTACGGTTTAGTTTTTCCCCTAAAACGGCAGCAAATTAGCAAGTTCAGCCTTTTCATTTCCGTAAAAGTCAGTTGCTTCAGCATTCTGAAGAGGTGGCGAAAGCGTCAAAACAGCTTAAAATTTAATATAAAGATGTGCTTATGTCAAAGTTAGGGCATTGTAAAGAGATTTCAGTAGAATTAAAACTAAAAGATAATGAGCCCGCAGTGTGCGTGCCGTATCGCGTGTCAGCACCCAATATAAAAATATTTAGAAATTTGATCACTGAATTCCAAGAGCAGGGAATCGTGGAAAATTCCACAAGTCCGTACACAAGCCCGTATTGTATAATTCCTCAGAAAACTCCGGTAGAGTTTAGAATGATCTGTGATTATATAAAAATAAATAAAAAATTGTATGTGGATTCCTATCCGGTACCCGTCATGGGAACGGTATTTCAGCATTTGGACAAGGTAAAGTAAATCACTATATTGGATTCAAATTTGGCATTCTTACAGTGTGAGCTACATCCCAATAGTAGGGCACCGTTAGTGGGTTGTACACCGGGGGTTTGTACCAGTGGACACGTTTACCGATGGGAGTAAATTCCGGACCCCAGTGTATGTGTAGAGTATTATTCATGTATTAGGAAAATATCTATATGAATTTGTATTCACGTACATAGATGACGTGTGCATCTACAGTAATACGTTAGAAGAACATCTTCAACACTTGCGGCTAATATTAGACTCGTTGCGTAAAGCCGGGCTGACTGTAAATCCGGAAAATATAAGTTGGGCACAACACCACGTACGTTATTTGGGTTTCATAATTTCCTAAGTAAGTTTGCGAACAGATCCGGAAAAGGTAAATTCTGTCGTAATTTTACCGCAGCTTAAAATGTAGGATGAGTGAAAAGATATTTTAAGCATGGTAGTGTTTTATAGTAAGTTTATTCCGAATTTTTCCTATCTTGCAGAGCCGTTAAATGAATTTAAAAGAAAAAACGTGCCGCTTCAGTGGAACGAAGACCAGGAAAATGCTTTTCGAAACTTGACTGATATGTTAGCAAATCCTCCCGTTTCACATTTACCGAATTTTTCCGAAGAGTTCTTTTTGCACTGCGATGCTAGTTCTGTAGCAACAGGAGTGTGTTTAAATAAGAAGACATGGTCATTTTGTACCGATAGCGTACGCCAGTAAATTATTGATTCAAGTAGAACGTAAATTTACTATTTATGAAAAACAAATGCTTAAGTTGTAATTGGGCTATGGAAAAGTTTGCAGGTTATTTGACTCATGCACCGTTCACGTTGTACACGGACAACCAAGCGCTCAACTGGTTATTAAAATCACAAAAGCCTGCAGGCAGGTTAGTACATTGGTAGGTAAGATTGGCCCATTTAAAATTCAATGTGCAACACATTCGTGGGATCGATAATTCGGTAGCAGACGCGTTGTTTCGCATGTATTGCGCCGAAGAATTTAAGCAAGGCGACGAGCAGGTGAAGAATGGGGCACCTGTAGAGAGTGTAGCGAGTGTCGATAGTCAGCTGTCAAGGCTAGCAGTAGGAAACACAGACGTTTCAGAATTGAATACGTTACAAAAATTGTCAAGCGTGTTTACTGACATTAAAAAATTCCAAAATGCTGAACCGGAATGTACGCAGATTTTGTCTGAAATTAAGAATGAAACATCGCCGTGTACAAATATGTAAAGTTAAATGAGTACATAAGAAAAAATGTTCTAATATGTAAAGTCATAAATATTTAAAAGGTACACCTATGTATATAATGAGCGAAGTACAAGAGATTTTATATGTAAATGTAAAAATGATTCAAAATTTAAGCAAGCCTACCCAAAGTTAAATTTGAAAAAGTAATGAATTTTCCTACGTCTTCGTCGAGTGAGCCCTGGTGCTTGTCTGTTATATGGTTGCTGCTAGCAACGTGACCCAGTGTCCCATGCGGAAAGGAGCCTGGGGTAAGGGCCTGGCCAGTCTACACCTTATGTTCTGGACGCGTGTTCGACACCAACTCCGTGGGTCTTTCTTCAGGGGAGGAGGGATGTGACGGTTATCCCTGCACATTGAACGAAAGTCAAACCGACGGTGCCACATGAAGTTGAGATAATGTGTTGGCCGTTTGGGACGGCTTACCTTCGCTGCGACGGGGGTGTGTTTGACGAGGTCCACGCCTCACGTCCGCTGGGCGGGCCTGCTGGTCTGCAAGTATGCCCCCCCCCCCCCCCGGTTGCCACCCACGAAATGCATGACTGCCTTCCCCTCCCTCATACATCACATTGACCACGTGACGCCAGCCAGCCAGTCACGCACCTCCAGGCTGCCCTTCCAGGACTTCAGATATCGACAGAGTGAAGATCATTTTGTAATGTTCTAGATGATTTCAAATAAAATATAAATACGGGTGTCTCGCCCAGATTCGGGGAGACAGTATAGGGTTTTCACTTCGGCAGAAACTGCTGTTCCATCAACATTTTAAAGGGGGGGGGGGGTTGCTGCCATTTTAGTTAAGTATGGTTTAAAGCAAAATAATTAAATGTAACCTACATATAGCTGGAAAGAGAGAGATGTAATCTTGTACAAATGTAGATTTTGGGGGAAGTTTTAAACATAATTTTTTTATAAATGTTTATATTTTTATATAAAACCAATGCAACGAATAATTTTCAAACTTTTCACTCGAACCAAACGAAATCCCTTTTTTGACATCATTGGGGGACTCTCAGCTGTTTTCCAACTTAAAACACCTACATTCAGGAAGCAGTTGAGACAAGGACCTCGCCCTATGTGTTGGCAAACACCGTCACAAGACAGAATAGACTTCATACACATGTGCGTTTGTATTGCAAATGTCATTGGACTAAAACTGGTTTGACACACCCTGGGCGGCCTTGAACCAATCAGAAAAAAAAAAAAACAAGGTAGACCAATCACTTCCCGCCTAGTCAAAAGGGACTGCGGCTCCTCGCTTTTGCAGAAGCCAATACACGAATGATGTATAAAAGACGGTGAAATATCGCGTGGTGCTAAATAATAACGCGAATTTTGCATGTCTCTAGCAATTAGTTTCCAAAAAATATTAATTTGTGAAAGGTACGAAATGTTTTATTGTTTACGATAGTGCGCGTAGGTTACTGAAACATGCATGCCAACTTCCATTCAGTTCACACTGTAAAAAAGATGGTTAAATTACCTAACAAGTTTAAGGTAATATTCGCAAACTTGTGTAGGAAACATAGTTTTCCTTGCGTATAAGGTAAAATTACCTCACTCTGGAGTAAAATTAACGTACATGGTAGTGAAAAATCCCATACATTGATAGGATAATTACATTACGACGCGTGCATCTGTTCAGCATTGTCTCAACAGCTAAGGGGAAGGACAGGCGTAAGAAACAATCGTTTAACACACTAATATTCAATTATACTATCATGTTGTCGTGGTACAATGGTTAACGCATCGGCCTTTCGTGATGAAGGGCCATAGTTTGCGCCTACCCACCAGCAAGTGGCGAGGTTTTTATATTTGAGGTTTCGGATACTATTCGTCAGGGGATATAGGCAATAAAATAGAATTAACACTGCTAATACCAGGAGTGTTTCTAAATATCAATTTATTATATAATATAGTTAGTATTACCTTATTTGCATGGGATTTTCTCCCTACTATTGTCAGGTACTTTTCCCGTGCTATTAGGGAATGTTAATTTACTCCACATTTGACAGGTAATTAGGTTTCCTTGCAAGTATGGGAATTTATCTCAAAAATTTTTTATAGTGTGTTTTCGAATCGAATGATCACGATCCCCGTGCACACTCTTGGAAGGCAGACCACGCAACCACGTAACGGGTCGGGGGTTAAAGAGGGATGTAAGACGTGTTGTGTCGCGTCCAACCGCTGGCGCCACCCCTGCTTGCTCGCCCAACTCTTCACTGTCTGACCTCGCTGCAGGGTGTGACACATCCTGTTCTTATGGGCGTGGCGAGCACTTTTAAACTAATTAACAGTAATTAATTAGCCAAGATGTACCTACGTGGCAGCGCGGGAGGCGCTGTCTGCCGACAAAGCCGCGTGTCTGTCTCCACCGCCGTGAACGTCAAGTGGGCGTAATCGTTACAGGCTGTCCACGGTAAAGTGACCACTTTTTGACGCCCTATTTACTTTTTACTTTCAGCCATTTTCTATCATTTAACCAACCTTTTTAAAATAAATATTTCAATGTAAGTAATATTCACAGTGTGTATATTCCGACACGCTCGGAAATTAACGTCTAAGGCTACGATAAAATGTATTTGTCGACTGTTATTCCACATGAAACAGCTTTCAAAAGTTCTCACTTTACAGTGAATAGCCTATATCCGTTTTCACATCGTTGCTTAGGCAACTGAAAATGATAACTTGCTGTGTAGAGCGTCTTACAGTCTTACATTCCAGACATTTCACAAGTTTACCATTGATACGTTTGGGCGCCGTTTATAACATTTCACTTTAAATCACCGCGTCAAAATTCGCAGCCTTGCAAATATATTTAATTTAAAAATCTTTCCCTTCAGCTCATTCCACCAATTATTCAACAATTTTCTTAGATACGATAAAACTCAATATTCTTTGCCTTCAATTATTACACATTTATCCTTGAAAACATCTTCCAGTAACTTAATATTATTTACATCAACATATTCATAATCATTATATGATTAAATTTTTACAGCTTACACGACACTCGTCAATCGTTGGAGGTGGTGATAATTGTTCCAAAGAAAACTCCGATTGGCTTTCGTCTGACTATGGCAATCTCTCCGCCAATCAGCAATGGCGAGAAGAGAGGCAGCCAGGGTAATATTCTTCATTACTTTTGATTATTGATATTTAATACCGACTACCCTCTAAATGAAAATTAACACACAAAATACTGTCTAGAAACAAGTTAAAAATACTTACATATAATCTCCATGTCAACAAACTATTAAAATAATTGAAGATTATACTATTAACTCTTATAATAATGCGTAATTTGGAATGATATTAAATGAATGGACAACATAAGCAAGTACTCTTTAATTATATAGGATGAAAATGCCTATGACTAACGATAAACATAATCCCGAAAACCTGCAATGTTATAAACGTTGTTGCTGTGTGTAACAACTCTCTAATCTAAGCTCCACAATTAACATTTAAAACGTATCAGTTTACAATAAAATTTTAAAGTTTCAGATTTTACATAAGCTGTTCACTGTAAAGCGAGTACTTTTGAAAGCCCTGCTTAAGAACTCGCCTATTCTCGAGTATTCCGTATGATATTTGAAGGACATGCGAACAATTGTTTAAACTTCGGTCTTTGTATGTGTCTGTACACGTATGCGTGTGTGTGGGAAGAAAATGGGCGATTAGTACATTTATAATGTTATGTATTCATTCATTATTATGTACGTACCTCGAATTTTAGGGTTGAAAGTGAAAATAGTTCTGAAAATATCTGCGAGCGTGGTGCCATTAGAAATAAAAATTAATTTTCCTACAATGATGAAATTTACACAACAATGTTATCGACTGCAGCATGTTATACGGAAAAAAAATTTCAACGTACACAACATTTACACCTCGTTAATGGGTATGCCACATATGATCAGTCAACTTATACAATTTAGCTTTCCAAATTCACTCATTCTGAAATTTCTAAACTTTTTTTTTTTTTACTAAATAACTAATTAAACGTGATAGAGATAATAATGTTACGAACAAATTCTTGAAACAATCAGAAGGTTCCACAAAAACATTTGGATCAAAAACTTGGAAACTCATAATATGCATGAAATCAGCAACTACATCATTTTGCAGTCTTGATATGGTATACATTTTTAGTTAATGTGTGTAACTGTCTAGCTTGATTTTAGTATTTTTATATAATAGAGCAGCTAATTTTACGAGAAATAAAGTTAATGATGTCGTTTATTCTTAAAGTTTTGAGAAAATAACGATGTAAAGTACACATTTCTATATCCTATGCGTACACAGTTTAATCGTGTTTCGTTATCAGTTGGTTCTTTGTGCATGAATCCATTTCATTACCCACCTTTTCTTCTAAATGTGATTATGCTGCCCTTACGTCTCAGTCATCTGTACACAGGATTTGATTGTTGTTTTCTTGCAAGTTTATTACTATCTCAGAGCAGTTCAATGAATTTCTATAAAAAATAAAATGGAGGATTCAATTGAAGAAGTAATTGAAATATAAATATGTGTTTAAGTATATATTTCCTTCAAGTTAATTCGCTAAATATTCTCCCATTAACTCTTAACATATGTTAGAAACGCACGAGCAAAATTACAATTTGCAAATTTTTCATACCTGACAGGTTTTCATCTACAGAGTAATGTTTAAGTAGTGGAAACTTAACTAGAGTTCGTCCAAGGTTAATTGTACGCTTTTGAAATCAACCTCTGATAAATGTCACTGCTCCTATATGCACGTATTTCAACTGATACACTGACTGCTATGCGCCCAGTAAATCAGTTCCATATACAACATTGAATTAAGATTGTTAGGTATAGACTGTTCACGGTGAACTAGGCACTTTTAAAAGCCCTGCTTAAGATCTATTTGTATACACGTTGTGTGTTCTTCCGCCTTATGTAAAATTGTCATTCTTCATGCGTCGCTCAAGTGAAACTTGAAATAATTAGAAAAAAATATTTTTAAAAATGTGCTAATTTTTAAACTTTGACGCATTATAAAACATAGAGCGATATAAATAATTCAAGTTATTACAAATGGTTGCCTAACACTTCTTATTTGACGTTAAGACATGGAACTACTTTCCCCTCCGTCAATAACCAACTTTACTGGGCGCATATCACTCAGTGCACACCTTAAAATATTTGCAGGTAAGAACGGTGACTTTTTTCTAAAGTTGATTTCAGAAGTGTTCACTTTATCGCGAACAGCCTTTAAGCATTTGTGAATACTGAAATTATTTATTTTTCTTCCTGCTTATTAATGCGAACAAGTGTAATAACTAGCAAACAAGTGAAATATTTACTTTTCTAATAATTCCACAGATTCACTTGACTGGTACGTTAATATGGTGACCAGACACGTGGTGAATAATATTGATTTTACATATGGTGAAAGAATGCACAATAAGCGTACAAGATCTTGAGCAAGGCTTTCAAAACTGTTCACTTCGCCGTGAGCAGCGTATAGCTGAATCTCAAATACAGTAGTGAGACAACGTCATAACACATAGCTAGGGCCACCTGTTTTTCACGAAAAGATTTACGCGAAGGTTAGACTGCAATTAAGTGACCTCTTTCCTTTTGGTTATTGGTAGGAGGAAGTGAAATTTTGCGAAAAGATTTCAAGACAAGTTATACTTCAAAACACTTTAGGGTCGGTTATCTATAGTGATTAGCTGAATAACTTTCTGACACTCGTTAACTGTCTGCACTCGAATCACGTAGGAGCCGTGCCGATGTTGCCGAATTCTGAGCGGCCCGGTAAAATACGAAAACGCCTTCTCAAGCAGGCAGTAACTAATAGCAAATATACAAACTGCCGTTGGGTGCTTATAGTGTTGAAGTCTAGCGTGTACTAATATTCTTTCCCGAAATATCACTAGCTCTAGTTATTGGCCACGTGTCTTTGTTGGGAGACAGTGACTTACCTTAGGTAACTCCAACGCTGAGTGTAAGTAATTCGCTAGCAGACACCCCGCAATGCATGACAGTGAAAATAATCCAATCGCACGAAAGTATACTTGAGCTCTAGTGTTTTGGAGTTGCAGTTTTCCTACCTGAATGATCGCCACCCAGTAAACACGCGCTCTAAAGCCGACAATAGACTGCTAATACAGCTACACAAGACCTAATTATATTCCGTCCCCTTCACCCATCGAAGGCATGGAACAGTCTGCAGACTGAACACAGAAGTATTGAAAGTTTCAGTGAATTTAAGAATGCAGTAAATAAATACTACCTTAGCCACCCCAGTGGACGAGGGGATGAAATTGACATTACGTAAAGTTGTGTAGTGCAAGTGTGCATATGTGAATGATGAATGAGTGTGTAAGTGAATAAGTGAGAGAGTAATTAAATTGTATCTTTGGTTTGTTTAGTATTAAGTTACTTACTCATAAGTTTTAATATATAATTTTAATGTTTGAATTTCTAGCAAGTGTAAGTGTATTATTTTATGGGTCCAGTGTAAGTTAAGGTGACTATACCCTAGCTGCGCCTTTAAGCCATAAATAAATAAATAAATAAATAATTAGTCTTCAAATCTTTTAGCGAAAAACAGGCGGCCCTAGACGTGGCTACTACCGAAAATTGCTTCTGAGTTTACTAGTTAATTAGCAAAAGCGTTTCGATGCTACGCACGCTACGGAAAGCCATTGGGTACTCCGTAGTTCAACTTTTCTAAGTACGGAGAGGCCTGAAAAATTCGCTGATTCAGTTTGGGGACAAGATAACTTCAAAGCCCTGACTGGTGTACGACTTAGAAACCCGAGAATACAAGAGTCACGCCGAAAGAATCTCAAGCCGTTGATGACAGCAAAACTGCACTGTTACCCGTCTCCTGTAATGCGATAGCGAAGGTGACTGAATAACGCAGAAATGATAGCATTGTGGACTGTAATTTTAGACCCGCCCAACGAAATTGTACATAAATACACACTCATAACGCCTAGCATTGTTTTCAACATTATGGAGTGATTATTGTGGAATAAGGTCGTTTGTCATTTTTTTTGGGCAGTGTCATATTTTAGCAATTATTAAACTGATTTAAACCAAAACTAGGATTTATCATAAAATGTATTAATTTTATAATGATTCTTAAATTTCACGAACGAAAATAAATTATATTTTACGTAATAAACCATTCTGTTGTCACCCAGTTGATATTATATATGGAGTAACTTATTATTCTTTCTTTTCCAGATAACTTCTATGTGAAACAGATTACAGCAGCTAAAGACAGAATTAATACAAAGATAAGTGTTAATTTTAATAAAGCTGTTGAAGCAGGAAATATTTGTAATGTGGCTCTTAGTAAAATATCTAACATCGTTATTTGGAAGTTCGCCTACCTCCCCGTTCTATACTATCGTGAATTTTGTGTCTCTTTGTTAATTATTTTTATGCTGTGATTCTCTACACATTTTGAAATAATAAACTCTTAAATTTCGTATTTCGATTGCGGTTGGTAATTAAAACGAAGAACTTACACATAATTCAAATGAAACACAGCATTTGTACCAACTGTCAAACAATTCAGGCCATACAAGCAGTTGTCACGGTAGAAGATTGATATATGCCTGTAGTGTAAGAAAGTGTTTTAATTTTAATTCTTAGTCCCATGTGTAGGCCTATAAACTCTGATTTAGTTTATACAAAACTCGCAAAAAATATCAGTTATATTGACGTGACGTAATTTTTTTCCCGAGTAAACTCATTCTCATTGAGGAGTACATTTTCTCGCCTATCCAAAGCAATGCCAACAAAGCAATGACCTTTTTTTTTTTTATGAATTTATATCGGTCATTGTCGCTAGCCTCCTCACGAAATCTAGCTATTAACGAATGAAAAACGGTAAAATGTGTTGACAGCCTTCCAGAATTTTTTCCCCCTATAGTGTCTTGCATATTCGCCAATTATCTTTCAGATTTTTTCAATGGCGCCCATGATTACCGCTACAGACTTCAGTTTACACACTCGCATACGACTTCCATTGTTATCGCTGGGTCAAAGAAACGAGTAACAAAGTCTTCCTCTAGTTCCTCTACCTTCTTTCATCCACGCCCCTTCCAAGTATCTTCCCTTCTTTGCCCCCACTAATAGTTTGAATGAACAATAAACTGGCTCTAAATTACTTCCAAAGGTGGCGTATCACCTTCGCAGCCATTCAAGCCAGGCTTCACAAAAGGCCCCACTAATTTTTCACCTTTTACGAGCAGGCTTATGGCCGCTGTAAACACGTTTTGTGGCCCAATTATGAAGCTATTTATCCTTATAAACCACGAGGGGTAACAGCGAGCGTGGGTGCATGGTAGGGCTGCCAACTCACCCGGTCAATAGCACTTTTAGAATCAAACCTTTGAAAAATAACTACATTTATAATTTTTTCCCCTAAATATAACATGTATCACAAGCGTTTTGCACTTCCGTTAACCTGAAAGTGTTTTATTTAAGATGGAGCCACGGTGGCTGAGCGGTTAGCCTGCTCGCCTCCCACCAAGGCGATCCTGGTTCAATCACCGACCGGGTCACTCGGGATTTTCGCATGTGGGAATGGTTGGTGGGCGGGTTTTATCGGGGATCTCTCGTTTCCCCCGCTCATGATCCATACTCATCTCAATAACCCGCTTCGGCTCTCAAGACCTCGATGTTAAGAATCGTCCAAATATCTTCACTCTTCTTTTATTTAAGTTGAATGGTAATTAAATATTTTATATACAGATCATAATATTAAATTTACGATTGATATGAATAAAAATAGGTAGAAAATAGGCACGTTTGTAATGCCTATAAGTAATAAATTTTTCTAGACTTAGTTAAGTTTTGGTTACATGAGGGATAACAGTAGCGTGAAAGTAGAACATTACTTAATTCAAGCATAGTTTTGGCTTATTTCTAGTGCCACCCGTTTTCCGCAAAAAAAAAAAAATTAACTCGCAGGCTATAGACTCCAGTATTCTACTTGCACACCTGCAAACATTATTTTAGTTATTGGCCACGCGTCTTTAGGACAAGGCGTTTTCCTGCCTGACTGCACTTATTAGAACCAAGATACTCAGATAATGAACGTCCATCATTCGCGGGCAGACATCTAAGACGCGTGGTGATTAAAATCATCCAATCAAGAACGTGGGCCCGAACTAGTGTTTTGGGTTACAACTACCCGTGGAATATTTTCGTGAAGAACAGTTGCCCCTTCCTATTATTTGTAAATAAATTGCAGTGAACAAACATATTTTATAACTGAGCGTAGTTTTTCAGAGGAATACGTGCATTTCAAAATTCAAATTTTTTTGTGTTTCATAGACAAATAATACCAGTGACTTAAGGCAAGCTTTTAACTCGGGGTTACGTCTGGTTACTCCAGTTCTTCCCCTATTAGGTTAAACGGGGTAAGAGATTAGACGAAAAAAATTAAAACTGTGAGGTCGAAAAGTTTAGTATTTAAACATTTTTAGTGCAGAGACATGCACTGGTATAATTCATTATAATGATTTTCCTTGAAGTTCAATAGCGATTTTACAGTTGGATGACTGATCATTTCAATTGCAAGCGTACATTGATAAAAATAAATAGCGAATAACAGGAAAAGGCTATCACCAGAAATTTATATGCTCGTCAATTAAAAAACGAATGCCAGAAAATGAAGCCAATGACAGCAATACAAGTATAACCACAGACAGTAAGCAGTAAACATTAGTAGATAATAAATTATCGAGAAAAATAAACGACCCAATACAGAAGTGGAGGAAAACTAAACGTAGAGAACAAAGGAAATAACTGAGGCACCAACACTAGCAATAGACAAGTTGCTGTTGGGTGTTTATAGTATTGAAGTATACCGTGTAGTCATATTTTTGTCGCGAAAAATCACTAGCTCTAAATATGTTCAGTAAATAGGCTGTAAATATTTTGCTAAACAGTTTCAGCGTCGAATAAAATTCGCTTTAGTAAATAGAATACACCCCCTCCCCTCCCAGCTGGAATTGCAACACTATTACTATGAAAGTTTATTGTCAGAATTTTTCTAGTAAGAAATAAAGTAGGCATTTTTAAAACTGAAATAAGAGTATTAAAGAGCTTTCTCCAGTCAATAATATGCGCATCGGTATGCATGAATTTTGAATCGTTGGCTATTAGATGTTAGGAGTTCTACAGAATGGGTGCAGTGTGATTCTCTTATTTGCAGTAGCCTGAAAAAAAATTAGTAGATTTGAGGTCTTATGGAAATCCGATTTTGATCTTGATAAAAAAAATTAAACATCAGTACATCGTACGGCATTAACAATTGTGCAAGACGATATTTGGTTCAGTAGATAAATAAATAAAATAATATAAAGAATGAACCGAACTCAGGTTAGAGAGAGGTTATACTACAGGGATTCCAAGTTTCCGAGTTTCCAATTTACTTTTCCCTTCCTAGGAAATTTTTTTCTTATTTATCGGTTTCGGGCGGGTTCAATTTTTCACTCACCTCGCAGGCTCTAATCAAGCCCGTGGTCAGGCGACTCCTGATGAGAACTTATTTTTCACGGCCGCGCCGATGTCTCGCGCTAGTTCCCATTGTTTCTTCCCCGTCACCCCCTCGTCCTGCTCTCTTCACTCCTGTTTTCTCCCTCCTCCCCCCCCCCCCCCAAAACGTCATCCCTCACAATCCCTCGTCTTTCCTTTTACCGAACGCGGCCTGTTTTAAAATTGCTGTTGTTCCGAGTGGCGCCTCCTCTTTCTCGGACTGTAACAAGTTGCAGGTCAGTTATTTGTGGGCCCGCTCGGGCTCCAATCACACCCCCCCCCCCCCAAACCCTTCCCGTCAACCGCCAAGCACCCAGGACTTATTAATCATCTAACCCACAGGGGAGAAGCAAACAAGTCCCTACGCAGGGGCGAGCTACGGCCTTGTCTAGGGGGGAACACTGCTGCCAGCTCGCAAGTTTCTCCTCTCGTAGCCGTCGCTATGTACGTCACAAGGCTTCGCGCACGAGCACTGTTCACGGTAACCTGCAGGCCACTTTCGAAAGCCCTCCTTAACATCTACTTGTTTACATGTTGTATTTTCTTCCATCTCATGTAAAATTAACATTGCCATACCCCTCATCACTTTATTTATGCGTCGGTCAAGTGAAACCGTGAAATTATTAGAAAATTCAAAATTTTACCAAACCGCTGATTTCTACACTTCAATGCATTAAAGAAAACAAAAAGTGAAAGAAGTATTTAAGTTTTCACAAATGGTTGCCTAACATTTTTTATTCGACCTTAATGTATGGAATTACTTTCCATCCTTCTTTACCAACTTGTCTATACGCTGTTCGCTGTAAAATGAGCACTTTTGAAAGCACTGCTTAAGATATACTTGCAAGCACGTTGTGTATTCCTCCGCATTATGTAAAATTAACATTGTCATGGGCCTCGTCACTTTATTCGTGCGTCGGTCAAGTGAAACTGTAAAATTATTATGCAAGGAAATACTTTACAAATTGGTTAGTTTTTACACATCTGTACATTAAAATAAAAACAGAAAGCGAAAAAAATAATTTTATGTTATCACAAATGGTTACGTAACAATTTTTATTCAACGTTAGGTTATAGAACTACTTTTCATCCATCATTACCAACTTTACTGAGTGAATATCACTCAGTGCGCCCATTAAAATATATGCATGCAGAGACAGTGACTTTTTTCTAAGGTTCATTTATAAAGTGCTCACTTAACCGTGAACAACCTTTAGGCGCATGTCACTCAGTACACCTGTTAAAATACATACGGGCAGGGGCAGTGACTTCTTTCAAAGGTTGATTTCAAAAGTGCTCACTTATCGTGAACAGCCTTTACTTCGGCAGATCCTTTACGTGCTAGATTTTTTAAAGATAATTAGGCATGGAGTCCCCTTAGAGAAGCATTATTTGCTTCTCTACAAAAGCTGACATCCACTATTTTAATATTAAATTCTATAATTCTTTTTTTCGTTACAGTTATGAGACATATATGCTATTTATGGCATAATTACATATATATATGACGGCCTGGTTAAAATTTTTATACAAATATTTGTGTTAAATTGTTGAGTACTTGAGCATGTTATTGACTGTAACTAAAGCAATACTTTTCTTTTACTCATCTTTACTGGGAAGAGTATGTTGCATTGTCATAAATTATGGTCTCGTTTGACGTATTTTAGTGTAATTTTATATTTCAGAACGTAATGAATTCACGGATAAAATTTAAATTTGATAACTGAAATATTATTTTATTTATTTATTTTTTTAGGAGTTTTGAGAGCCCCAGAACAGTCTCAAGACCTTGACAGAGAACACTAGACAGTTAGGAATAGGGAAGGTGTTTCCAATGGTTTATTTTAAGTAACTATATATTATTCACCTGCGATTATTTTGAAAAATCCTGGAAGCTGGAATCAGAAGCAGAAAATAAGCTTGTTTCTTAGACTTGGTTTTGATTCCGAAAGTATAAAGAAGTTTTAAACTAATGCAAACGAAGATTTTGAATAATTATAATTGCTGCAGCTACATGCGAACTTCTAAATACATTGCGAAGAAATGTTTAGTAATTAAAAACTCCAGATTATCTAAACTTATTTCAGTGATACTTTTTTTATTATAATTTTACTAGCTAGGCGTTGTAAATAAATTGTTGTTTTCTTCTAAATAATAGTGAAATAAGTAGAAATAAATACTACGCGTACTTCACACAGACTAGCCAAAGCACAATACAGAATCTCAAATAGAAAAGTCATCTTATTATTTAAGTCATGTTTACGTGAATGTCCAAGTAACTTGACAATTACGAGGGAAATTAAATTGATTTTCTTCAATTTTTTCTTTCGTTTGGTCTGAAGCATGTGAAAAATATGTTTGTAAATACATACATATTGCTGCACCAGATTTTGCAGTGCCAGATGATGATAGCTACGTTATGTATATCATGTCATCTATGGTTTTGTTTAGAAAATAAATAAACCTGATAACTCAGTTAAATGTGATAAACTATTCGGAGTTCTTAATATTATGTGATTAACTTAGGCAACAGTTTTATTTGCGACGTCTCAGAATAATCATCTATCAAAATCACGGTGGTAAAGTTTCTGTATTAAATAATAATCCAAAATAGCTTACCATTTCCCAGTACGAAAACGTTGCGGGTTGGAGAATAAATACATTATTATTGGGTACCTTTAGGCTAATAATTCCCTAAAGATAAAATAATTTCAGTATTGCTAAGTATTTACATGTATTGAATTTTTTGCAGACTTGAGCCTATATATGCGCTGCAGAGTACCATAAGACATTATTTCCCTTCCTTTATTATCCACACCTCTCTTGATCTCAATTTAGACACCTGTCCAGGCTGGCGTAAATTCGTATTATGTGTCTGGTAGTGTGAGTGCAGAGATGCTCAGTACGCCAGCGTACAGAAAAATACCAATGGACGTATCGCCCTTCATGCGTCTCAGTGTAATATGGTGGCACTTTTGTAGTTATCTATTGTCCGTAATTAGTACGTTATATTGGTTTCTTGAAATCGTAACTTAGTGATATTGACTCTGAATTTGTAACATGTAAACAATTCGATAATGCATCATAGTAGCGCTGTCCTCCGAGTTGTTACGCCTACAAACATAAAGCTGTAAAATTGCTTAATCTGTACGCTTTTAAGACTTCAAGTTTGATGCACTTTTCGGAACGAAAAACCTAATGAGGACATGAACCAGCGCTACTACGCTGTGCCGTCTAATATCAGCGTCTGGTAATTAGTGAGTGAGTGAAGAGATTTGGGCGACTTTTAACATCGAGGCCTTGGGAGCCGATGAGTGTGAAGTGAGGCGAGTATGAAGCGGCGCCGGAATGAAGGGGCGGGGAAACATGAGATCCCCTAGGAAACCCGCCATCCAGAGGCATCATCCGGCACGATTTCCACTTGTGAGAATCCGGAGTAAACGGGCTGGGGTTTGAACCCGGTTCGTCCTGGTGGGAGGCAAGCAGTCTAACCGCTCAGCCACCGTGGCTGGAATGTGCGTCTATATATTAATGTGTTTAGCATACATTCCGAAGATAATTTTTAAAACAGTTTGTAGATAAAAGTACTTATGAGATAAGTCTGGATTTTTTATTTTATTTGTGCAGCTGTTGTCGAATCCCAGTGTTACAATTATTGTAAGCAGACGAAGCGAGTGCGTCAGTTTTCAGAGCCACCAATAAATTCTGTCGTAAAAGAAAAATAGTGATACCAGGTAGGTCTAAGCGTTTTTTTTTTTTTTTCATTAGCTTGTTAGCATTTAATTTTTGGTTGTTCACTTGTTGATAAATACGTACACAATTGAAACATACTGAATATGTGATTTCAATAATATAATGTACAAGCGCAACTATTGTGAAATTATAATGTTGTTTAATTAAACGTATTTCGCAAACCTAAATGTTTATACAATGAAAATGTATACTGTTTACCGATGTTTGAAAAAAAAAAAAATTATTTCATTTTTTTTTTTTGCAGTACTGTATTGAGATTTACGTCACACGGTTATAAGCTATTGCAATACCAATGGCTTAAGGGGAAATTCTTGATAATGTTGAAGTGTGCTTAGGCGTACTCACAGGGTGTGCCAAGGCACAAACTAATGTCACTAATATTGATATTTTTTTGTCTTGAAATCTCTATAAAACATGGTCTAGGTGCCAGGATTATCTTCATATGTGAAGTAACTATCTTTGTACATGTATAGTAATCACTACTGAATTTTTGAGCAAGTGCTATTCAAATTTCAATTTGGTTTTGGTATATATAGTCCGTACTTCGGATGTTTTTTTCTTTAATATCTTACTTAAATACAGCATATTTTAAATAAAACTTAAAGAAAATTTAAGTAATAGAATTCACGCATCATTACTTATTGCATTAATGGTGCCATTTAATTTTTCGAATTAAAAAAATGTTTCGCAGAATTTAGTTTTTTTCTAACACATTTGGGAATTTATTTTTAGAAGTATATTACCATATAATATTTTACGTTGCCATTACTTATCCGTATCTATCACTATTTTAAACTCTAAATTAAATAATTTCCCTAAGGAGAACGCCCGGGACCCCAGTTTTAAAGGTGGTCGTCGGTGGTTCTATTTGTGCACATCCCAATGATGAACCCATCCAGGCGATACGGGCTTGATCCTCGGCCGAGTCACTCTCAGATTTTCGCAAGTGGGAATCGTGCCGGATGATACCGCTGGTACACGGGTTTTCTCGGGGATCTCCCGTTTCCCCCTGCCATTGCATTCTGGCGCTGCTCCAATCTCACCTCATTTCACCGTCATCGGCTCTCAATACCTCGTTGTTTAGAGCCGCCCAAATCTCTCAACTCAACTCAGCCCTAATGATGAAACATTCGCACGTCTACTCTGTTACGAATTTCCGTATATTTACGGAATGTTTTACGGAAATGTACAGTGTATATCCGAAAAAGCTTATACGTAATGACGAGAAACGGAGTTAAGTCTTTAAATACAAAATACGGAAAGTCTCCGTATTCCCTTTGACTTCGAGTTACGAGGACGAACAATGCTGATTCTACATGAAGCTTTCTTCGCCACTGTAACAAGAAAATTATTGTTTCTGCGGCAGTTAAAGTTATCCACGCGACTATGACCTATTCTTTCAAACATTAAAAAATAGCATCAGGCCATTGTAACATTTGGCAACACTATAAATACACAAAATTTAATGTAAACTCAATTTTTGCTTTTGTCTTTCGAATATACATATAAATGTTACACCACAATTTCTAAGTAAGAGTTGTAGGTGGATGGTTAGAATTGTGGACTGATAATTTTTGACTGGGGTTAAAAACTCGCTTACGTACAAACTATCTTAACTTTTTAAATATAATTTGTATACACGGTAGAACACCCACATAACGAACATTAAAGACATTTTAATTATATCTTTTTATTTTAAACGGAAAGTACAGAAAACTAACTTGGAAATTAACGGAGAGGTTCCGTGAAATTTAAGGAAAGTCCTTTTCTAAAAATCAATGTGTCCGTAATTCTACGGAGAGTTCACGGACACTTCTAGATCAATTTTTACCAGCACTTTTCCGTAAAAAGAAAAAAAAAATTTAAACAGTGTATGCAACAACGCCGTCAGTTCGACGTACTGCTCGCCGACTGTGGCTGAGGGAGGAAGGCGAAATTCGCTTTCGTCCGCTAATTTGACGAGCGGTTTAAACGGCCGTATGAGGAGCGGAACAATTCCAGGGGGGTTGTTCGCCGTCTCTCCGGGAACCGTATATCATGCTCGCGAATGGCGGTAGCCGCCGTGGGAGGGGCTGGAAAGGAGTTTCTGGAGAGAGGGGGGGATGAGAGGTTGTAGTGCCTTTCAGGTGAGGACAGGGTTTCCCCAGCCAGCCATCCGCCGCGCAGATTTACGACCACTTGCCGCCACTCAAAACGCTATAAATCCACAACGAGGCGCGCCTCCCCGCGCCCAGACAAAACGGAGCCGTGTTTTCCCGTCGTCGAGAACCGAGACAGCTCCCCTCCCGCCTCCTGCTGCCGGTAAGACAGTTAAGCCTAATCCACAATAGCTGGTCCGCAGTTGAATGGTCCGCGGACCTACGTCGTCCGCGGACGCCTGTCCCAACGTGCGTGTATACAATAGCGACGTCCGTAGCTAAGCTTTCTAACACTGGCACCAGAGTGCACCAAATTCGACGCCGGTCAAAGCTAAGTTTTCAGACACGGAAACTAGAGTGCATCCTAATCGGCGCGTCAGTAAATTGTTTGCTATTACTTATAAATATTGATCTTTTTAGCTTATTTTATTTTGTTTTCTAATTTGAGTTATGCGAATGAGTACGTTTTCATTCTACTTTAATTTAACTTCATTTTGATATTGTTTTTTTTTTTTTGCTATAGTCAGTGAATTTTTGTATTTTTAATTATCAAAGTTTCGTTCGCGGTTACGAGATTGATAGTTATTGCTTTGAACAAATAGCGAATTTTAATAATAATAACTAACACACCCGCAATTTAGTTTTACGGTTTGCGCGCGATAAAATGTAAACATAAACAATTTAGAAAACGTCCGCGGACGAAAGTTGAAGTTGGCGAATGATCTAGGGACATGGGACCTTGGGACATTGGGACAACGAGCTGTGACGTCAGAGAGTCACGTGCACCAATCAGCAGCTAGGAGTCCGCGGACTCGCTATTGTGGACTAGGCCTTATAGTCCATTCGTAGAACTCCCAACTTTTCTGTTCTACTTACTGGCAATCTCTTCGCCTCATGCAAACTATGCTTAAGAGTGTGATGGACCCCCGCATTTTTTTTGTGAAATAGTTGTTTGCGCGAACACACGTATCTCGGTAAATAAATGTTCTACAAATACGAATTTTTGTCAGAAAAAAAAAAACAGTTATCTATGCCACTATTTTTTTACTTTTGTCATATTAAGTGTATTCTTGGGGGGAAAAAATCTTGAAATTTGTCAAATATCGCATTTTTAAAGCTTGCCTACGCAGTTTCCTTAAGCGTCAAGAGAAAAGGAGAAAAATGCGGGCATAGTTTAATCTGTGGGCTTTCATCGCGTATAATAAAACCCCCACTGTTACAGATATAATTTGCACAGTACAGCGTCACGACGGAAACAATGTCCACCTTGCGTGTAGGAGCGATGAGGCACTAGGCCGTATGACTCCCTCCGCTTCTTGACCTTGGACGCTGGGCTCCCGCGGGGGTCCATCCCAGTGCATTCGTGCGCAGTCAGTTGTCCTACTTAGCATAATAGCTATTTCATTTCAGGCACTATCAACACACCTATCTTCTCCCTGTTTTCGTTCACATAAATTATAACTAGAATATTATAAGTTATAGATTGAGTATAAGTAAAATTTTAATTTTATCAAAAATAAGGTTCTTTTATGTTAACAGAAGTGTAAAACACTTGTGATACATTATATATTTATGAAATAAATAGGCTCGTCATACAAGGAGTGATTTTCCAAAGTTGTTTCAGAAAGTAAGAAGAAACCGCGAACAGACTATATAGTCTATTCTCAATAACTTCACGTTATTCAAATCGAACATTTGAGGAATCATCGCACATAAAAAGTGTGAGGTTGTTTGTCATGTATCACAAGCGTTTTATACGTATTTTAGCATAAAATTATATTACTGTGTGTAAATCGTGCTTTTACTAGTATTTTATCTATAAATTATATTTTTTATTTCGGTTTTAATTAATATATATAAACACAGGGAGATAATAGGTGTGTTGGTAATGCCTAGTAATAAAATGTTCTTACACAAAATTATATCAAACTGAGTGCACAAAAATGCATTTTTCTTTTAGACTTTGTTAAGCTTTGTTTGCTTGAGGCGGAGAGATAGCCTGAAAGTAGAATAGAGCAGGGCTTTGCAAAATTTGGAGGTAACCATTAATGATTATATACAGCGTGCGCAAGACGTCCCAAGGTGGCGAGTGGCTAAGGGGGAGGGGGGAGGGGGGAGGGGAAGGGAGGGTGGGAAAGGTGTCCTTTCGGGTTTATTTCCTGACTGGAATTAAATGAAAACACTATTGAAAGAGTTGAGTTGATTTGAGAGATTTGAGCGGTTCTTAACAACAAGGTCAGGAGAGCCGATGAGGGTGAAATTAGATGAGATCATGAAGCAGCGAATGAAAAGACGGGGGAAATGGGAAACCCGCCGATCAGCGGCATTCGGGAGTGACCCGGCCAGTGATTGAATCCGGTTCGCCATGGTGGGAGGCGAGCAGTCTAACCGTTCAACCCCTACGGCCCCCTGAAAATACTCTTTATTGTAAACTCGTGGTGATAAGATAAATATAACCAAATAACGAGAAAATTTTCTTCGCGATACCACACCTGATAATCATGTCACTATTTCTTTCAAAATATTTGAAATCTGTGTGTAATTAAATTATTTGTTCCATTAAATCCTGGTTTTATTATATTTAGGACCAAAAATGAGAATGATAGCATTTGTTAGTTTGTTTTTAACGTTGTCCAGTTTTATCTACAAATATGAATATGTTGGTAAATAAAAATTAAGAGGGCAGAAATTTCGTCAAATTCTAGTAGAGCGATAAAAGATTAAAATCAACAGTAAATGCTAGACATTAGGAATCTTTTAAATGTAAATAAACGAATATATTCGTATGATTTTATTCCGTTTCCAATAAGTTTTTCTCGATTTTTTTTTTTTTTTTTTTTTTTTTTTTTTTTTTTTTTTTACCTCTAGGCTATACTAAATAAATTAAATGTAGTTATTTATCAGTTAATCTCGGCTGAAAACCCATTTTTTCACTATAAAAATTCATTGGAAACATGAAATTTGATCGAAATTGGTTCAGCGAGAGAAGATATACCGGCTGTTCACAAACTACATCTTAATAACACTACGAGTGAATAATATTATATTTAAAAACACGCCCTGTTACCGTATGCAACAGCGAAATTATTTAAGCACGTCTCGCCACGTTTATAATATACTTGAAGTGTACAGTACTTGCGTATTAAAACTCAACATTGATTTTACACGTTCCACAGCACCGGGAACAATTATTTTCTCTGATTTACTCGTAGTATTACGAAAAAAAAATAACACTGAGAAGTAATTACCAAAGAAGTGTATGTAAAAATACAGAAATGGTTTACAGTAAAGAAATTGCTCACAAAAAAAAAATATGTGTCCACACGGCATACAAATTGTACGTGTCTTTGAACGTGGCAATGCGATACATTGCGAATATTACAGGAAAATATTACTTCTCCGAGCGCATGGCTAGAGAAATATTAAACAAACATACGCCTCTATAGCATGTGGGGTTTCTTAAAAATAAAAAATAAAAAACGTAGATCATGGACATAATTGGGGCTACCTTCTTGAAGTTGTCTGAAATTTCGTTATGTTAAATAACAGTCGAATATCAGTGATGGATAATAAATAAGCACGTTAAAATTAAAAAAGTGTACCGTCATTACGCCATGGCATGACAGGGTCACCGATGAATGTCAACGGGAAGATGCCATGTCCTAATAGGGAGAAAGGGCTTAAAGTCATGTCGACAGTAAGGTCATTACAGTCAGAGTAAGTTGCTCAGAGAAACAGAAATGGGAATGGAATCAGCCATTACCTTTAGTAAGAAGCCATCCCGCAGCATTCGTCTGTAGCGTATTCGGGAAAACCACGGAAAGCCGATATCAGGATGGCCGGATCGAGGATCGAACTGGTGTCCTCCCGAATGAAAGTCGGTGCCACCTCGCTTGATTAGCTTTTGGCGCCTGGAGGTGATGAGGCTTTTGATGCACGTTACCTGGGTCCTCCTTGCCGCGCCCTCGCTTCTTTACCTCGGACACCAAAATGCCTCGCGGCAGGCAGACCCTGAATTACAACTTATCATAAACGAGCCTCTTTCCTGAATCCAATACAAACAAAGCCACGAGTTGATTAAAAAAAAAAAAAAAAGTTGTCGCAAAGTTAATGTAACGAGCGCAGTGTTAACTTCGGTGTGAATCAGCTGTTACCGAGACAAAACTGTCCCCGGCATAAAAACGGTGTTGAGGAGCCTGGAATATGACAGGCTTACCAACGTCCCTACGAGATACACACACTTCCCTGATGTTCAGTTTCAAGGGTTCTGCATGCCAAGTATTTCACCGAGAATACTGCCACGTTAAGAAATAAAATTAAAAAATAAAAAATTAAAAAAATCAGTTCTCTTATTCTAACGTAAATTTTAATGTTAAAGTTAAAAATATATATGTTACATAAAAATTGCATATATTTCTTAACGTCGAGTTAAAATAAGTGATTCGTACCCAGGCGGCGTGAATAATGGCCAGCCTTTATACAGCAGAGGATGGATATCCAGAGGCTGCAACAAGTTAACTTCCCAGAAAATTTCTAGTGATCGTTTATCAGATACACATATCATTGTTTATAACAACAGTCTATCTAGCCACTGAAACCACGGCTCTCGCACGTGATTATACGACCGCGAGGGAAAGCGGGCCACGCTCATTGTTTTCTTCTATTCCAAATCAGGAA
The DNA here is from genome assembly GCA_029891345.1 of Dryococelus australis. Lineage (NCBI taxonomy): Eukaryota > Metazoa > Arthropoda > Insecta > Phasmatodea > Phasmatidae > Dryococelus > Dryococelus australis. The sequence goes on from CM056995.1 coordinate 56,222,627, forward strand.
AATTTCTCATGTACTTGCAGACGTATAATTTGGTTTCAACAATGTACCTTTCCGAAGCTGAGGGTTTCCATCCACCAAGCGTAACTGTCATCCATAGTCTATGGTCTTCGTATGCTACATTTTTCTTCGTTACAGACCCGTGCCTCTTACATAAAGTGCACCTGTACAACATCCTATGCCCATGTAAAGTACAGTGACAAACAGATACTTTTAATCTTTCGGTACTGAAATAATAAGCATTTAACACCAACTATGGTCCACTGTCTCTGCAAACAGTAAAAACACTGTTTGGAAAGATTCCACTTTCGCTTCGTCCTGGTCATACACCCAGTTCCTGTGCGAAAGTGCCAATGTTTAATAAAATAATAATATATTCTTTTCTCTTAATTAAAAGTACTAAGTATGCCAGAGCATATATATATATATATAACCACCTAACAAGTCTCAAGACAAGTTTTGGGGCTTGTCTGAAAGTCTGTCTCGAGGCTTGCGCAAAGATGCTCTTTCCATTGGTCCTTGGGGTATTAAAACCTTTCCTGTTAATGGCTGTACTTGCAAATATTTCCTAATATTTTCAGGGTTATATTTGTCTGTAGTTACATGCTGCCATGCATTAATCTGGGGGTTGCCATTAGGCTATTCTGTAAAACCTGTGCGAAACAAATGTCTCGTGTCGTTTTTCCGATTCTATTAGAAATCCTCTGTGAGTGGTCAGTCGTATTCACTGCGACTTCTTCCTCCTAAAATATATTATATGTAGCCAAAATAGTTAAAGTGGGAGACTAGTTTGCTTCTGTTATCGTAGGCGCAACATTGATGATCTATACCAACTAATTCTCCTAGAGAAAATCGCAGAAATGAAATAATACGCTTTCATTCAAAATCGAGTCCGCCTGGACATATGTTAGAGTGTCTGGTTCGTATGCGAGAAGCCGTTAGTTGGACCTAGACCGCTGGCTGTACTTCGGAATGATGTTTGCCAAAATGTTTCTTATCCTCAGTAAAGACGCAATTCCTTAACAAAAACCTCGCCAATGACTCATCACACAATATATTGAAAACATGACTAGATTCGACGCAGAGAAGTAAATACCAGAGATATCTGATAAATTTCTTCCCACTATTTCTTGCATTTTTTTACATTCACCACTCGTATCCATGAATTTACATTTTTAGTACGCGTGTGCATGTTTTTCAATTATGGATGTGTGTGTATTCTTGATGTGTACGAATTTTGGTTCTAGCTCTATAAACATAATACATATTTATATATTTTAATGGCACACGTATGTAGCGAATATACACATAAAATTTTGGCTACCTCTCCATTAATTTAATCTTTCTTTGTAATGCATTTCTTAATATTCTTCTTCCTTGTTTCAATCTCATAACGATTACATTACTGCAGTTTATTTTTTCGCACATAATATTACGAATTAGCATATTAGTATAATATTACAGTCACGTTCGGTCAGTGCAAGAATGGTGTTATCAGGTCCTTGATAATGTTAATTTTATCTGTGATGGAAGGAAAACAATGGACATAAAAGCAAATGCCAAGTAAGGATTTTAAAAGTGTTGTTTTAATCGGAAACAACGTAACCGTAATATTATTTAATAAGCTATATTAATATCACCTCATTGATGAGACAGAACGACACAGAATACATATAAAGTCGTAAATAGTGCTTATGGAATGTTATAATTCATATCGAATTACCACGTTTTCAGAAATTTCAGCTGGGGGAGAAAACTGCGAATTATCAGTACTCAGTAAGAAGAAACTACTTAGATATGTTAATACTATCTAGTAAATGGCATTCCATCACTACAATTTTTAATAATTTGTAATAATCACGACTTACGAACTTATAACAAAACCCGGTTAGTAAAATGCGTACTAAAAAACGCCTTTACTTCGAAGTAATATTTTTATAATATAATTGTTACCTGATGTTTATAAATGTTTTATAGCTATTTAAATACAAATAGAGTATACTCGTGATTGTAAGGCATTCTGAAACAGGGATTTTTGAGGCGATGGTTGCACGATGCCGTCGACTACAGATGTCGCCTCAAACATAAGTTTCGAAAATTGGTACCTCCTCCAAAATTCAATATTAAAAGGAACACGCTTAAGTACAAACAGTTCCATTTTTTTTAACACTTGTAATTTGGTAAGTATTATGTGAGCACTAGGCTGAAAACACAAGGGATTTAGGATATTTCCAACGTTACGTCGTAGATATGTGCATACCTGCCTCATGGTCGGACGTTCATTGGCTGTTGGCTGTGTTTCTAACAATTAACTTGAATTACTTGGAGATCTGGAATCGGTATCTTATATTATTATTTGATCAGAGTCCAAGCTTCAACTTCTTTTGGAATAAATATTATGTCCCTTCCTGTACTTCTTTGAAAAGCTCAAATTCAATTATATTCAGCTATTTTTAGATGAAAATGCCATCCTATGTTGTCGTAGTCTAAAGAATCAGGGAACATTTTTTCTCGCGTATGCATAAATCTTCAAAGTCTTATTCACGAATTCGCTAATTTGCATGCGAGTAAATCTGCAAAATTTCTATCACCACAGAAAATATTTTTCAACTTATTCACTCAAAGTTGATTGCGCTAAACTGTTCAGTTTTCACTGACGTTTCGGAGTCTCCAATTGTGAATCACACTTAGCGTGTAGCGAAATCATAACGCATGACTTGTGTTGAAATATTAGAAGGTACAATCTTAAGGTGATTACCTAAATTATCTCAGTCAGTAAAATGCCACTCGTGGGAAGATAGGGTGATCTGCGTATTCTAAATCTGGAAGTTAATATAAAAAATTAAAATTCTTTCACAGAAATAATTAGAAATATTCGACTGAGCGAATGGAACATGGAGTAGTAATCATATCACAGCCGTATTTCAATGTTTAGAAGAAATAGTAAATAAATATCTATTAACTTGGCTCGTGTGGTATTTTTCTAACTCTCCTGTAATAAAAGAACTACCAGTAGAAAAAGTTAATCTTAAAAATAATTCAATTAAGTTTTGTAGGCAGAAAATGTTATTTCTGAGCGTCGTTTGAAGTTCACAATACTAGCGTATACTTTCACAATACTATAGCGGACTAATCGCGTTTGAGCACAATAAGCGCTGGGGCGATAAGGATGATAGTCACACGAACACCAAGTGTCCCATAGCCGCTACGTACCAGGCTCTGAACTGAGATGCAGTGTTTTCGCCGTTTTGAGTGTACCTATGGGCCTTTATGCCATGACCCTATAATTTTATTGCTGGAAAGTCTGTGGCTAAGTTCAATACACAATTCTGTGGTAGCGTAGATCGCGTCCGGGTGTATGTATGAGGATATATTATATATATTATACATAATTATTATTTTGGAGCCTTCCGACATCGTTAAAAACAGTATGTGTGTATGTGTGTGTGTATATATATTATATATATATATATATATATATATATATATATATATAAATATATATATATATATATATATATATATATAATATATATATATAATATAAATATTATGTGTGTGTGTGTGTGTGTGTGTGTGTGTGTGTGTGTGTGTGTGTGTGTGTGGTGTGTAAAGAAGAGCGACATCTTATAATAGTACCATTTCTTTTTAGTCTTTAGTAAGTTTTCTTTTTGTAGGTAAACGTATAGGGGACACATTTTATAGTTTCGTCAGAAAACCCGTATTTAAAACAAGCCGCCAAGTAGTTATAACGTCAGGTATGCGACCGCCTTAAGGTGCCCGCCTGGTTGACGGAAATATCGCACGTCTGAGGCCTAAGAGCGTGGAAGCGCTAGGGGCGACCGAGATATGCACATCAACTCTCACATCGCCTCTACGCGCGAAGCACTGAACTGGAGTGCAGTCTTGCCGTCGATAACGCGCCTCTGCGAGACTTTCAGCGAAGACGCTACCATTTTACGACGTAATAATAAAATTCAAGTTTGGATGCACGTCCCTATCTTTTTTAATGTTTTGTACCGGAATGTTCGCACTGTGGAAACACCCGTTTGGCCCATTTTCGCTATCACAAAAACGCGCTTTAGAGAGAACTGGAGAAACTGAAAACGTATACAGACGCGTGACGTTTCTTAAATGCTATTCGTGAACAGATCTCACTCAGGCACGTTGGAGGGTTTTTTAATTTTTTTTAATTTTTTTTATTTTTATTTTTTTTTACTGCAGCTCTGCACACCGCTCGGCGGGCTGCAACACTTAAGCAGACAGGTTAGCTTACCAGAGAAATGGGAGCACATTAAACACGCCTGACAAAATTCCAGGACGTTCATCAAATGCCCGCAGCTGGTTTTTACCGGGTTCAAGTGGGAAGTCGTGGAAACCGTAGGAAGCCGGTAAAAGCCTGGGCTTAGTCCCACCTGTCGGCATTCTTCAAAGCGACGTGGAAGTTGCAACAGGGACCCGTAATCATGCCGTGGGAAGATAGGCTGCGTAATTATTGTGACGACGGAATTAGGGTCTTCAGCTCTGACTAGCAGTGTGGGCATCTCCATCCGAAAACGTGGCAGTAGAATGCCTATAGGCTGTTCACGATATAATGAGCACTTTTGAAAACCCTGCTTAAAATTTACTTCTATGGACTTTGTGTATTCTTCCGCCTTGTGGGGGCCACGGTGGCTGAGCGATCAGCACGATCTCCTCCCACCAAGGCGAACCGGGCTCAATCCCCGGCCGGGTCACCGGATTTCGCAAGTGGGAATCGTGCCGGACGATGCCGTTGGTCGGCGGGTTTTCTCGGGGTTCCTCCGTTTCCCCCACTTCTTCATTCCGACGCTGCTCCATATTCACTTCAATCACCGTCATCGGCTCTCAAGACCTCGCTGTTAAGAGCCGCCCAAATCTCTTCACTCACTAACTCACTCACTTCCACATTATGTAAGATTAAAATTTCCATGGGCCTCATCACTTTATTCATGCATCGGTATAATGAAACTGTGAAATTACTAGAAAACTAAATCTTTTAAAAACTTTTAATTTTTATGTTTGGATGCTTAAAAAAACAGAGAGCGAAGGAAATAATTTAACTTATTACAAATGTTTAACTAACACTTTTTATTCGATGTTAAGATATGGAACTACTTTCCCTCCATCGTTACAAACTTTACTGGGCTTATATCACTCAGAGCGCCTGTTAAGATATATGCAAGCAGAGGCAGTGAATTTTTTCTAAGGTTGATTTCAAAAGTGCCACCTTTATCGTCAACAACCTTTTACAATACAGAAGAGAATCGGTTGCGGCCAGTCCCATAGAGAAATCCAATTGCATGCGAAAGAAAAAAATTGCAAGATTTGCGAGAAATACGGCGGATCGCCATTCAGCACGTGAATGAGTGGTTAGATTTAGACGGCTCTTAACATCGAGGTTTAGAGAGCCGATGAGGGTGAAGCGAGGTACGTGTGGAGCAGTGTCGAAATGCAACGGCGGGGGAAACGGGAGATCCCCGAGAAAACCCGCCGACGAGCGACACCACCCAGGAATCGAGCCCGGTTCGCCTAGATCGGAGGTAAATAGTCTAACTGCTACACCACATCTTACTGGAATAAAATAATTTAATTTTTATATTTAGACTACTTATAAAAGATGAAGACTGAAACCACATAGTAGCCTGAAATACCTCAAGCTGATAAATCATAAAAACTGTGTTTTTTACGAAAAATTTCCGAGATGGAACTGATAAATTGCTACCTTGCAGTTTCGTTTGAGATCCGGAGGTCCGAGTTCTACAACGCTGTTAGTTTCTTCTTATCCTTGCCCATAATGCATCAGAAAATGCATTCGGGAAACGGGATGTGAGTTAATACAATTTTTACATATCATCAACCATGTAGATTAGGAAAATTTCGTTTGCTCTCTAGTGGGGACAAGTACGCCTAAATAACAATTTGGAATATTTTACTGTTGTAATGCAAGGATTTTGACGTAGTAATGAGTATTTAGTAATGTGAACTGTTTTCAATTTCAGTATCCCGTCGTAAACGTACGTATATTCAAAATTTTATTCTTCTGTACTTAGGTTTACTACAGACTAAAATTTTACATTTAGTACATTTCATCATGCAATCCATTTTAAGTGGTAGTGATTGGTACCTCAGTTTTAATTTAATGTTGTAGATAAAATGCTTCTTCTTGGTTTCTCGTTTTATCTCATGTTCACAAAGTGTGAAATAGTGTCACCTACACCTAGTCGTGATATTTATGAAACTATCTACTCTATAATTTATGTCAAATTTTGTATTGAATTTCTAGCACATCAAACTGATCTACAGTAGCTATTAGGCCTATACTCAGCGCATCGCTACACTAACTATAACCCTAAAGTGTGACTCTTATCGCACCACTTATGTTACGCATAAATACACGTTGCACACTACACGGTACAAAGCCTATATTATTTCGAAAGGTTGGCTAAATCACATTTACATACTTCGTAGCTACTGCATAAAGATTTGAAGTCATGAATACGCTCTTGTGTTCCACAGCTTCGCTACTCCGAACTTCAATTTTTGTGTTTAGATAACTGAAAATAAGTGACCCCCCCCCCCCCCCCCCGCGTCCAGTATATCTGCCTAGAAATTAAATTTGTGTTCGTATTTGCATGTTAAAATTCGAAAATAAACAGAATATTTCTGCGGCTATAGCTGCTCGCTATTTCAATTAGTCAATAATTTTATTTTTGTATGATCGTATCACTTATGTAGTCCGAAGTCGATTACATTACCGGTATTATGCTGGTCAAGTATTGGACTGCACATACTAATTTAGTAACGTACGCATGTTTTACATTTTGTAATATTACATAATTTCCTAACTACACCTTTTCAGTTGATTATTCACAAAACATAATCAGTCATTCATAGTTTGTGATCCAACGAAATAATTTAAAATTAACGAAATAATGTATGGCAATACAACGATGTTCAGAAAATTTCCGTCCACAATATAAAACATTTTAAAGGAAACTAATGGTTTAATTTATATTGCACAGCTCCCTGTCGATACAGCATGATACTACATTTCTACTACATTTCTTAGTATCTAAGTTGTTCTAGCACCTATCTTGTACTTAAAAAGTCATCACTACCCGTCCAGTAGAATTTGCATGTTGCCCGAAACAGATGTACCAGCACAAAAAATAAATATAAACTTGTTTTTATACTTTATATAGTTGGTAAAAACTGCTTTTTGAAATGTTCTTGCAATTCGCAGACTTGGCATTTTAACGATTATACTGTTAGCGTATAAAAACTATTGAAAATTAATGCAAATAAGGGAATTGCAAATTTTTACAGTAGAAATGTCCAGAAAATTATTCTACATTTCTCAACATGATATACTCTCTCTCTCTCTCTCTCTCTCTCTCTCTCTCTCTCTCTCTCTCTCTCTCTCTCTCTCTCCACGCCAATATTACATAAAACAATCTTTTTTAAGCAATTACTCAAGGCTGTGCTTTAAATTGACAGAAAAGTGAATTGCCAAAATAAGTTTAAGTCGCTCTTTCTAAAACGAAAAATCTAGGTGTTTGGAGCATTTTTGAAAATTATAACACAACGTCGACCAGTACCATAATGAATTTAGGGTGTGACTTTGACCAAGAAAGTTAATATTCGATTTGTTTCTAGGCAAAAAAATTTGAAAAGAGAACAGTTATACTTTCGTATATTTGGATAACTATAAACTCCTAGCGTATATACTATCTCCATGATATAATAAATACGTTGGTTTTCTTAACAAGGCTAAATTAAAAAAAACTCGAGTGGGGGGGGGGGGGTGAGGCTGGGGCCCGTAGGTGGCCGTCATCCCTGGACATGACATGAAATGAGACCCTGGATGGAGTGGCGCTGGAATGCAAGGGCGGGAGAAACGGGAGTACCCCGAGAAAACCTGATGGCAAGCTGCATCGTACAGCACTATTCCCACATGCGAAAATCCGCGAGTGAACCCCCCGGGGGATCGAATGAAATAAATAGATCCGAATTATTAGCTTGGTTAGTTGAAAGAAATTGCACGTATTGAGAAACAAATTTAATGAACGATGCCTTAAATAACGCACGTTTTGAAGAATAAAACTCCTTAGAAGAGAGAAACAGAGTCAATGGCAATGATCAGATCAGCAAAGCATGAAATAATATTAACTTATTGTAACTGAAACGCACGGTTCTATGTATTGGATATTCCGAAATGCGTTTTGGACACGCTTATAAAATTATAACGTACTATAATTTTCTGCAAGTATCTTTAAAGGCGATGTGCCTTGCTATTTTATAATTTATTACAGTCTTACTACTGGTGAGATATTACGTCGCTTTTAAATGGATAAATACAGATCACCGACACACAGCTTTACGTTCCTTGTTGCCCGTGACAGAAATGGTGTGTTTACTGTAATTATTGCTTAAAACACTAACATGTAACGTGGGGAAACACGGCTGAAAGAAAAGTTATTTCATGTGCAATGAATGTGTCGTTTACACGTAATTGTAACATGCATCAGACGTATCGTTACGTATGCAACCGATGCATACAGCTCCGTGAAATGATGCATAACTTGTAGGTGCTTGACCTCTTAGGAGATAAATTAACACATACAAATATGCGACACCGCATGCATCTCTGTGGCATACCTAGACACCTGCAAAATTCGCGTTATTATTTAAGAACAGACTGAACTGTAAGTTACAATGCATTTAACCCTCTTTAGTCATTGGCTGGAAATATGTCAGGCACGCCTCCAATAACTCTTGAGCCAATAATATTAGTTCCACGACGAAGTGGCCAATCTCTTTTAAGTAGATCAAGCAGGTAGGTGACGTTGGTTAAAGTGCGGCGGCCAATGAAACCACGGTCTGTGCCCACTTGTTTATAAGACAGTAAGATCTATCCTGTCACAGAATGATAACGCGAAGTTAGCATGCCTCTACGTATACCCTTTCAGGTCGAGTTCTAATTGATTTACGGTTTGGTTTTTCGTAATTTGTATTTGGCGTTTTGTAAGGTTTAGTTGAAACACCACAGTATTCAACTGTTTAGCACGCCATGCTACTATCATGTTGGTGTTATCAGGATTGCAAACTTAAAAGTTCACCAAGTTTAAAATAAACATGAATTATTATTTCTGAAAGTGGTTAAAGGGCTGTTCAAAATTAAAATTAACTAGATAAAACAACCATAATGTGAAATTGTTACTTAGCAAATTTTATTTCATGAGAAAATACCTATTTCAAGAATATTTCAGCAACTTGCTTTGTGAAAAAAAAAATATATATATATATTGCGAGTGCAATACATATTTGTTTATTGAAATAACATCGACTATGTGTATGTAAACGTTTCAAACAGGCAAAACTAATATGGCTGTTTTTTTTGTCTGCTTTGAAGCTGACTTTTGTAAACAGAACAGGCCTCGTGAACATTTTGGGGGAGAGAGAGAGAGAGAGAGAGAGAGAGAGAGAGAGAGAGAGAGAGAGAGAGAGAGAAAACACATTTGAACACGTCCTCTGACAGACTCGACTTTACTTGCTGTTTCAGGTGCTGCAAACAAGGCATATTATTATACCAGCTGTACTTAGCACCAGTACGCTGCAAGCTTTGTCTTCAACTGTAGTGATGTGAACTAATCATAACCTAGACCAGGTCGGAATGTTCACAAATCAGTTCCTCCCAGGTAAGATCATTAGCCATTACGCATCGCAACATTCAGCACAAGCAGAAAATAACCTTCATCAGAGTTATCTACGGAGTAGTGTATAGTCTATTCAAGGTTTCTTCACACGTTTTGATTAAAACGTTTGAAAAATCACCCAATGTATGACGTGTTTGGTTATTTCCTAAATATGTCATGAATAAACAAGCTATTTTTATTTGTGTTTACATGAAATTACCTTATTTTTGGTTAGTTTGAAATTTTACTTATAATCTTTCTATAAATTATAATATTAATATTAATAAAAAAACACAGAAACAGGTGTATTGGTAATGCATAGTAAGAAACAGTTTTATGCAAAATATTTTTACACTGAGTGCGCGCGAATGAGGTGAGTTGTACTTTTGGTGTTATTTTTTAGACTTGGTTCAGCTTTGTTTATGCGAGGCACAGGAATATCATGGAAGTAGTACTTTACTAGTGCTTCAGAACAGTTGGATGTAACTATGAATGAACTATACGTTGGTTATGCTTTGTTTATGCGAGGCACAGGAATATCATGGAAGTAGTACTTTACTAGTGCTTCAGAACAGTTGGATGTAACTACGAATGAACTATACGTTGGTTATGAACGTGTTAACGTCCTCTGCCACAGAACCAGTGAATCTGCATATCTGCCTTGACTACTGTTAATTATTGTTTCGACTTCACTATAGGTTCCTAGAAGTCTGTAGAAGAATCCATTTACTTCAAACTCCACAAAACAGTAGTTGTTGAGAAGTGTAGACATTTAACTAATACAGCGCGTCTTTAGTTTTGCCAAATGTGGTTTAAGGTTGAAGTAAAGCAACTGCCTATGGAGCACTGCACCCGACTGCACAACGTGAAGAACTCATAAAAAAAAGTAGTACAGACACCATCAATATTGTCAGAAAAGTGTGATTTATGCTGTATATGAAAGAATAATGTATATATTTTGCAATATTATAAAATATTTTACTAAACTGTACTTTTTAGATGTAAAACCTTAATCGATAGGTTGAGTCCGTATTTTGAACAAAATCGAAGCGCATTTCCGTTGTAGATGCTTCGGGAAGCAGAATTTTTAAGAAAATCTTCTTATAGAAAGATCGTCAAAAAATTTACTGTGACAATGCGTAATAAAATCATCGTAATAATGTATCGTATCATTTTTTTAAATTAGCTTTATTTGTATCAGTTTCTGCCATAAATATTTGTGTCAAATGGACGCTCATAAAATCAATTATAAAAATTATTTCCTACTTTATTATGACAATTTTCTTACACACTCATAGTAAACATTATGACGATATTCCATGACGAAGATTTTCTTGCAAATTCTGCTTTCTGAAGCATCCAGAATGGAAATATGCTTAAATTTTGTTAGAAAAATACAGAATATTGTAATCGATCATTTTTTTACACTTTAAAAGTATATTTTAGTAGAATATCTTATAACGTTGAAAAATATATACATGCTTCTTTCATATACAGCATAAATCACACTTTTCTCACTGTTTTTATGGTGTCTGTACTACATTTTTATGAGTTATTCACGTTGTATAGTCCATAGGCACATAACCATTTAGAGTAATTTAAATTCATTATTATTTGTAACTGCAGGCAGCTAATAATTAGTTAACTGCGAGATACTGACATCCGAAGCAATCCATAGAATATATTGATGTATATTATTTAGGAAGTATTCGCGGCTATTTAGACTTTTCTTTAGCTCCGGTTAATCTCACTTATAAGCTATTTAAAGTTTATTTTACACACCCTGCGGAAATTTTCAATAGTTTTTCCTTATTTCCTGTGTTTTTTATAAAAAGTAGCACACTTCCTTCTTTATAAAAATAGTTTAAAACTAACATGAAACTTAAATTTAAATAATATTATATTCTAACGGTAAAAGTTATTTTATAAGTTGGTAATAACTTTCCGAAATCATATTTTACTTTCATTTGTTTAAAATTTTTGTACTATGGTACTTTTTGCTAAGTTATTATGCTATATGCGTACTGTTTTCTAATTAAAATGCGTGTTTAAATTTTCACATTTAAAACTTTTCTACGGGGCTTTTTATCATAACATATTTTTCGCATGAGCACACGATGACTCTGCGAAACCTTCTAAAGTTTTGCGGAAGTGAAAACAGCTCCCTTCGCGAATTCTGTCGTAGGTTCCTAAGAGGTCGATGGCAATGCTCGTGCATATTAATTATCCCACAATTGAAGCCAGGTTTGTGAAACGCAAGGTTAGTAAGACCCCCAAACGTATTACGTTTTCATAACTTGATGATATATCCAGGCGGCGAGAATCTTTCGCTTCGATTGTGCGCAAGGTTACTTCGGGACGTGCTCGTCGATGAAATATTAATAGCGACCGGGCGCTGTTATTTCCGTGACGCGGCTGAAGGCTGAATCGATACGACGGTTGGTAAAGGCTGCATAATTCACGCGACTCTTCGGGCGCATCCTTTGTTTTCGGGGCTTCATTTCGTCGGAAAGTAATACCGGGACCCGCGTGGGGACGCGAAGCACGCCTAAGCGAAACGGAAAACTACAAGGCAAAATGCAGAAGCCGGTGCGGGTGCGTTACCGCCGTGGGAAATTTCGATGGGAAATGCGATATTAATAAATGATCGCGAGTAACAGTGATGGATGATTCCCGATGCTCCGAATACGCTGAAGCTCGATATCCGTTCTCTTCATCTAGACCGTAGTTGACAAGGAACGCGCGTATATGTCATGAAACAGTTGTTAGGTAAGCGTTTTCGATTTTCTTTGCCTATTGCGACGTAGAAGAACATGGTCATGTCAGCTCAAATTGGCTGCCACTGTAATAAGCTGTAATGAAAAATAATCACTACGGCACCTCAAAACTAAATCAGTTATTTCTAAACGGTGAACTGGCGCTCGCAGAATATTTACTTGATATTCTGCTGTCAGCAGGCGAAAAAGATTAATGCGTTGTAACCAAGTCGGAATTGCAGTTCAGTCACTATTACCATCACTCAGCAGTCAGTGGTTCCAGTAGAACGGTGATCGCAGATTTTCAGCTAAACCATACTTGCGTAGAAATATACTTTCTGAACAGTAAGATTATGCCGAAATCAACAAATTGATTATCTTTTAGGGTTAAAATTTTAACGCCTTGTATCTCTGTAACCCACAAGGCAAACAATATTTTCTAGAAAATTAAGCTGTAAAATGGTTTTTTAAAGGGTGCATTCTTTAGATCACTTAATTGTAAGGATTGAAAACCATAATTAGGTTGCAAGAAGAGTTTTATACTTTTAAATGATTTCAGTGTTCTTACAATAAATATAATTTCAACACTGGAGTATCCCAGTAACCTGTAACGAGGTCAGATAAATATTTCTAACTAAAGGTAAACAACAAATGAAAACATATTTAGCATTAAAATGTGTTTAGGGCAGTAAAGTTTGTCATAGGAACAAAGATTATGTGAATTTCGAAAGCTTGTGCTTATATCGGGATACCTGCGTTTTTTGGTTAAAGTTTATTATGTAATTAAAAGTTATCAGCTCCCTACATGCTCACATGTTTTTACTTCATCAGGATAATCAGAACGAGGCTGCTCCAAAAATGAATGTCTGATTCCCAAGATTATGTAATGGTCAAATTCATCCAATAAGGGAGCGCACGTAAGGTAAATTATTTGTGTTATCACTAGCCATGGAATGTTTCCGCAAACATACGTGTCCCTTCGTATATGGAGTAAGTACTGCGTACATCACAAGATATACTTTTGGAATGAGATAGTTTGAGGATGAAGCCTCTTGTGTGTTGTAAGGAGAAGTTAAGTCATTTGCTACTCAGGCGGATTCGCAGGCGATGTCGTATCCGAAAACAACCCAACTCTCATGTAGCCGTTACTGTGTCAATCCCGATTAACTATAAAACGTTTCCGGTTAATCCGGGAAGTCAGTCCGGACTCAAGCGAAGCGGGAAATTGGCCAATGGTGCGAGCCGAAGAAGGGGCAAACATTTACGGGAACATCTCAGGGAAACAAAAGAAATTAACGACTGGAGGTGGGATCTGAAAAGAAAAAAAAAAAAAAAGGAGAGAATTTGGTGACCAGTTCGTAAATCAAGCTGCGGGGGTGGAAAAGGGGTGACGCAGGCCCGTATTTTATTGGGTTCGATGTGTGACGTCACGGGTCGCCTGGGCCTTCCCAGGGGACGCGGCACAAATTAGGTGTTTAACCGTGGACCCTGGATACCGGACAGCGCGCGAAGATGGAGTGGTCCCTCGTGGTGCGGCGGGAGGGAGGGAGGAGGGGAGAAGGAAAAACTCTCGCAGAGGAAAAACCAGAGGGTGAGAATCTTGGGGGTCCCTGAGACTTCAACCCCCCCCCCCCCCTCTCTAGATTCTTCAACAAAAGTCTTAGGCTCTCTTGAAACGTTGCCGCAAGACGCCGGCAAGTTGCAGACAGAAGAGGTCCTTCACGAGCTGAATCAGCGGTAGCAACCATTGCAATACTACGCACTAATAACTACGTAAATAAGTTGCTACTGTCTGGGGCATACGCAGACTACAATTTCAAATCAGAGGAAACCACAGTAAAATCGCCAAATGCGAAATAAAATTTGCAATAATTTTTTTAATATTGTAACACAATAAAATACACATTTTCTTGACAATAATTGTAATATATTTCAACCCTTTTAAAGGGTTATGCGAATGCAAATTTTTCTAACGAACAGAAAATGAAAAGCGTGTATGTTACGAACTTTTGTAAAAATGAAACGACAGTGAATAATAATTTCACGAGAGCTCAGTCCTAACGAAGGTTTAACGTATTCCACAACATTTGAGCAGGTTACTCATTATAACAAATTTGTAGCAACACTAACAAAAAAAAAAATTGAGGATGTCGTGTATTTACCACAGGGATTCTTGTTTATATTTAAATTTCCATTATATGCAGTTATTTTAGTTATAATGTAAACAAATAAGATGAATTGCAGACAAAGATTTCCTTTGCAAGCGCCCTATACGAACATTAATTAAACACAGGAATATTGATAGAAATCGAGAATTTTCGTTACAACTTTCGGCAACCAAATTTCTTATCGAAACGAAAATGAAAGTTGGCATTACTCGGCACGCCGAATATTCACATAACCCTGTAGTTCATGGCTGTAGTATATATATGATAGATGGGTGAGTAGAAAGTTTCGTAGTATGGGCACCGTATACGTAAGTATTAAGAAGCGAAATTATGTGTCGGTTCCTTTCGCGTAAGCATAGTCTGTCGCGGGGGCCGCGGTAGTATAGTGACTAGACTACTAATCTCCCACGTAGTTTAACCGTATTCGAATCCTGGCGGGGTCGTTCTCGGATTTATCGCACGTGGGAATGGTGCCAGACGATGCCGCTTGTCGGCGGGTTTTCTCGGAGATCTCCCGTTTCCCCCGTCCCTTCATTCTGGCGCTGCTCCATACTCACTTCAATCACCCTCATCGGCCCTCAAGACCTCCATGCAAAGAGCTGTCCAAATCTCTTCACTCACTGTATGAACCAAAATAATACCTATCCTGTAGAACGGTTTGCGAGTCATTAACCCAAAGTTAAGATCAATGGTGATTGAGCTCCGCAATGTGCAGTACAGACCAAAAATTACCTACACGTGCGTAATGTACACAATAGTGTACACTGGGTTTGAATGGTTAAGTGTGATGTTTTACGGTTTGCACTAGTGTTAACCTGTAATGGGATTGGCAAATTACTTCCCGATCGTAGAATTACCTTTATTGCAACCCACAACTTCCAAATATGAAATAGGAAATGCTATTGCACAAGAAAACCGGATCAGTCAATGATACCAACTTGGGCTATTTTCAGTGTTTTAAATCTCAATATATTGTCATCTCAGCTCCGCATGATTTACTGAAGTGGCATAAACAATGTGAACTGGCGGTAGCTTTTTAGCTGCAGAAAAATATAAGTTCTTGTTATATTTCAGCATACCGCATGGATACCTAAAGACTTAATATAATTTCTCGTGGGTGAGGCCGTTTCTCTGAATAACTGAGCTGATGAAAACTCAGCTTATCCGACTCTAACCGTACGCGACATTTCTGAAAACAGCCAAGGTGTAAGAAATTTTTTACGTAATATTTTATTGTTGTACTGGCGTTACTTTTCCCTTGCCTTCTTCTTACGTATAAATATTTAAACTCACAACTCAGCACAACCTTTCGAGGACGGAACCTCCGACCTTTAATTTTATTCTCGTAACTACTTCCAGCTTACAACTTTCGACGTTGAAGATATTACATGGTAAAAACACTTAGCTCGAGGCAGTTTGGCCCCAAAACTCACGCACGTGTGTGTTGACCTTATACCTTTTTGCTCGCAGTTTAATGATACAAATCTTGCCAGCTATCATAACAAAAATTACTACTCCGGTGGGTTAGGTACACATGTTTCGTCTAACGTGCACATTTGTTATATAATTGAAATTAACGGAGAATATTCAAGTCTCTTTGTAATAAAAGTAATAATAGGATATTTCATTTAAAGAAAATTGTAGTTTGTGTTTTGTTTATTCGGCTGAAGATTACATTTGATACATGTATAGCGAACACATAATATTTATAATCAATCAATGCTTAAAAGTCATTACTCGTAAGGAAAAAGTGCATAGTGTAAAAAGTGTCGATGCCATTTCCGATACACATTATTTCCTGTAAACGACAATTAGTATTAAAAAAAATCTAATTTTTTGTGCCTCATGTACCACCGAAATATTGTTAGCTTTGTTGTAAGTTATTGCCGTCCGAAATATATTCCTATTTTTATTCGTTACAAGTTTATTTCCCCTCGTGAAATTGTAAAGACTGTTCCTGTAAAGTGAGCACTTCTGAAATCAACCTTAGAAATATGTCACTGCTGCCATCTGCATATATTTTAACGGGCGCACTGCGTGAAATGCGCCCAGTAAAATTGGTAACGTTGGAGAGAAATTAGTTCCATATTTAACGTCTAATAAAAAGTGTTAGGCAACCATTTGACATAACTTAAATTATTTCTGTCACCTGTTTTTTTTTGTGCAGCGAAGCGTAAAAATAAGCAGATCAGTAAAATATTTTAATTTTCTAATAATTTCACATTTTCACTCGACCGACGCATGAATACAATTATAAGGTCAACGGCAGTGTTAATTTTACATAAGGCGGAAGAATATACAAACGCATACAAATAGAGCTTCAGCAGGGCCATCAAAGGTGCCAATTTTACCGTGAACAGCCTTTATCATATTTACGGAGAAGTTTCGTGAGTTCGCGCAAACTTCTGTGAGATTTGCGGAAAGTTCCGTTTCTGAAAACCAATATGTCCGTAATATTACGGAGAGTTTAGGAAGAGTTCTGGCGATTTACCGCAAACTAAAGGATTATTTTTAACAGTGCGCTTGTTGTTATAAGCAGTTCACAGTTGATTGAGCATTTTTCAAATCAACTGTTGAAAAATTTCGCTGCCCCTGCCTATGTATATTTTAACGACAACGCCGTCTGGCATTCCCACAGTAAAACTCGTAACGACTGAGATGAGAGAAGTTTCATGGCTTAACGTCGAATTAAACGTGTCAGGAAAACATTTGTGAATATTAAAATAATTTATTTTGCTTCCCGGTTTTTTATTGCACGTAAGCGCAAGAATTAGCAAATTTGTATATAAATATTATCTTTATTTAATAATTTCACAGGTTTACTCGACCGACGCATGAATAAAGTGACCAGGCCCCCAGCAAAACGGCAATGTTAATTGTACACATGGTGGAAGAATACACAATGTGCATACAAGTAGTTCTTAAGCCGGGCTTTTAAAAGTGCTCAGTTTACCGTGAACAGTCTATACTACAGATATATTTCGTTGGTAGTTATAAAAAATTATGTGTTCGTCACATAAATCATAGCAAAACACCTTGTAGACTGCACAATTTTTTTATCAGTGTAGGGAAAGAATAGGGCGCATTGAAACCGACGGGCAAAATGAGGATTTCCCGAAAGTGACCATCAGTATTCCCTCCATCCTCGCGTGCGAACAAGAACGATGTCGTCGCGAATAGGGGGGTTGGTGACGGGGAGGGGGTAAGTTGGGTCTGAAGAAAGGGTTTCGTCTTATGAGGGGGTTGGAGATCTTAAGTGCGGTTTGAAGAAGCCGGCGGTTCCCGGACTTATTAAATCACGGCTCTAATGTGCCATGGGACAGACTCAACTAAGTGAATAATTTTATTGCCCAGGGCAACTTTCTCTGGAGCAGTGTGTTCTCGGCCCAGGGAGAGGGGGAGAGAGGGGGTAGTGGAAGGAAGGGAAGAATAAGATGGCGTACAAGCTTGGAATCTCAAGTACCATCGTTCCTCTACCCTGTCCTGCCCCTTAGTTTGCTCGCTCACTTCCGCTCGCTTGGCATGAAAGCGAGGTGTACCAGCAGACACCTTCATTAGAACAGCTGCTACCTCACTCCAACATATGTAGCTGAACACAATGGTATTTACCTGGGAAATAATAATACAAAATGTGTGTAAACAGGTAGTTTGGTGCTTCACGAAATTAAACACCTGATTATTTCCGTTCAAGCTAAGTAATTCATAGAAATGTCGTACAAGTACAATGAAAAAAAAAAACTGTTTTGTTGAATCAAACAATATTTGTTTGGTGCAACCAAATTATTTATTTGTATAGGGGCCATACAATATTTTGTTGCTGAAATCAAACTTTTTTGTGGTTCTCCATTTGCTTGCTCCAAAATGTAAGATTTTGTTGGTGCAACTAAATATTTGTTTGGCTACACATACATTAAACAGTTTGGGTAGATATAAAAGAGTCAATACAAGTTCGGCCAGGTTTCGAACCTACATCACCTGCGGCGGAGCGCTAGGCCTTAGCAAACTCAACTAACTAGTATACATACCGCAAATATTTGGCAACGTGTGCAAAGAAATATTTCAAGTTTTACAGCTTTACTTGTCAGTTTCTTGTTGCATTGTTTTTTTATTATGCTTATACAATTGTTAAGCATCGATAGATGAACTGACTGTCATGGTTACTATTCTAAAGGTCACAAAAAATACAAACAAACTCTCGAACTATATTCTCGAACGAAGACAGTGAAATGAGTGGCCAAACAAATATAAACAGTTGATTCAACAACATTTTTAGTTGACAGTACAATTTTATTGGCCCAACACAGAGATTTTGTTTATTCAAACATATATTTTGCTAGACTAACAAAAGTAATTTTGTTTGCTCAACAATATATTTTGTTAGGGCAACAAAATATAGTATATTTGGCCCTTTACAAACAAATATTTTGTTCGATTTTCTCTCAGTGATCAGGCCCGTACAAAGGATTTGAAAACGGGAGGTGGTGTTGTGGTAGGGATACAGCTGTATCTATTTTTCCTTCCGTTTTACAGTGAACATAATTTTCTGATAGTCAGGTTATAAAAAATATTCAAGATGTAACCAAATATAACCATTTTTTTTAAGGAAAATCCTGTTTAGTGTTGTTTTATTTATTGCAACTTCATAAAAAGGATGCAATCCCCAAAGTACTTCTCTTGCCCCGGCTCTAAACTACACTTACGTATTTAAATAACAATTATTGAAGTTATACGAGACCTAGTGAAGGTTTGTCCATCATCGTGGTGTGCGATCCATATCAACGAAATATGATACCATACAAAGTCCATGTAATTCGTACCATACCTAACGCCTGCAATACAAAACAAATTTCAAATGAACATGATTGTGTTCTATTCCTGAACGTCCTAATTATTTCTTGTAGTTATATGGTCTAATTAATTTTATGTTTTATGAAAAATAAAACTGAAATTTCGATCTTGCTGCTCGTAGAGAAAACTATTGCCTAAATTTCCTTCCATGGTCTGGCATAATACGTGTTTGCTTGATTTAGTAGCTATTGTCATTTCGTGTAAAATATCGGTATTTCAATAATACTATAGTCTTCAGAACTCCGATCTTGCTAATTTTTTCCTTTTCATTAGTTAGTTTTGTGTTGCTGATTAAACTTTAAGAAGAAATTATTACTGCTTTGACAAATTCATTTAACGGGATTTAATAAACTTCAAAACGGCTGAACGTAATGCTCACAAATAAGTCGAAAATAATGTCTATGTTTATTTACAGTCAAAACGTCCCACATGCACTTCCAAACTCTTTGAATGATCTGGACCAAATTTTGCAGAGTTATTTGCTCGGGCCAAGGAGAGTATTTTACCATGAAACTTTGGCACTCGAAATAATCCCTTTTCTTTCATCCTCTCTACACGTATTCGTGGAATATTATTTTGGATCATTTGTGAGCAGGGAAGCCAAAATACACATTTTTACCCCTGAGAGGACAATTCGAAATGCTGTGTGTTAGAGCGCAATTTCACAAAGATATTTCAAACAAAAATAACTAATCTACTAATATTTATGTTTCAAGATTAGAAATCTTGAAGAGCATTATGTTTTAGTAGGGAATCGATTAACAGCAAAAATTTACGAACAAAGCCCAATAACGAATACGGCGAATTCCACTTAAGTTGCATCTAACTTCGAAATAAAATCAGGTAACACTTCCGCCATGATAGCTGTAATCTACCTTAGCGAAACTTCTTTTTTTGTCAACTTCGACTGAAAAATCTTTACCTGATAATATGCTGTAAGAACAACGCGTTTAAAATATTTTGAGTATTTTTTTTGTACCTGAATGATTTTATTTTAAACGTATAAAATTATGAATCACATAAAAATTATTTTAATTTATAACACTGTTTTATTAGCTATGCATAATCTTATCACATACAAAATATTACAACTGCGGTAGAGAGGCAGAGGTGTAATAACAACAAGGAAGGCCTGGGGTTCGAGCCCTAGCCTTGGCATGGAAATTGCGTTGTTTTTAGATTTAATACATACATGTTTAATTTTGACTTTTTAAGCTGTATCTAATTAAGTATAAATTGTCCAAAACTCTGCTATGTAAATAAACTTTCAAAAATTTGCATGATACAAATTTGGCTTTCTTGGTTTGTAAAATTTTAATCTGCCCTCAGTATTGAAACTTCTTCCACCATTGAAAACAACCTTTGAACAATATCACTGGCCCTACCTACATGTAATTTAACAGGCACGCTGATTGACAAGCAGCCAGTAAAGTTGGTAACGATGGAAGGAAAGTAGTTCCATGTCTAAAGGTTAAATAAAAAATGTCTAGAAAGCGTTTGAGAATACTGAAATGATTTATTTTCCTTTCGGTTATTTTTAATGCAAGTTAAATGTAAAATATTTCCTTTTCTGTCATTTCACATTTTTAATTGACGGACACGCGAATAAAGTGATTAGACCCATGTCAATAATAATTTTACACATAGTGAGACAAAAAAACAACAATGTGCATAAAGGTAGAACTTTAGCAGGGCTTTGAAAAGTGCCCAGTTTACCAACAACAGTCATTCGCCGGGGACCTGAAAAATTCACGTTATTATTTGGCGTCATGCTAGACTTCGCAGTCCTGTAGATACTATAAAGACGGTGGCGTCAGTTCGTTGCCTGCTATCTGGGTGTGAAACTATCCCCACCCTGACAAGTCTGCACATGGTTCGTGCACACCGCTGTCAAGTGTATAATCACTGGTGTGTCAAATGAAGCCCAGTGAAGTCACAATCACAGTTCAAACTTAACACGTACTTCAAATATAACTTGTCCCGAAAATATGACCAGATTGTTGCAGGTTTCGGTTCATGGCTGATTTGTAAATGTGATATTGTTTTTATTTATAGAGGCTAACACAAAGCTTACAGCTCGTTGGTTGTGATAACGAAACAAGTGCCGCGTTGGCTCGTGGTACAGCACGGGTCATAAAATTTCTTATTTGTAGCATCTGAAACCGTAAATTAAATTAGGCCTGAAAGGGTCCATGTTCCCTTGTAGTATATTCACGGTTACTCACACTTTTCTGAAGCCCTGCTAAAGTTATGCTTCCAGGATATTCCTCCGCCTCATGCAAACTAAGCTTACATAATCTAGGAAAAGGACAACGCACCGAATTCTTGCGCACTCAGCTGTAATGATATTATACATGAGATTTATTCCTTACTGGACGTTTCCAACACACATTTTATCACTGTGTTTTTTTTTTGTATTTGTTATATTTGATATATTATTATTTATAAATAAAACGCAGGTAACGAAAAACAAGATATTTTTTTTATGTTAATAGAGGTATTTTTCAAAAGTTTGATTCAAAACGTGTGAATAAACCGCTAATAGATTATACATTAATCCATGCGCACCCACGACTTTGTGTATACAAAGTACACGGAGTTTATTTTTGGCCGCCATCGTACATAGCGGGGCTCAGTGCCTTACAACTAGAGACCTGAAGAATTCGCGGGTTCATTTCGAGACAAGCAATGATTCAAAGCACGTGTGTTTATGTACCTCTAGCCATTGGTCCACGTGGTGTTTGACACCTCCTGGAGAAGGCTGGCCCAATCGTCAACTTCCACTGTGACAACAGAAAACCATTGCGCACTTGATATCGTAATATGTGTACGTAAGGCAGTATAGAGTCTAGCCTACAGGTCATTGAACTTGCGAATTTTTCAGGTCTCTAGTAATAATCTTTTCTGTAAATCGCGCTACTACTCTAAGCCATGATTGATTCATATGTGTGGACTTGTGTACAAAACGCATAAAAAAGTTTCTTATTGGCAATGCTTGTGACTGTAGATTTAATTCAATCTAAAATGGTGTAAAAAATGAATACCGCTTAAAATCAAAATTGACAACTAAATATTTTCCTAAAAAAGATATTTTTATGTATATGTGACTATTTTTTAAAATAAATTTTGCTGAAACTGCTTCATGTAAATAATTGTCTGTAAGTAAACAACAAAGCAAAACTATTTTTTTCTGGAAGTGGTTAAAATTAAATTTTAAAATCAGCAAAAAAAACTGGAACAAGATTCTGGCTGTGTACCGTGAGAAGGCCAGAAAGGAGAAACAGTTGAATTTTTGTTTCGTTTTTGTTCTCCCATGTCGTTATTTTAGGCGTCGGCCACATCGGTGATGAGAGCTAATGACATGTTCACGTCTGGTTTCTCACGGCGCCGCGCTCTGGTGGCTGCTACGTGAAGTAGAGCATTCTAGTCCGGTTATACAAACGAGAAGAGTGCTCAGCTCATTAAAAAACCGAATTTGAATTATTTTCAAAGCCGAGATTCAAACATACACTTACATAATTAAGAAGTAATATTCTGTTGCTTGTTGTACCTTGAGAAAAAATGTGGATACCATGTCTTATTGCCGTTTCCAATGAGGTAAAACTTAGGTAAACTAAAACTAGAATCTTGTGTGAAACCTGACACAATCGGTCAGCTGAAATTAAAAATTGAATAGAGTGAACTTATTCATTGTATGTGGGCTTATTTCTCAAGATAAAAATAATAAACATCTGGAAAAACATAACCTTCTTTTTAAATTCCATTCTCTCTGATTTATTCATTTTATTTTAGACTTTGAAGATTATGTAAAAATAACAAACTTTCGATTCTTTTGTTTTTTTTCTGAAGCCTAAGTAGAGCATTTGTTTAAACATGTTTTTTGTTGACTTTATATTTTTGTGTTGTGTGAAAATAATTCCTTTACTATTGGGTAGTTTATCGTTTTGATTCTAATCGGCATCACCAAAGGGAAAGTACACATTCCGGTTATAAATTCTGGTTATAATTTAATTACACAGACGGAATTAAACTTAAAAAAAAACTGGTGAAATTTGTTATTGGGTGATGGCTATAACGTTAAGTAAGAGACCTAGTGTTTCAACTAGATCATACACTAGATGCCATAATATTTCACATTATACAGTAGTTTTAACACATTCTAGGTGTTATAAGATTACTTATCTTTCAAACGTTGACCATATATCTGTCACTCGTCTGACACTTCCTGTATGACTGGACAAATAGTAAAATGTAATACTGTGGTGGCATAATTCTGCTTGGTTGATTTACTGAGCAAATTGAGTTCTTACTGCTGCAGGCAACGAACAAGCATTGTAGCAACTTCTATTTGGTCCAATTTAGGCCCAACGTAATGCACTAAGATTATGCCAGAGTTAAAATAATTAACGTTTTCCTCACATAAAAATGTCACTCGGGCTTAAGTTAGCCTAAAATGTTATTACTATACTCTAACCTGATTCTGGCCGTTTGCTATCCGTTTGTTTTTATTGACAATATTTTAGCAAGACACACATTATTTTATTCCAAATAAAAAAGTATATTTTCCAACGCAATGAGCGATAGTGATTTATATTCATTTGTCCCACTCTTAAAGAATTTTCGTAAATTTCACTTAATTGATGATTATGTTCACAATTCTTGCGTTGGGGTGCATCGACTTCTTACAAGTTACGTTGTGAAAATGCGCTTTTCTACATGCGTTGGCCACGAACTGGAGCCGTTTGATTGCAATGTCTTACATCATCCAAAATTCTTTTCAGCTTAGCTTTCTATGCCTTGATTAGAATAATTTCGTAATGTAACGTACAAACTATTAAGTAAAGAAAATTGATTAAAAAAATATACAGAATATATAACTTTACTATAGTCTTTTGTGTAAGTTACAGAAAAAATGTATGACTACAAAATTGTGCTAAATTATTTCTGATATTTTTGTTTGTTAAAAGGTAATAAAACATTCAAACATATAGCCCATGTAAAATAAACGTAACGACAAGTTTTTTCTGAAAAATTTCTTATTTAGTTAGTTGCTGAAATGCGCAGAAATACTAACATTGAGTTAATTTGAAAATTACCGAGGGATATTTTACATGTACATATTTTATTTTCCATAACCAGAAACAAATCTTTGCTCATAGCATTCGTAATCTAAGACTTTGCAGATATGTTGCATTACAAACTTGTTTGCAGCAATAGGTTTTATTACTTCTGAGTTGGTTTTGTATCCGTTAACGTATTGATATTTTAGATTAAAACATTTAACATTTTCTATAAAGAATTTCCTATTTCCTTTCAAACAATGTGTTATTCATTTATTATAATGGAATAGAAGCAATAAGAGCATGAAGAACAGTAGGGGGAAATGGCCGATTCTGGGCCAAACGGAGACAGAGCGCGGCTCGCGGCTCTGAGACCGCCATCTTGGATTCATGTGCCCTTGACTACCATCTTGGATATGTTACCACCCAGGATGACGTCACCATCTTGGATGACGCCATCGCAGCCAGCTTGTTTCCGGCCGCCACTTTGGATTTAATTTATTCATGCTCTGTCATTCTGCCTTGACATCTTGGATGGTGGCCGCGGTGTGAGGCTCGTGGCTCCATCATTCGCCTTAACATCCACCATATTGGATTTCATTTCTTCATGCTCTATCATTGCGCCTTGACATCCACCATCTTGGATTTCATTTATGCACTAGGACAAACAGAGCCGGAGCGAGGGTTGAGAGTTCACGGCCGTCATCTTGGATTCCATTTCTTCATTATCTATCATTCTACCCCGATGTATAGGACAAATGGTGGCGGTGTGCGGCTCGCAGCTCCGTGGCTCCGCCGTTAGCCGCCAGGAGCGCTGCAAATTTTATTTTGTTTTTCTGAACTTTAAAAACAATTTTCTGTGGAAGAGGGTAGGATCGAACTGCTGGACCCCTGTACTGCATTCCAAGACATGTGGAGAAGTGAGATATTAAATTATGTCAATCGCAACATTCATTATTATGGATATATATTTAATTACTGGCCGCCATCTTGGCTTAGCAGTATGCTAGGCGGATCGAACATGATTTATTTAATATGTCTGTTCTTAATTGTAAGGCATCTCAGATGAGAAAAGTATTTTTAAAACTGTTTAAAATTATTAGCATCATATAATTCAATATCATTTGCAAGTGCATACCGCTACATAAACCATCAAAGGTATACAAGTGCAAAGCCTATCGGGATTTATTTAATAACTCTGTTCTTAATTGTAAAACATCTCAGATGAGGAGGGAGGAGGGATTATGTGGAGCATGCAGAGATGATTGCGAAGCATGCAGAGCAGATTGCGGTGCTGAGGAGTAAGCTATTTTCCAATATACATATAAAGTAATTTTTATATATCATCTGTTGCCCTCCCTATTTTATCCGGGCTGGGGACCGGCAACACTACAGTGCTGTAGTGCAGGCAGGGTTACCAATGGTGTACTACTGAATTAACAAATTTCGAAAAATCTTGATGGAGAAATGAACAACTTCTTAACCGAGCCACTGACAGAAGCGAATGATTCTTATTTTCCATTGGTAGAAGAATTCACAGTCTAATGACTTCTATTAGTACCATATACCTACACATCTAAGTATATATATATATACATATATAAATAAACAATTATTACAAGTATCTCATGTGCGACATATTTACAGCTCCTCTTCATACCCATGAGGCAATGTATATACACCATCATCCAATATGAGTCCCTTATCATACATCCAAGTTAAAGATAATTTATTGGAACACTCGAAATGAAGTGTGCGATGACGAGATCTTATATTATGCATTTTGCATTTGATATATGTTTGTTTCTACAGGACAGTCAGATAATCTTCAAAAGTAATATTCCTTTTCACAACACACTTTAGTACACCTTTGGCTCTTTTTGTTTCTTTGCCACTGCATATGTACGAATAAATTTTAGCTCGCAGGCCCACAAAATAGCTCATTACTAACCCATTGGACTCGTCTTTAAATTTACCAACTACATTTTGTTGGTAGATGAGTAGCAAGGGTGAGAGGTGTGGTAGCAGCTGTTATCAAATCCTTCCAGGAACACGGGATCACTGGCTAAGTCGTGATAAAAGTCAGCTGTTGCTACTTCGTAGATGATTGACTCGGTGTCCGTGTAAACGAGGTGAAGGTTGTTATTATCGTACTTCTTCTTCATGACACTATAGTGGAATTCATACATCACCATTTTCGATAAATCCAGGACAGCAAAACCTGTGTAAATTGGCTTATCGAAAAGAATGTCTTCTTTGTCCAGTTTCACCAGCACGACTAATTCGCTGTAGACTGTTCTGTCCTTAAATGATGGTTTCGCAGTCGGATGCTTGATGCATCGCTCATCGCATAGCAATTCCATTCTTTGTCTTTTCGCTTATTCTCCATAAGCTTCCCAAAGGTGGAGTTATTCGCTAGCTTGAAGAAATCTCGTTCGAAGTCATTGCGAGCAGCTTGTTGTTTCTTGGTATTTAAGTCTATGTAGGGTCTTAACCAGGGAATTTGGGTGAACTGCAGAACACAATGTATTTTCTTCAGTTTTAGTCCATGTGCCAAAGCCTGCTTCAAGTTTCGATAGTGAACAACATAGCGAGTATTGGTTTCCAGCATTGTGAGTAGTTTCTTCTGTTTTGAGCCCAGAGGACACTCGTTGACTGGTAGGAAAGGCAAGTCCTTATGATATTCGTGCGGGGAGATAGTGTATTGTACATATACCTCTAAAATATATCCTGTATTAGAGTCATCAGCCACATTCATCACACATTGATGTCTGTGTCGCACGATCGGAAGTCACATTTAGGGAGCGGGAGTGACATTGCTTTTCATAAAGGTTGTTGGCATTGAAAAACTGCAAATAGACTGTTGGTTGTGAGGAGTCAAACATTTCAGGCAGGTGCTTGTTGTTTACTTTGCATGATTTTGATATATATATATATTCATTTCTGGGGTTAGGCTCACATGTATACACAGGTTTCAATATTGCTTCAAAATCACAGTAAGCTACTATTGATACTCTATCGCCATTCTGGTAGTTTATAAACTTCAAGACCGGTGGCACACCATACTTCTTGGGCTTGGGCATTTCGGCTCGTACTGGTTGCATGGGTGAAACAGTACCTCTGGTGATCTCGTAAAGTTTCTTCACCCGTGAGTCCTGATACACGAGGTCAGTTATCAAAGTATGTGAAGCAGCATTTACAAAATAAATTTCGATTCAAATGTGTTGTGAGCTGTTTGACGGATGAGTCGCGGAAAGTTCTTAATGAATGTAAAATGAGAATTTTATTCTTTGGTGATTAGGAGGAGGTCGATGTATGTTGTTTTTCATTCTTACTCACATGCTTGGGAACCACATTCATATCATCATTGAGGGCATAAATGTTCATTGATACCTCTGGATTTCTATTCTCAAAGACTGTAATCTAACATAGTAGTGTGGGAAAGTCCATACCTCCGAAGTCGAACGTATCTTCCAGCAAGGAGTATCGGTCGTCCACACAATACAGATGATCTTCTTCGACTTATCTGGCAAGCACAGCCAACTTGAAGAACTGTTGGTCGGTATTCTGAAGGTTGATTATTACCTTTATGGCTTTGATGGGAGCAGGTAGATCAATGTTTGAGGAGGTCTTCAGCGGATCTAGTTTATTTATTCTAAGTTGAAGCTGTTTTATAGATGACAAAGCCCAGCCAGAGCTCTTGCTCATATACTACTACTCTTCCTTGCAAATTTTTCGGATGCTGTTCACTACGACTTGCTCTACAGCATTGCTATTATAAACTGCAATGTGTCTTTGTTCTAAATGCACAGACATCGCTCTCATCTTCATGCGGCTTAGGTTGTCCGTATTCGCATTCCACACAATATTAAATTTTATGGTTCCATTTTCTTCAACTTATGCAATTATCTGGTTGATTAACAATTCTGTTTGATATAATTTAAATATGTTAAAATATCTTTGCATTTATTACCAATGTTAATTGCGACAAATGTTTTCAAGTTTTTTCGGAAAGCGGTTTCAGCCTCCACAAACCCATTGGTATTGGCAGCTCTGGCTCTTGCTACTATTCTAGGTCGGGCCAAAGTTTGCGACATAGCTTGAGGTTTTGTAGATAGTCCTGTTGAGAAATACTGGATGGTTGAGATGTAGGCACTGTAACTTGCCTCTTCTTCGCAGGAGAAGGTCGATAACAGTTAGCAGTGTATTTCAAAAGAGAGTATCTTCTTGTAAATTTCTCAATGCATAACTCAGAATTGAATTATGTGCAGTCGTGGTTAAAGCAACACCCCTCTTCCATGTCGCCTTTCATTGCGAAGTTCAGTGAACTGCTTATTGCAGTATTTGCAGCTGGTGGTCGCTGCATGCCAAACGAGAGCATTACAACCGCGAAGATGCCTTTACATATAGTCCTTTCTGGAGATGGTCACCCCACACCACTAACATATTGCTTGCTCTCCCTGATGCAGGTTGAGATGGCAATTCCCTTCATGCCTCTGCATACTATTCCGAAAGGTAAAAACCTTGCTACAAAATCTGCATTGGCTTCCTTCTCCTTCCATTACTTGCAATTTAATAATTATTAATATAATTAAAACATTTAATGTGTATATACAAGTCCTGATTTTATAATTATGCCTACCTATTAAATACTATACCTAAACTCTTGATGAAATAACCTAAGCATATCTACTTCTTGAAGTACTAACTAAACCCTAAATATTGATGTACAAACCTAAATTACTAAATCTAAACTCTTAAAGTTCTAACCTAAACCAGTAAACCTAGCTCTTGATGCTACTAACTAAATCCTATCAACACTTGATATACTAACCTAAAACCTAACTCTTGATATACTAACCTGACTAAAATTCAGTAAGTACTATCTAAACCCTAACTCTGATTTATTATATGAAAAAACCTAATAAATTATAGAATTAAAAGATAGTAATGAAATGTAATCTAGATAAATCTCCAACTAACACTCCAGAAGCACTCTAACAGTCAACACCACGAACGATGAACAGCGACTGTGGAAAATCGAGGTCTCCAGGCTTCTTTTATTCACACTGCGGAGAGGAGTGGGTGAGTCTAGCTTTAGTGAGTAATAGGAGTCGAGGAGTTATGTATTGTGGGCTCTGCATTATGGACAAGTCTTAGCTCGAGAATAGCAGACATGCTGACATCATTCTGTTTCCCTGAGAAATTATTTCTGTCGACACATGGTGAATTCACTTAGGGAGCCGAGTGAAACCAGCTGTCTTCATACCATCAAAACCCCAGACGTCATTACCGAGAAAGTTGCAACTCGTCGAGTGGATCCACTCGAAGCGAAGCATGCTGCAAGCATAAATTTACACTGGGA
The DNA here is from genome assembly GCA_029891345.1 of Dryococelus australis. NCBI lineage: Eukaryota > Metazoa > Arthropoda > Insecta > Phasmatodea > Phasmatidae > Dryococelus > Dryococelus australis. The sequence goes on from CM056995.1 coordinate 56,252,537, forward strand.
AAAATCCAGACGTCACTCGGAGCTAGCTGCATTTAGCAGTGACTTAGATGTCAGACTCTAACCTCATATGATTCATCCCAGCAAGCTAAAGGAATGCAAGCGAGAGCCAGCGACATTTGCGACAAAGTATGGCGCATACTAGTCAAAGGGCGAATATAGTCATCGAGGTTATATCACCAGTTCGGCTCGCTAATGTATTCTTGATGTCGCAGCCAGCAACTGAGGGTTGTCAATTCTTGAACAGGGAAAATGTTCTAGCTTGCACACAATTTATTCTTCCAGACAGAGTATTGAATACTCGAAACTAAATCATTTGAAATATATAAATTAATTGTTATTTAATCTCGTCTGTATATTTTGTTAGTAGAAAGATTATATTTGTTGTAAAACAAAACATACTCACTTGCAAGTACAGTATAATTACAGCTGTTTTTATCACTAGTATTAAGTATGCATATTTTTAATAAGTAGTAGAAATTAGTTTGCTTTAGCTGAATTATTTTCCCGTACAAATACGCCACTGATTTTAAAGTTTTCAGTTATAAACTAATGTATAGTAGTAAGAAATTTATAGGCACATTCATGAGATACTTGCAATTTAATTTATTTTGCCTATGTAATATATCATTCAAGTATTTTTTTCATGTAGTTAAACTAAAAACTAATTAATTAATTTTCTTTTTATATTAGTAAGCAATTTTTCTATGACATAAAGGTATATACGAAATCAAAGATTATTTTCATTTAACATGATTTATTCGGCGTTAAATATTTACAAAACACACATATCAGTACCTCAGTACATACAAAATCATCATAATTATTTTCTTTGCACAGGGTCCATTGCACCAACCATGACTATTAACATGAGTATGACAAATTCCGGAAATATCAGTGGGAATTTTGATGTTGCTGATGATGACGGACTTGCTTGTGGCACATCTTCCGAGAGGCCAGGTTGAGATGGAAGTTGTCATTGTCGTCTACATTTTGAAATACTTGCATCAGCCAAGGTCTTGCATTTTCTACTGCGAGACGGCTCTTGAACCGATGTATCAAGTATCGAAGCAACATCCTTCAGGGTGTTGGTTACTTCAGTAGAAAATTCTGGATCTGATGCGATAGTTGATTTGATGATTCCTTAATTTGATGAAACAGCTACCACAGTACAGTCTGGTGAATGTAGATGCAGGATTCTCATAGCAAGCGCAATAACTTCTTCGTGCAAGTAGAACACAGAGCACTGTCCATAAGTAATGCAGTCAATCATATGTTGACATGACTCAAACATTACTGGTTCATCAGCAAACAGAGTATGAAAATGACCATCACATTCTTCCGTATATATGTGTAATTGACTACCATTTCAATACGAGTACGTCACCCTACTCGATCCAGGCTTTGCACTCGCATAGTGGTTCGCAGGATGAAAAGCTGTCATTGTTCTTGAGAGTCTGTGGTCGACGGCGAACTGAATCATCATAGGTCTGACGAACTACTTTAAGTACACTGTGGCGTATGACATCAGTGATTGAGTCCGACCTGCACTGACAGGATCGTGGAGAAGAAGTCACAGGAGGTCTCCAGACATATACACTTGCTTCTATAAACAATTCCAACTTCTACGGTTACGCCATCTGTTTATGATTCTGCAGCCTGGGCTTCGATGTCCATGATGATAATCTATTTACATAGCAGACCTCGGGAGAGCAGGGAAAGTTCCACACATACCCGTGAAGAATAGTCTTGTGTTCGATGATGTTTTTCACTCCACTGGAAAATATTATCAGAATCCGAGTCTCATAAGCAGAAGTCTATTCTGTTTTCAACTTCATTTTCATCAATGTATTGGAATTCGACACATGTGGCGAGGTCATCTCCACTTGAAGGCAGCTTACTGTTTGGGCAGAGATTAAAAACAGTACATCTATTTAAATCGTTGCATGACAAAATTTGAGTGTGGAAACCATCTTAAAAGTCATAAAAGCCTCACATATGATTTGTACTATTTAATACTTGTACTTACTCGAACTCACATAATGGTTTGAATATTACTCTTCTCTAATTTACGAAATATCGTCCATACTTGTCCAATTTATCCGTTCGGAAAAGCACACATTCAAGCATGTCGAATATGTTGCCGCGGACGAAGGATGCTTAATGACTGTCCAGTTCAGAGGGAAGTTTCTAAATATACTTCGCATGTCAGTGGTGAGCACATATAAACCCACGTAGTGCAACCTCGATTTATGATGGTGGTGTGTTGATCTCCATTACAGTACTCTGTCCATCTTTTAATGTTATCACTGTTAGGTCTGCATAGTTCATAGCTGATGCCCTGTTGAAAACATTTTTGTAGCACCTGTTCTTTGTTTGCTTGAGTCATGAGCGAAGTTGTAGATGCAGGTTGTTTGGTGTCTGGACGAAGGCAATTAACAGCACACGATATGATACTGCAAGGAACTGGAACTAATGACATACACTCTTCTTCGTTATACAGTATCCCGTATCTGCTTCCATTGCACGTCACAATTTGCTCGCACAAGCCACATTGCTTGAAATTCACTTTACAGTAGCCGATGGTCACATCTTCGTATTTACGAATGTCCAGCGGATTGAAAGCCACGCACATGATGATGGAGTGCTGACGAAAGGCAAAGAGCAACTGGTAGTTATAGCCATTGTTTGTTTATATACACTCGAAGAATTTTTTTTCTTATTATTTATACCACCCTGTCCAACATGCCGAATGAAAATTCGATCATGTGAGCAGTTTTGCCATTTACTATAGGTTTAATTCCTCCATATGTCAAGTAAACGTCTTTCAGAATCATTACGTTTCTTCAGTTCCTCTTCGTTAATGAGATGCACATACCTTCCTGGCAAATTAATTTTGAACTCACCATCCAGCACACAGGTGATGCTTTACCCTTAAGTTGTGGTGACTGACTGGAAATCAGTTGCTCTTTACTTCTTGCCTATTTCTACATCACCGAGTTTTGGATCTGCACACCACTGTTAATCTTCTAAAAAGCGATAGCTTGACTGTTGTAACTGTTGGGACACTGGCGAGAGAATGAAGACTGGCAGCTAACAATGTTGCGAGGCTCCCTTTCTTTATAATCATGTGACATTGACATCAACACATGCTAAGGCTCCATGCCTGCAGCAGCAAAGTATTCTCACGAGGACAGGTCCAGCTCTGTTCAGACTTGCAGAGTTCTGAGTCACAGCTGTGGTCGGTATACATCTTCTTAAGTTTTCCCAGAGACTGGCAGTGGTACTTTGTTTGCAAGTCGATAATTTTTATTTTGTCTTTGCAGTAAATATTCAGCCACCTCTTGTGCTCAGGACCGGCCACGAAGACTATGTCATCATCATCTATTATTTCCAACGGTACACTGTTTATTTTCTCATATTCCACATCACCATCTTCCCAGTGCAGTCCATGGAAATTATTCGTGAGCGATTTAATCGTATTCTTGCTTTTGTAGTCTAGCAGGTGATGCAAAAATGGAGGCAGGAATTGACGTGAATATGTGCTGCCATCAGAGTAAGCAATGCAAATTTCCTTTATGATGAATCCCATTTGAGATGTGAAACCCTGCACATTAGCAAACATGACGGAGGTCGGTATACAACTGAACTGAGTTCGTGACATATATGAAAGAATTTTAACAGCTTTATCTCTTGCATGGTATGTTACCAGACGATCGTGGATTATGAGAGCATAGGCTTGAGTGTTGACACGCATGTTCTCCATAGCCATCATTTCAGTTCTACAGTCAATCACTCCTGTGTTAATATGGTCATCTTGTTTACTGATGTCGAATACCATGAGTGGCCCACTGTTCATGAACTCTTTTGGTTCGAGCATTGTCGAAGCTTCGTGACCATAATATGATCTTTGATAATCGGCAAACATTTGATATTCCAACATATATGATCCATTAATAAAGTCAGCATTTAGGTCCACATAGGGAAAACTTTTATAGTTCAAAAACACTTTAGCATTCTTTATCTTGATGTGATCGAACATTGAGCGATCTGAACCAATAGAATTTTGTCTTCCTGTTTGAAATGCTTGAATTACGTGTCTCGGTTTTTCTGTAGCAAAACTTGATTTCACATTAAAGTTTTCATTTTGAGACTGTGTGAGGCTAGGATAGGATTTTCAAACTGCATGAGCGAAATGCTACATCGATATTCGCTCTCCCATTTTTACTTGCACTTGGGGCAGAAGCCATTCTTTGGAATGCAGCAATAGTATGATTTTCTGCAGTATCTACAATAGCATTAGTTTGCGTGTTTGCCACAAAATTACTAGCTCTTGTTTGGAATTCACTATTATATGTCTGTAGTTCTTGGCGAATCCCAGCAATTTAGAGAGTGGTATGCATATTTCAAACCTTCCACCTTGGTACACTGGCACTTTATAATTTGGTTCGATTCCCTCATCCAGTCATTTTGGCTGCAGGTAGTTGGTTTATTGTAAGAGAGAGGTAGTTCTTCATCGTGGCAGTAATGTCTACATCTTTTGCCTGATCGAGCTCCTCACCATTAAATCATAAGATATTTTATTAATCATGTGAAGTATGCCATTTCTAATTATCCTGGTAGTTGTAGGTACATCATATCCAGGCTTCATAAACATACCTCTAAATCTCAAGTTTGAGTTGCACGGCAGTGTGTAAATATCTTGGTTCTGTACAGGTATTCGAACCTCGGATGATAACATGTAGCACACAGGTAGATACAGTGAATAACTATGAAATTCAGTCTTTGTGATCGCATCTTCGTAGCTGATGGGCTTGTCTATATTCAGTATTTCTGCCTTTATTCTTGCTGACTCGGAACCCAAGAGACTTCGAGAACGTGATACTGACAGCTCTCGTCGTACTGACATTCGATTTGACATCGAGACCTGCATTTATACATTTCTTCTTAAAATTCAGACCCATCTTTCTTCAAATGTAGATGTAATGTTATTACTTCATCTTGAAAATATATCAAATTGTCTTCCTGGTCAATTATATGAACGATGAATTTCTGCACCCTCTTCGATATGATCGGTGCATAAATAAGAGATTTCGGAACCTCTACTAGTCTGAAGCCAGGCGGGACCCTTGTTGCAATTTCGTGTTATGTATGGTTCGGTTTCCCATTATGATATGAGCCTGTTACCAGATTGCAGTTCACTCTTATAATATTAACTGGCATCACATTTACTGCAAGTGTTGATTCATGCACTTTACCACTCTCGTACATTTTGCGTTCGAATCCTAACATGGAGGCTGGCATATTATGCTTAGTAAGATCAATATCTGCACTGCAAATCAGCTCATTTTTTAGGGTGTTTTAAGTTTCCTCATAGCAAAAAACCATTATGTCTGACTGCAACACTTTCTTGAGGTATGATGCAATGTCATCGATCTTGCATGAACCTGTAGGTAAGTTTACTTCTTCAACAACATTATTTCTAACATAGCAGAACTTACAGTTTGAGCTGTCCACATTTATCACAGAGGAATATGTTTGAAAATTAACAAGTGCCACAGACCACGATCCATCCAAGACGAGTGCTGGAAAATGTAGAGTGTAGTTCCGAGCTATTGCCCATCAAGATCAGAGTTACAGACATGACTGATCACAATACATGAATGTGTCTGCTATTTTATTAAATGCTCAGCCAAGAAGAAAAGACATGGGTGACCACCACAGTTCGGCTGACTTGTTAATCGCACTGTGAAATAATTTGTAATTTAGTTCCATGCCATGAAAATACTAGCGCACTTCTATTAGAGGACATAGGTTACCAAATCTGTCATAGTATTCGACACTGTTGCCGTGTTTTCTGTAAGCTTCCTAATGTGTGCCCGATCCAGAGCTAGTGTCTAAATTTATGAGTCCACATTCATTTCTCTTATGTTTTTGTGGTAGGTCGTCACACATGTACACTCCCTGGAAATATGGTATTTGTAATTTTTGTGCACATTTCTTCAAGTCTAGGCTAGTAAGTGGTCGGTTCGGTAATTTTTTTAAGATTGCTTCTTTCCTTTTGTCTGGTTCTTTTTCCATCTCTTGTAGCGTATGGGCTTAGAAACAGCCCTTTGCCATTTTTTTGCTCCTTGTTCAATAGCTTCCATTTGCTTTTTGTGTTGTAGTGCTTTTTGCAATTGTTTGCCTTGGTTTTTCGATGTATTTACTGCGCGTGCAATTCCGCTTATTCCACCGATCAAACCGCCTAGTGTCGTAAGTCCTGGTATGAGAAACAGCAGGAAGCCTCCTTTCTTTTTCCCTTTGCAGCTTTTCTTCAGTGGCTTCCTTTTATTTTTCTTCTGGTTGAGTTGCATACCCATTCCGCGTTTAACTTTTGTCTTCATTATTTTGGACACACCCTAAGCAGCTACTCTCTGTCCAGACTTTCTTTGAGGTGACTTGGATATTTTCTTTGCTTTCTCTGCAATAATAACAGCAGTGTGCCTGTTTCTAATTTGTTACTGTAAGCATAGGGTATATCATGTTCCTTTCATACATTATAAATATCGTTCATGCCAAGGTCAACATGTGGCAAACGTTTTGTAAGCTTCGTACCTGGCCCACAGAACGTGTATCCAGGAATATGTTCTTCAGAATGTAAATTATTGATAAGCATATTCACTAGTCCACGTCCGATCTTACTTCTACAAGGCATCACAATGTACTGATTGAAAATCATATAAAAGCAATCATTTATATACTTTTTGAGTCAGTATCATTCTATACTTTGAACAGTACGGACATAAAGTACTAATGATGCACCTCTGCTGTCGCTTCTGCGATAAAGTGTTTACAGCCATGCACAATGTGCTGCGACATGAAGCAACTACCTGCAGAATGAGGACTTATAGTTTGAGATTTCGGTGCGAATTCTGCCAACGAGAGTTTTCTCGGAGAGATATTTTGAAAAGGCATTCTAAAATTCGTACCACTGTGCTAGTGCAATCACAGCCTCGTGCACTACAATCATCTCCACATCTGTCTCTGCACGCTCCTCAACTGTCGCCGCATGCTCCGCAACTGTCTCCGCAATTGGCTCTGCACTCCCCGCAATTGATTCTACATGCATTGCATTTGCCTTTGAAATTAGCACCGCATGCTCCACAAACATCTCCGCACGCTCCGCAATTGTCTCTGCACTCTCCGAATGATAGCAGTGCCAACATACATATTGTCAAGCAGGATATTACTCTTCCCATAAATATTCCTGCTGAAGAAGAAATCTTCTCTCAGAAATCGAGTCATGGAATTTTGTTTCCGAATATAGCGAGGTGTATTATCGCAGGACCATCAGGTTGTAGGAAAACATGTGTGATGCTAAGTTTGCTGAAGGATGTCAATGGTCTTTGGTTCGATAACGTGTACTTTTACTCGAAATCTCTACAACAGTCAAAGTACCAGAGACTTGGAATGATTCTATGGACTGTGGAAGGATTAGGTTATATTCCATGCAGTGACAATGAAGATGTTGTGCCACCGAGTTAAGCTTTACCAGGCCCTGTATTTATTTTCGACTGTGTGGTTTGTGAGAAACAGTCGTGCTTTCAAGAATATTTCTGCATGGGTAGACATGTAGGAATGGATTCGTTTTACCTTTGAAAAACATATTCCTGCATACCAAAACAATTGCTACATGACAATGCAAATATGTTGGTTTTGTTTCGTATGGATCAATTAAACTTGAGGTATATTTATTCCGATAATGTTAATACAGACATAACGTTTGAGAAATTTAAGAATGGATGTGCATTTTGTTGGAGAGAGCTGCATGGTTTCCTGGTTATTGTTAAGAATTTCCCCCTACTTAAGGGGAGGTACAGACAAGGATTTGATCAGTTTATCATGAGTGAGATGAACTATGTCATTTCTAATTCGGTCATAATGGCCTGAAACGAAATATGGAAAGCTGTTTTAACACCTACTGTTAATGGAAACTGCAGTGCGGAGGGGAATAGACTTAAAAATGTCACTGATCCAAAATAAGACAAAACTGCTG